>CM068370.1:410087394-410487394 GCA_034769895.1 Magicicada septendecula | reverse complement strand
CTAAAAATTATTTGATTCTGTTTGAATTTGCGGCTGCTATCGTTTGCCATAGAAAATACGCTTGATAAAAAAACGTTGCCGGTAAACTACCCCTTCCCCTTAACCGATCTTCACCAAAAACAATAGGTCCTGAGTACTCTACAAATCAGGGCTGTATGCAAAACATTATTTGATTCTGTTTGAATTTGCGGCTGTTATCGTTTGCCATAGAAAATACCCTTGTTAAAAAAACGTTGCAGGTAAACTACCCCTTTACCTCAACCGATCTTCACCAAAAACAATAGGTCTTGAGAACTCTACAATTTAGGGCTGTATGCAAATAATCTTTTGAATCTGTTTGAATTTGCGGCTGTTATCGTTTGCCATAGGAAATACCCTTGTTAAAACATAAAACGTTACCGGTAAACTACCCCTTTCCCTTAACCGATCTTCACCAGAAAGAATAGGTCTTGAGTACTCTACAAATCAGGGCTGTACGCAAAACATTATTTGATTCTGTTTGAATTTGCGGCTGTTATCGTTTGCCATAGAAAATACCCTTTTTAAAAAAACGTTGCAGGTAAACTACCCCTTTCCCTCAACCGATCTTCACCAAAAACAATAGGTCTTGAGAACTCTACAATTTAGGGCTGTATGCAAATAATCTTTTGATTCTGTTTGAATTTGCGGCTGTTATCGTTTGCCAAACAAACAAAATTACCCTTGCTAAAAAAAAACCGTTGCAGGTAAACTACGCCTTTCCCTCAACCGATCTTCACCAAAAACAATAGGTCGCGAGTACTCTGCAAATCAGGGCTGCATGCAAAAAATTATTTGATTCTGTTTGAATTGCGGCAGTTATCGTTTGCCATAGAAAAAAAATCTACAGACAGACACACACACAGACAGACAGACAGACAGACAGACAGACAGACAGACACACAGACACTTTTCAGAAAACGACTTTTTTTCATGTTTTGAGTGTAGTACAATCAGAATCTGCAATAATCTCGAACACGATTTTTTTTGCCATCACCATACTTCCATTCCTTAAGGAATATGGAAGTAAAATTACCCTGGTAAACATAAAATGTTGCTGGTATACTACCCCTTTCCCTTAACCGATCTTCACCAACACCAATAGGTATTGAGAACTCTACAATACAGGGCTGTATGCAAAACATCATTTGATTCTGTTGGAATTTGCGGCTGTTATCGTTTACTATAGAAAAAAATTACCACTGATAAATAACCGTTGCAGGTAAACTACCCCTTTCCCTTAACCGATCTTCACCAAAAACAATAGATGTTAGGTACTCTACAATTCAGGCCTGTATGCAAACAATTATTTGATTCTGTTTGAATTTGCGGCTGTTATCGTTTGCCATAGAAAACACCCTTGATAAAACATAAAACGTTGCTGGTAAACTACCCTATTACATTAACCAATCTTCACCAAAAACAATAGATCTTGAGAACTCTACAATTCAGGGCTGTATACAAAACATTAGTTGATTCTCTTTGAATTTACGGCAGTTATCGTTCGTCAAAGAAAAAATACTCTTTTTAAATCTTAAAACGTTGCCGGTAAACTACCCCTTTCCCTTAACCGATCTTCACCAACACCAATAGGTATTGAGAACTCTACAATACAGGGCTGTATGCAAAACATCATTTGATTCTGTTGGAATTTGCGGCTGTTATCGTTTACTATAGAAAAAAATTACCATTGATAAAAAACCGTTGCAGGTAAACTACCCCTTTCCCTTAACCGATCTTCACCAAGAACAATAGGTCTTGAGATCTCTACAATTTAGGGCTGTATGCAAATAATCATTTGATTTTGTTTGAATTTGCGGCTCTTATCGTTTGCCATAGAAAATACCCTTTTAAAACAAAAAATGTGGCTGGTAAACTACCCCTTTCCCTTAACCGATATTCACCAAAAACAATAGGTCTTGAGCACTCTACAAATCAGGGCTGTATGCAAAAACGTATTTGATTCTGTTTGAATTTGTGGCTCTTATCGTGTGCCACAGTAAATACCCTCTTAAAACATAAAACGTTGCTGGTAAACTACCCCTTTCCCTTAACCGATCTTCACCAAAAACAACAGGTCTTGAGAACTGTACAATCGAGGCCAGTATGCAAATAATCATTTGATTCTGTTTGAATTTACGGCTGTTATCGTTTGCCATTGAAAAAAAATGAACAGACACACAGACAGACACACACACACACACACACACACACACACACACACACACACACACACACACACACACACACACACACACACACACACACACACACACACACACACACACACACACACACACACACACACACACACACACACACACACTTTTCGGAAAACGACTTTTTTTCATGTTTTGAGTGTAGTAGAATCAGAATCTGCAATAATCTAGAACACGATTTTTTTTGTCATCACCATACTTCCATTCCTTAAGGAATATGGAAGTAAAAAATTACCCTTGATAAAAAATCATTGCTGGTAAACTACCCCTTTCCCTTAACCGATCTTCACCAAAAACGATAGATGTTAGGTACTCTACAATTCAGGCCTGTATGCAAACAATTATTTGATTCTGTTTGAATTTGCGGCTGTTATCGTTTGCCATAGAAAACACCCTTGATAAAACATAAAACGTTGCTGGTAAACTACCCTATTCCATTAACCGATCTTCACCAAAAACAATAGGTCTTGAGAACTCTACAATTTAGGGCTGTATGCAAATAATCTTTTGATTCTGTTTGAATTTGCGGCTGTTATCGTTTGCCAAAAAAGAAAAAATTCCCTAGATAAAAAAAAACCGTTGCTGGTAAACTACCCCTTGCCCTCAACCGATCTTCACCAAAAAAAACAGGTCGCGAGCACTCTACAAATCAGGGTTGTATGCAAAAAATTATTTGATTCTGTTTGAATTTGCGGCAGTTATCGTTTGCCATAGAAAATACCCTTTTAAAACAAAAAATGTGGCCGGTAAACTACCCCTTCCCCACAACCGATCTTCACCAAAAACAATAGGTCTTGAGTACTCGACAAATTAGGGCTGTATGCAGAAAATTATTAATTGATTCTGTTTGAATTTGCGGCTGTTATCGTTTGCCATAGAAAATACCCTTGTTAAAAAAACGTTGTAGGTAAACTACCCCATTCCCTTAACCGATCTTCACCAACAACAATAGGTACTGAGAACTCTACAATACAGGGCTGTATGCAAAACATCATTTGATTCTGTTTGAATTTGCGGCTGTTATCGTTTGCCGTAGAAAATACGCTTGATAAAAAAACGTTGCTGGTAAACTACCCCTTCCCCTTAACCGATCTTTACCAAAAACAATAGGTCTTGAGTCCTCTACAAGTCAGGGCTGTATGCGAAACATTATTTGATTCTGTTTGAATTTGCGGCTGTTATCGTTTGCCAAAAAAAAAATTCCCTTTATAAAAAAAACCGTTGCCGGTAAACTACCCCTTTTCCTCAACCGATCTTCACCAAAAACAATAGGTCGCGAGTACTCTACAAATCAGGGCTGTATGCAAAAAATTATTTGATTCTGTTTGAATTTGCGGCAGTTATCGTTTGCCATAGAAAAAAAATCTAGACAGAGACACACACAGACAGACAGACAGACACACAGACACACACACACACACACACACACACACACACACACACAGACACTTTTCGAAAAATTACTTTTTTTCATGTTTTGAGTGTAGTACAATCATATTCTGCAATAATCTCGAACACGATTTTTTTTGCCATCACCATACTTCCATTTCCTTAAGGAACATGGAAGTAAAAATTACCCTGGTTAAAACATAAAATGTTGCTGGTATACTACCATTTTCCCTTAACCGATCTTCACCAACACCAATAGGTATTGAGAACTCTACAATACAGGGCTGTATGCAAAACATCATTTGATTCTGTTGGAATTTGCGGCTGTTATCGTTTACTATAGAAAAAAATTACCATTGATAAAAACCGTTGCAGGTAAACTACCCCTTTCCCTTAACCGATCTTCACCAAAAACGATAGGTCTTGAGTAATCTACAATTCAGGCCTGTATGCAAACAATTATTTGATTCTGTTTGAATTTGCGGCTGTTATCGTTTGCCATAGAAAACACCCTTGATAAAACATAAAACGTTGCTGGTAAACTACCCTATTACATTAACCAATCTTCACCAAAAACAATAGATCTTGAGAACTCTACAATTCAGGGCTGTATACAAAACATTAGTTGATTCTCTTTGAATTTACGGCAGTTATCGTTCGTCATAGAAAAAATACCCTTGTTAAAACTTAAAACGTTGCTGGTAAACTACCCCTTTCCCTTAACCGATCTTCAACAAAATCAACAGACCTTGAGTTCTGTATAATTCAAAAAGGTATGCAGATGAGTAATTGATTCTGTTTTAATGTATGGCAGTTATCGTTCGTCAGAACAAAATTACCCTTGATAAAACATAAAATGTTGCTGGTAAACAACCCTATTCCCTTGACGGATCTTCACCAAAACCAACAGGTCTTGAGAACTCTACATTTCAGGGCTGTATGCAAAATATTATATAATTCGGTTTGAATTTGCGGCTGTTACCGTTTGCCATAGGAAATACCCTTGTTAAAACATAAAACGTTACAGGTAAACTACCCCTTTGCCTTCACCGATCTTCACCAAAAACAATAGGTTTTGAGAACTCTATAAATCAGGGCTGTATGCGAAACATTATTTGATTCTGTTTGAATTTGCGGCTGTTATCGTTTGCCAAAAAAAAAATTCCCTTTATAAAAAAAAACCGTTGCCGGTAAACTACCCCATTCCTCAACCGTTCTTCACCAAAAACAATAGGTCGCGAGTACTCTACAAATCAGGGCTGTATGCAAAAAATTATTTGATTCTGTTTGAATTTGCGGCAGTTATCGTTTGCCATAGAAAAAAAATTCTACACACACACACACACACACACACACACACACACACACACACACACACACACACACACACACACACACACACACACACACACACACACACACACACACACACACACACACACACACACACACACACACACACACACACACACACACACACACACACACACACACACACACACACACACACACACACACACACACACACACACACAAACACACACGCACACACACACAGACACTTTTCGAAAAATGACTTTTTTTCATGTTTTGAGTGTAGTACAATCATATTCTGCAATAATCTCGAACACGATTTTTTTTGCCATCACCATACTTCCATTTCCTTAAGGAACATGGAAGTAAAAATTACCCTGGTTAAAACATAAAATGTTGCTGGTAAACTACCCCTTTTCCTCAACCGATCTTCACCAAAAACAATAGGTCGCGAGTACTCTACAAATCAGGGCTGTATGCAAAATATTATTTGATTCTGTTTGAATTTGCGGCAGTTATCGTTTGCCATAGAAAAAAAATCTAGACTGAGACACACACAGACAGACATTCAGACAGACACACAGACACACAGACACACACACACACACACACACACACACTTTTCGAAAAATGACTTTTTTTCATGTTTTGAGTGTAGTACAATCATATTCTGCAATAATCTCGAACACGATTTTTTTTGCCATCACCATACTTCCATTTCCTTAAGGAACATGGAAGTAAAAATTACCCTGGTTAAAACATAAAATGTTGCTGGTATACTACCCCTTTCCCTTAACCGATCTTCACCAACACCAATAGGTATTGAGAACTCTACAATACAGGGCTATATGCAAAACATCATTTGATTCTGTTGGAATTTGCGGCTGTTATCGTTTACTATAGAAAAAAATTACCATTGATAAAAAATCGTTGCAGGTAAACTACCCCTTTGCCTTAACCGATCTTCACCAAAAACGATAGGTCTTGAGTAATCTACAATTCAGGCCTGTATGCAAACAATTATTTGATTCTGTTTGAATTTGCGGCTGTTATCGTTTGCCATATAAAACACCCTTGAAAAAACATAAAACGTTGCTGGTAAACTACCCTATTACATTAACCAATCTTCACCAAAAACAATAGATCTTGAGAACTCTACAATTCAGGGCTGTATACAAAACATTAGTTGATTCTCTTTGAATTTACGGCAGTTATCGTTCGTCATAGAAAAAAATACCCTTGTTAAAACTTAAAACGTTGCTGGTAAACTACCCCTTTCCCTTAACCGATCTTCAACAAAATCAACAGACCTTGAGTTCTGTATAATTCAAAAAGGTATGCAGAAGATTAATTGATTCTGTTTTAATGTATGGCAGTTATCGTTCGTCAGAACAAAATTACCCTTGATAAAACATAAAATGTTGCTGGTAAACAACCCTATTCCCTTGACCGATCTTCACCAAAACCAACAGGTCTTGAGAACTCTACATTTCAGGGCTGTATGCAAAATATTATATAATTCGGTTTGAATTTGCGGCTGTTATCGTTTGCCATACAAAATACCCTTAATAAGACAAAAAATGTGTCTGGTAAACTACCCCTTTCCCTTAACCGATCTTGACCAAAAACAATAGGTCTTTAGTACTCAACAAAACAGGACAGTATGCAAAAACGTATTTGATCCTGTTTGAATTTGCGGCTCTGATCGTTTTCCATAGAAAATACCCTTTTAAAACATAAAACGTTGCTGGTAAACTACCCCTTTCCCTTAAAAGATCTTCACCAAAAACGATAGGTCTTTAGTACTCAAGAAATCAGGGCTGTATGCAAAAACGTATTTGATTCCGTTTGAATTTGCGGCTCTTATCGTTTGCCATAGAAAATACCCTTTTAAAACATAAAACGTTGCTGGTAAACTACCCTTTTCCCTTAACCGAAGTTCACCAAAAACAAAAGGTCTTGAGAACTCTATCATTCAGGGCAGTATGCAAAATATTATTTGATTATGTTTGAATTTGCGTCTGTTATCGTTTGCCATAAAAAATACCCTTGTTAAAACATAAAACGTTGCAGGTAAACTACCCCTTTCCTATAACCGATCTTTACCAAAATCAACAGATCTTGAGAACTCTACACTTCAGGGCTGTATGCGAAATATTATTTGATTCTGTTTGAATTTGCGGCTGTTATCGTTTGCCAAAAAAAAAAATTCCCTTGAAAAAAAAAAACCGTTGCCGGTAAACTAACCCTTTACCTCAACCGATCTTCACCAAAAACAATAGGTCGCGAGTACTCTACAATTGAGGTCTGTATACAAAAAATTATTTGATTCTGTTTGAATTTGCGGCTGTTATCGTTTGCCATAGAAAAAAATCTACAGAAACACACACAGACACACACACACACACACACAGACACTTTTCGAAAAACGACTTTTTTTCTTGTTTTGAGTGTAGTACAATCAGAATCTGCAATAATCTCGAACACGATTTTTTTTGCCATCACCATACTTCCATTTCCTTAAGGAACATGGAAGCAAAATGGAAACGTAAACATTACATAATTGAGATATGCTTGCCTGCCACGAACGATATATTTTCACTCATACATGATTTACACTAAGATGAAAAAATTATAATTTTATTGCCTGGGAACAAAATTATTTTATTTTTAACAATTACCATTGTTTGAAAAAGTTTAAATGAATTTTCAAGTACTTTACTGTTGTTAAAACGTAAAAGGTTGCCGGTAAACTACCCCTTCCCCTTAACCGATCTTCACCAAAATAAAAAGTCCTTGAGATCTCTACAAATCAGGGACGTATGCAAAAAATTATTTGATTCTGTTTGAATTTGCGGCTGTTATCGTTTGCCATAAAAAAATACCCTTGATAAAAAAACGTTCCTGGTAAACTACCCCTTCCCCTTAACCGATCTTCACCAAAAACAATATGTCTTGAGTACTCTACAAATCAGGGCTGTATGCAAATAAACTTTTGATTTTGTTTGAATTTGCGGCTGTTATCGTTTGCCATATAAAATACCCTTGTTAAAACATAAAACGTTGCTGGTAACCTACCCCTTTCCCTTAACCGATCTTCACCAAAAACAATAGGTCTTGAGAACTCTACAATTCAGGCCTGTATACAAAACATTATTTGATTCTGTTTGAATTTGCGGCTGTTATCGTTTGCCAAAAAAAAAATTATCCTTGATAAAAAGAAACCGTTGCAGGTAAACTACCCCTTTCCCTCAACTGATCTTCACCAAAAACAATAGGTCGTGAGTACTCTACAAATGAGTATGCAAAAAATTATTTGATTCTGTTTGAATTTGCGTCTGTTATCGTTTGCCATAGAAAAAAATCTATAGATTGACAGACAGACACACAGACACACACAGAGACACTTTTCGAAAAACGACTTTTTTCATGTTTTGAGTGTAGTACAATCAGAATCTGCAATAATTTCGAACACGATTTTTTTACCATCACCATACTTCCATTTCCTTGAGGAACATGGAAGTAAAATTACCCTTGATAAAAAACCGTTGCTGGTAAACTACCCCTTTCCCTTAACCGATCTTCACCAAGAACAATAGGTCTTGAGATCTCTACAATTTAGGGCTGTATGCAAATAATCATTTGATTTTGTTTGAATTTGCGGCTCTTATCGTTTGCCATAGAAAATACCATTTTAAAACAAAAAATGTGGCCGGTAAACTACCCCTTTCCCTTAACCGATATTCACCAAAAACAATAGGTCTTGAGCACTCTACAAATCAGGGCTGTATGCAAAAACGTATTTGATTCTGTTTGAATTTGTGGCTCTTATCGTGTGCCACAGAAAATACCCTCTTAAAACATAAAACGTGGCTGGTAAACTACCCCTTTCCCTTAACCGATCTTCACCAAAAACAACAGGTCTTGAGAACTGTACAATCGAGGCCAGTATGCAAATAATAATTTGATTCTGTTTGAATTTACGGCTGTTATCGTTTGCCATAGAAAATACCCTTGTTAAAACAAAAAACGTTGCAGGTAAACTACCCCTTTTCCTTAACCGATCTTCACCAAAATCAACAGATCTTGAGAACTCTACAATTCAGGGCTGTATGCCAAACAGTATTTGATTATGTTTGAATTTGCGGCTGTTATCGTTTGCCATAGGAAATAATTACCCTTGATTAAAAAAAAAACGTTGCTGTTAAACTACTCCTTTCCCTTAACCGATCTTCACCAAAAACTATCGGTCTTGAGTACTCTACAAATCAGGGCTGTATGCAAAAAATTATTTGATTCTATTTTAATTTGCGGCTGTTATCGTTTGCCATAAAAAAAATCTATAGACAGACACACACACAGACACACACAGACACTTTTCGAAAAATGACTTTTTTTCATGTTTTGAGTGTAGTACAATCAGAATCTGCAATAATCTCGAACACGATTTTTTTGCCATCACCATACTTCCATTTCCTTAAGGAACTTGGAAGTAAAAAGAGGATATGGACAACCGGAAAAACTTATAGAGTAAGTGCAATGATATGTCAATTAATGTAGTCCAGGGTACTACGCGACCTAACTGAGAAAGGAAAACCAGAAGAGTAAGCGGGCAGCAGATCGGGACGCTTAACCATCGACAAAATCTTCACAAAAAGAGTGAAAAAGCTAGGGAAATGGGGAAGCTAGGTAGCTTGTGGAAAAGAGTTTAGAGAAATAGGGAACTGCACATATCACTAGTTAGTCAAGAAAAAGCGTATGATAGGATTCCACTGTCAAAATTATGGAGAGCTTTTAAGCAGCCAAAATATCAGGTAAGTTGAGACAAGTTATACTAATCTTTAAGAAATCAATACAACAAGAAATAAGGAGAACACAGAACAACAAGGAAGTAGAACATTCACAGAGGATTTTGCCACACCAAAGGAGCTGCGATCCGGTGGAGTCTTTCGCCTACTTCTTTTAAAATTAAATTCAAACACTTTTTGCTACAGTTTATTTCTTGATGCATATATATTATTTAATATTTATAATTTATTTACCTCAAGATTTTTTTTCCTTTATTTGGAACATGTTTTGGGCATCCTATTGTTCCCATCCTCAGCCTTCTTAATTTTGTATCTTGTTGAGTACTTGTGTTTCCGTTGGTTGTAGTTGTTGGTTGGTTCCTTTAAAATATGTTTAGATAGAAACTTAGAAACGTGGAGTAAAAATAAATTGAAACAGACTGGAAGTAGGAGATTATAAATTATACATCTATACTTTTGTTGACGATCAGATAGAACTTATCAGATATCTTATCTATCCTATCTTATTAACTTATCAGATAGATCAGATAGATACATTGGAAAAGATTAGAACTGTTTAAATTATATCTTATGGAAATCATGTGAAGAATTCCAAATTGCGGGATTCACAATAAACTGCGAAAGATCGGAATATATGGGACTAGGAAATATGACATTAGGTGATACAAATATGGAAGGGGTAAAGACTTGTAAACGTTTAGGCGTTACAGTTAACAAGCAAGGAGACAGGGCTGACGAGATGATGGAAAGAAAAAACAACTGTAGAAAAGTAATAATAGAGTTGAATCACATCTTGTGGGACAAAACCTATAAAAAAGTAAGCGGAAAAAAGAATATACGCAAGTATTCTTGGAAGTTTAATAACTTACCGGAGCCAAAACGGGATTCATAACAAAGGAGAAAAGAGATAAATTGACGGCGATAGAGACGAACTTCGTAATATGTAGTTGTACAACATGAAGATTAGAAAGAATAAGGAACGAGGTTATACGAAAAAGAATAAAAGTGAGCAAAAATATAGTGGAGAAAATTAGGAAGAAACAAGTAATTTGGTTTAGGAATACCGAAAGAATGAACGACTTTAGATGGGCCAAGACAACACTAGAGTGGATACCGCCAGAAAAAAACGGCGACGGGCAAGACACTCTGAAGTCTTTGGAAGGATGATATGGAGGAAGCAGTGATGTCTAGAGGACATGTACAAGGACAGAAAGTTTTGAAAACAAGGGACGGGAAGTCATAGTAACCCGTTTATAAATTTTTTAAGTTATCAATAAAATGAGACAATATACGGTTTTCAGATGAGCAGTTTGGGAGGGGGTTTCAGTGCCAAAAATCCCCCTTTGCCTACGTCCGTTTAACAACTAAGATTTTGTACAATCGAATATGATGTACACAATCTGTTTTTGTGAACATTTTGTTTATCACAGTTCAACAAACCTCTGAAGATACGGAATAATTTCCGCGAAACGTACGTCAGGTGAAAATAAACCTACTTGCAGCGTACTTATTACATGGAAGACCTGCAGGAAACTCAACGAGTTACTTACAAAGGAGTAATGAATCGAATATGAAGATTTAATAGAGAAAACAAAAATCAACGATAATTATAGCTTCCGTGGAAAGAATGTAGCACACATAATTCTATTGTCGTACTCTAGAGTGCTGTATTGAGGACAGGTAACCTCGTTATGTCTGAAGAAACAGACTGTTCTGTAGTAGACACTAGAGACTAAAAATTCACGGCGCAGCGGCAGAGTGAAAGAGATGTGACAGAAGGGATGATGGCGGGCGGGAGTGTAATGTGTCAAGTTGTAAGGCACGTAGTGAACACTGGGTCACGTATACAGATCACGTGGCGGCGAACATCCCCCTACACAAGAATTAATGTACCCTACACACCCTCCGCGTTACCGCTAAACACCCCCCCCCCGTTGTCGTGTGACACTGAAGTATTACGTATTACATATAACCTTATTATCCGCTTTGTTTGGTGTAGTGTATGTTGCAAAACCATGTAGCCCAGGGTTCGGTCGGGAAAAATACAATACAAGATTTTATCAACGTTAAAGACAACGTACATTATCATGTGCTGAATGTTGCCTAAAAATACTTGGGCAACACCTTTAAATTATAGTAATAAAAGTGGCGAAAACCCTATTTTTCAAAATACCTTCAAATCTATACATTTTAGTTGACTTTATACGAATTTAAAGCTAGAGCGGTTCCTGATAATTTGATGGGCTTTACGTTCGTAGTGCGTAAAAAACTAACAAAGGTTTTTATGAAAATCGTGTTTTTAATAGTACTTTTCAAAATCGAATATTTTCAAAATACTTTTTCTAATTACTTTAACGTAAAGGTTCAATTTAAAAATAAATGCTTTATGTTGAACTGATATACCATTTAATTATCTTTATATTGAATCATATTATATCCCTGTACGGTTAAAAATTTGCTAAGTTGTGACTAGAAACGTAAGGAAAACAAAGTTTTTTAGAAAATAAGTATTGCTTATTTAACCATTATTTTGTTTTGATTATATCAAATAAAAAGATATATACGACTTGGATTACATTGAAATTATTGTTGCATTTTAAGACACTAGTAGTAACGAGTGTAGAATCCTCTCTCTCTCTCTCTCTCTCTCTCTCTCTCTCACACACGCACGCACGCACACACACACACACACACACAAAAATGCGTGTGTAAGAGAGGGAGATAGATAGATAGATTGATTGAGAGAGAGAGAGAG
The DNA here is from genome assembly GCA_034769895.1 of Magicicada septendecula. Lineage (NCBI taxonomy): Eukaryota > Metazoa > Arthropoda > Insecta > Hemiptera > Cicadidae > Magicicada > Magicicada septendecula. Next base: position 410,474,891 of record CM068370.1, on the reverse strand, counting down.
AGAGAGAGAGAGAGAGAGAGAGAGAGAGAGAGAGAGAGAGAGAGAGAGAGAGAGAGAAATTGCGATTGATTTCTTTGGAGTATACCTTCTAAAAATCAGGACTCATAAATTTGGTTTATTCAGCTGAAAGCTACGACTTAAGGATTGTACACTCCGAATATTTTAGAGTAAATTTACAAAGAATGAGAACTAAGAGGATAGCAAAGATTATTTGTACATATCGACCTCATGGACGGAGATCCGTCGCATGACAAAAAAAAGAGATGGAATGAACAGTTCGCAACAGGCTGTTAACCTAACGCTTTGTTGAAAAAGGAAGAAGAAGAAGAAGAAGAAGAAGAAGAAGAAGAAGAAGAAGAAGAAGAAGAAGAAGAAGAAGAAGAAGAAATTAGAGTGTCTTGAAAAATGTAAATGTAATATTGTTACGACATCACAGAACAGTCTACGTGTTTCTCGAACGCTGTAATGTTATGGCGTACGTGATTCTCGGCATGCGTTGCGAGACTGTTCCGGGACTCACCGGTCCGCGCCCGCTGTGTGTAACGCCGCAACCAATTATGCTCTGGTGTTTTCTAGTAGCATTCTTGACGCGCAGTTAGCGAATAATCTAGATTTTCGGCGGGATACAAATACAAGTATCCAGCGGACGCTCAGTCAGTTTGAGTTGCGATATAATATCTCAGTGCGGTTCGAGTTATTATTCGGGCGATTAATCTGTGCGTTCAAGTGGTTATTAGTGAAGCGAAGTGTTACGTGTTTTATAATTGTGCGCAACGATTGTAATACAATTGTGTTTTATATTAGTAGACATTTTTATTGCGTGTGAACAATTTTTATTTGATTTGTTGTAAGAGACTGTCTTGTTAATTACAAACTGGTTAATTGTGATAATTAAAGCTGGTGATTAGTGACGTAGTTGGTGTCTTGTATCTCGTTTTCCACTGTACCATACGACGATCAGTAGACCGTCGTAACAATATAATGTTTTTTTCATGAAAGTAATTTTAACATAAAAATTGTCCTTTCAGAATAATAATAGTAGGCCATAAAATTTTAAGAAAGAAGTTTGGTAATAATTTATAACAATTATAATTATGATTGTACCGACGACGCGATGATAATGTCGTTGTTAATGATGATGACGACGACGACGTAGATGGTGATGCTGATGTTGCTGCTGATGATGACGATAGCAACAGTGTAGAGATAGCGTTCAGACTACGACAGACGACTAACAAATCCAAATCACTGTTCTATCAGGGCAAATTCAGTCACTGTTGTACATTACTAAAAAACCGGAATGCGTGTAAGGAGCAGAGACTCTATCGGAAGTAAATATGAAAGAAAGGAAATGTTTAAAGAAAATTCTGAGGCCCAGAAATGTACCAGCAAATGCGTTTACATTTTATTTGAGACCAAACCGAGAGCAGTGTAAACAGTTAGCGAAAATCTGAAATACGATAAAGAAAAGACGAATTATTTTCTATGGAAACTTCAGAAGAATGGAACCTAAATGGACTACCTTCTAGAGTATTAAAGAGACACAAGCACTATGGATGTAAGAAGTCCACCAGATCTAGAAAAATGTGGAATCATAGAGGAATTTATAGGAAACAATCAGAAGGAAAGTATAAGAAGGTATAGGAAACAATCAGAAGGAAAGTATAAGAAGGTATAGGAAAGAAGTAATCAAAAGGAAAATTGCGGTGGTGAATGATCTTTTCGAAGAGAAAAAAAAAGGAAAACCAAAAGGGCGTTATCGAAAGAAGAAAAGGCAAGAGTGAACCGGAGAATGAAACACTAGTGACGAAGGAGAAGATGACTTTGGAAAGTGTAGGAAGTTGTATAATCGCAGCCCATAGATGGCTGAAACGAAAAAGAAAGGAAGCAACAACAACAACAACAACAACAACAACAACAACAACAACAACAACAACAACAACAACAACAACAACAACAACAACAACAACAACAACAACAACAACAACAACAACGACGACGACGACGACGACGACGACGACGACGACGACGACATAATAATAATAATAATAATAATATTAATAATAATAATAATAATAATAATAATAACAATGTAATAATAATAATAATAATTATTATTAATATTATGTATATTCTTTCATTACTTTGTACACAACATTTAACAGATAAATTGAATACAACAGAAATCATGCAACGCACTTATGCTGTAACAGACTGAACGAGAAATATCACGCGTGTAATGTACGCTTGGAATGCGTTAATGCAGTGTAACAAAGTCTTGGCAATTGCTAAGCCTCACACATTATATAGGGAGAAAAACAGGGCTACTAACGCTTCTGTCTGATTGGGGGTTTAATTATGGCATAACGTATTCTTACAAATAAAACCGTACATAGAGGTAGTCTCCTACGGTAGCAAACATGTAACATACAATGTTTCCTTAAACAACATTATTTTATAAAATTCAATTAAACTCATGCTATTGCTTACAGTGTGCAGATAAGAAAACAGATTTTTTTTCCAAACCAACAACTGAATGACTATATTGATATTGTTATTTTAGAACGATCAACAATTCTTCTACGTCACCTGAATCTTTAAAGCCAATTTTTTAACTAAAGAAACACACATTTTTAATACTTACACATTTAATATTTCCAGGGTATTTATTAAGTAATTTTGATCCCAGAAAGTTGAAGAGTTTAGTAAAAAAAAAGTTGTAGAAGATCGTGATACCCTAAAATCACGAACATTTCTTTTTGTAAGCGTGTAAATATTTTAAAGGCAATAATTTTTTAATCTTTTCGACACAACATGAAGGCACTTTACACGTTCCACAATACCGTACACTAATCTTCTATGAATGAATACGTACAAACACCGCAGTATTTGAATTTGGCACATATTACGGAGACAATACCCGTCAAGTTCTACAAGATGATGGCCCAGCCCACACTTCTCTGTAGGTCTCAGAATTGAACTTTAACGAAATTCCAGCCCAGTCGCCTTCAAGCGGCCGAAATGAGATTTCTTAGGTACGTGGCAGAAGAATTTAATGATGTATCTCCAAGACCTCTCCAAGATCGGATCGAAGAAGAAGTGCACATATACGGCATGAACTGAATATTATGAGTATACTCGATACGATTGCCCAGTGTCGTCAGAAATGGTTGAAACGTCTTAACCAAATTGTTGACTGCCGCATCCCCAAACAACTATTGAATTATAAGCCGAAAGGATGGAGAGGTGTGGGGCATCCGAAGAAGCGTTGGAGTGACCGGATTTTTGGGACGGGAACAAACCATATTAGGTTTAATCCTCGTAGAAGATGGTGATGATTACGGAGGTAACAAAATAAACAGTGACTATGTAAGTTTCAATTTTAAATTTGTCAGACAACTTTTCCACGTCAATTTTGTATGTAGCATAACTCTATATAGTGTATATATATAGATCTACAAATTATAGACAGAATACCAATTGAATAGATCTTTAAAGTTCTTCATTAAAGTAAATAATTAATAAACGAAAGGCACTTTTTAATAATGAAAATTGAATTCATGAATTATTCTGTCTGTTATGGAAAACAGTGTGCAATGTAATATTCTGAAACGTTCAGAGCAACACGACCATAACGATTCCGAATAATGTCTTGCAAAACTGTAATTAAACGATGATTAGAGTTTTAATCAACGCTACTTGTGGCAAACAAAACAACAAAGGTGAAATGATGAAAGGGGGCCGGGGGAAATAGTTTTACCGGAGTTTCCCGCAGCTGGGCCGATTATTAAACCCAACCGTGTTCGCGGCGTGAAGTTCAAGAACAATGATTAAAAATGTCACAGATTTCAGAAGAGGGAAAAGTTGTCTTTTTTTTTTAACTCATCCTCAGCCAACCGACGGCGCTTCGGTGGATATTATTCTGTTTTCCTTTCATACGTTCCAGACAGAGAAAAGGGATCGCGAGAAGTAATTCTAAAAATTCTTTGTGAGCCTCCTTAGTCGGCTTAAAATTTAATTGGTTTTCACCAGTTCTGCAATAAATGTTTAATAATTCTTATGCCTTTATTTTCATTTCTGTTAATTTTTTAAAACATTTTTTCCTTTTTTGTGTACCGTTTTGAAACGTAATGAGAATAAAAAATAATATTTTCTTACCCTATTGTTTGTTTTCTGTTTAATTAAAAATTTGCCTCTCCTCATATTGTCTGATTTTGTTTATGTTTCATTCCGACACAAATACGGACATTTCACATCAAGAAGAGCTAGAAATACTGTTTTAGTATTGTTCTTAGACAAATAAACAGTTGTATTAAATAAAATAATACTACAGTAGTATTAATTATGATAATAATTATAATTGCCACCATCATCTCCACTTTACGTTTTAGGCATTATTCCCGATACGGTTTCTACCATTTCCACTGTCGACCTATGTTTTTGCTTCCTTTAGCTTTATACAATCTTCCTTTTAAAGATAACCTATTTTCTTCAATTTTCTACAAATGTCTGTTCTATTAAATTATGTTTCCTGTATTTTTCATTTAAATTAAACATTTGGCTCTGATTATTTCGTCGCTTAGCATATCTATCCGGTTACATCCTTTGACTCTTTTTAGAAACTTCATCTTTTGAATCTGTATTCTTCTCTCTTGTGCTTCTGTTGTAAACCAGACTTCAGTGGCGTACATAAGCGTGGATTCTGCTAGTGTTTTGTAAAATTTTACCACGGCCTCTTTTATTGTTTTATTTTTCAGACATCGGCCAATTGTACCGCATAAAAACTCCAAACTTTCAATCCAGATCTTTATTGTAATCATAGGATATATCGCATTCTAAATACTTAAAATGGCTTATCTGTTTTAATGCTTTGTTGGCTAAGACAATAGTGGCCCTTATGGGTTCTACTCGCGAGAAATCAGGCAGAATGTTTGTTTTACTCCTACGTCTACGAAGACATGAGTCGAGTACCCACTCGATACGTAGCAGACAGGAGAGGCTGTACGGGAGTTTCTGGTAGCGCCGCAAAACCAGTACAGTTTGGCAGACATCCCCTAAAGAAAAACAGGCAGGGCAAGAGACATAAAATTGTCACCTCATTATCTGTATAGTCTACTTCATGGATGGTGATCTGTAGAGAGGAATATGTCACTTAGTCTCAGTTCTCAAAGACGACTAGAAAATAGGATGATCATACACGATTGACGACCATGGCTATGAAAAGGGACAAGAGAAACTGGATAATACAACAATTACGAGTAGAAGCATGGGGAATGCAAAAGGAATAGCACAGGAGGAAATTGAAATATCAATGGTTTTAGAGAAATACAACATAGATTTTGTATCCATTATGGAAAAAAATTATTATAATAGGAGCTTATTAGACCGGAGGTTGTGGTGCCTGGCTTCTAGACTAGACGTCCCAGGCGCAAAAATTATGTTCCATTCCCGGGCGATCTATAAAAACAACGTGCGTTTTTTAGCCTTCAGGTTAACACAGGCTGCGGAACAGAGTTCTTGGATAATGTCCTGGGGTAATATTCGGTGAGCATAGTGCTCGCGACACTGCTTTTTGTATGTCGAAAGTCTCACATACAGTAAACCATCCTACCTGCCGGACTCTCAGACTGCTTAGGCCATAAAAACGAACAATTATTACTTACTATTCACTAATCATCATCTCTACTACAAGGATAAGTCCTGATTGGCCTGTCCCGAGACCCATCACTCTGTCTGCTGACATCTCTCCTCGTAATCACCTGGTACTGGTAGCCTTTCAGGTTTCATGCGGTTTAAATGTTCAAACCATCCCATCTCATATTTCTTGACGATCTCATTTAAAGACTGGATCCCTAACTCCTGTTTGAATTCCTAATTCGTTTCTTGTCTGTGAGGGAGTATTGGTGAACAGTTATCAGCAATTTCTTTTCTGCAGACTGAATCTTCTTTCCTCCTTCTTCGCGAGGATCCACAGCCACAAAGGAATGCCGAAACAGCTAGTGTTTTATAAAAGTTCACGAAGGTGTCCATTCTAGCTTTGTCCTTCAAAGCCTTATAAATTGTACCGCAGATCCTTCTGAATTTTGACAATTTTTTATCCCAATCTTTGCGGCAGTCAAATGAGATAATGCATCCTTAGTAGTTAAAATCACAAACGTTTTATAAGGTTTTATCGTCGACAAATATTTTCGTTCAAATGGGATACTTAATAAAGAAGTACACGGTTTTTCATTTAGAAGGAGACACTCGCAACCTGCATCCCTGAAAGATACTACATAATAGATATATCTCTCTCCGTAACTGGCCTTCTGTCTTTTGAATAATGACTTTACAGTTCGCGTAGAGTAGCAAATTCAAATGAATGTCGCCACAAAGGAGTATTATATATATATATATATATATATATATATATATATATATAATTTGTGATGTTTTCAATTTGTTTCTTCTGCAAGTAGATAATATTGTATATTCTTTTTAACACCTGACGCACGTTTCACTGAAAAATATCAGTATCATCAGAGGTTTCTAAGTGAATTAATAACAATCGAAATAATTCTATTAATATAAAATTAACGAATAATCGAATTTGTATTGATTTTAATGTAAAATAAAATAACTGATAATCGATTTAGGTCGATTAGTTAACGATTGTTTTAATGTTTATTTATTCAGCAGCTGTTTTCTCGGTTATATTTGAAATTTTGTTTATATTTTATTCATTTTTGTTTTTATTTTTTAGTAAATTTATAATTTTAAATAGATCGTCTTGTTTTGTTTTTATTTGGGTTTGTTCTTTAATTAATAAATTATTGTTATTGTGTTTGTAAATGTTAAGATTTTCCCAAATATTCATTTTTTGACCTTTTTGTATGTTTTTAATTAATTTTATATTTTCAATGTTTGGAAACTGGTGGTTATTATTTAGACAATGTGTGGCTAAATTAGATTTATAAATATTTGGTTTTAAATATGCATTGCGGTGTTGAACGAATCTATCTCGTAGTTTTTTCTTCGTCTGGCCCACGTAAAATTTATTGCAATCTGGACATTCTATTTTATATATTCCATTTTTATTGTGAGTATTGGATTTAGTTTTAGGTTTTATTTTATTAAAAATTATATTATCTGTGTTATAAGATATTTTTAAATTAGTATCTTTAAATATTTTATTTAGTTTTTGAGTTATATTTCCGTAATAAGTGAAGGTTGTATATTTTATATTATTATTAATAGATGAATTTTCAAATGTAGTGTTTTTAGGAATTTTATTAGTGATTTTATGTTTAATTTTATTTTCTAATTTATTAATAGTTTTTATTTTGTATCCATTTTTAACTGCTATTTGTTGGATGATTTTTCTTTCTTTGTTTCTTTCTGTGTTATTTAATGGGATCCTAAGCATTCGGTAAATCATGGAATTAAATACTGCCATTTTGTGTTGGGGAGGATGATTAGAAGTACTTGGTATTACTAAGTCAGTTTGAGAAGGTTTCCTGTATATTGCGTATTCAAAATTTGTTTCATTTTTCTTTATTGTTAAGTCTAAATAATTTAATTTATTATTAGATTCTTCTTCTAACGTGAATTTTATTTTAGAATGTAAATTATTTATGGAGTTGAATATTTTATTTATATTTATACCATTGTTTTGGGAAATGTACAGAGTGTCATCAACGTATCTAAAATAACATCCTAATGGGTCGTTTAATTTTATTATATTTATTATTTGTTCGTCGAGTTTTTGTAGGAAGGTTTCTGATATGATACGGAGGTTGGGGCTCCCATAGCAAGGCCATCTGTTTGATAGTACAATTTGTTGTTGTATTGAAAATAATTTTGATTTAAAATTATTTTTAAAGTATTAGTTAACTGTTTAATGTATGTGTTACTTTCGTTATTTGTTTTCAGATTATTTATTATAATATTTGTAGTTTCTTCAAAACAAATAACGAAAGTAACACATACATTAAACAGTTAACTAATACTTAAAAAAAAAAAAAAAAAAATTATTTTCAATACAACAACAAATTGTACTATCAAACAGATGGCCTTGCTATGGGAGCCCCAACCTCCGCTATCATATCAGAAATCTTCCTACAAAAACTCGACGAACAAATAATAAATATAATAAAATTAAACGACCAATTAGGATGTTATTTTAGATACGTTGATGACACTCTGTACATTTCCCAAAACAATGGTATAAATATAAATAAAATATTCAACTCCATAAATAATTTACATTCTAAAATAAAATTCACGTTAGAAGAAGAATCTAATAATAAATTAAATTATTTAGACTTAACAATAAAGAAAAATGAAACAAATTTTGAATACGCAATATACAGGAAACCTTCTCAAACTGACTTAGTAATACCAAATACTTCTAATCATCCTCCCCAACACAAAATGGCAGTATTTAATTCCATGATTTACCGAATGCTTAGGATCCCATTAAATAACACAGAAAGAAACAAAGAAAGAAAAATCATCCAACAAATAACAGTTAAAAATGGATACAAAATAAAAACTATTAATAAATTAGAAAATAAAATTAAACATAAAATCACTAATAAAATTCCTAAAAACACTACATTTAAAAATTCATCTATTAATAATAATATAAAATATACAACCTTCACTTATTACGGAAATATAACTCAAAAACTAAATAAAATATTTAAAGATACTAATTTAAAAATATCTTATAACACAGATAATATAATTTTTAATAAAATAAAACCTAAAACTAAATCCAATACTCACAATAAAAATGGAATATATAAAATAGAATGTCCAGATTGCAATAAATTTTACGTGGGCCAGACGAAGAAAAAACTACGAGATAGATTCGTTCAACACCGCAATGCATATTTAAAACCAAATATTTATAAATCTAATTTAGCCACACATTGTCTAAATAATAACCACCAGTTTCCAAACATTGAAAATATAAAATTAATTAAAAACATACAAAAAGGTCAAAAAATGAATATTTGGGAAAATCTTAACATTTACAAACACAATAACAATAATTTATTAATTAAAGAACAAACCCAAATAAAAACAAAACAAGACGATCTATTTAAAATTATAAATTTACTAAAAAATAAAAACAAAAATGAATAAAATATAAACAAAATTTCAAATATAACCGAGAAAACAGCTGCTGAATAAATAAACATTAAAACAATCGTTAACTAATCGACCTAAATCGATTATCAGTTATTTTATTTTACATTAAAATCAATACAAATTCGATTATTCGTTAATTTTATATTAATAGAATTATTTCGATTGTTATTAATTCACTTAGAAACCTCTGATGATACTGATATTTTTCAGTGAAACGTGCGTCAGGTGTTAAAAAGAATATACAATATTATCTACTTGCAGAAGAAACAAATTGAAAACATCTCAAATTATATAATTACTGCAAGAAACATCGAGTTACTTATATAGAAAATGATGGATATATATATATATATATATATTGTAATACAATTTTTATATCGTCTGTATGTGTTTTTAATTGGTGTGTGGCTCTCGACGTCTTACTGGCCTGAAACACTTCCTTAAGTTTCCCAGTTGGTCGAGTCCCAGATGTAGTCAAAACTGTCAAAAGCGTTATGCTGTTGAAGAAATATATGTGTAGCTTCACCAAAAGTTTCAAAACAAAAATTGTTGTTTGTGGAAGAAAATTAAAAAAAAAATTATGTTTAAAAAAAATTTATAATTTAAAAAAAAATTTCCTTTTTATTAATTAATTAATTAAAATCAATTAATTAATAGGGTACTGTGAAGTTTTAAAATGTATATCACTCGTCTAAAAAATTTTATTGAAGTTCTGGTATTTTTCAAATAAACTACAACCACTCATCAAAGATTGTCTCCAGGACAATCGATACTTGTTTACCTTTTCGTTTTGTAGGTTATCTTCCCTTATATGTGGTAAAGTCCTGGTAGTTTATTATTTAAAATTATATTAGTGTTAATTTGTAATATTATTGAAATAAAGAACTATTTTGTGGTGAAAAGTATTAATGTTTTATTATATAATTGCAATATTGACTCTTTTCGATTATAATATCGACTCTCAGGGTATCGAAACAGTTACAAGTTATAGTATATAAAATTCAACAAGGTTCTTTAAACAGCTAATTATTATCAAAGTCAGAGAAATCGGGCCAATATTTAAAAAGTATAACGTTACAACAAGTTAATAACTAATACTAAATACACACATTGAATAATAAATTTGAAATAATATAATTTGTTGTCACCAACAGCTGACGTAGACACGGAGGCATTGAGATCGTCAAAGGAAAATGGCTGCCATCAAGTTGGTCAGAATGTCACTCGTTTCTGCTATGTTCCAAATAAGATATTTTCTGGCAGTATTCCCGTTCTGGTGTGTGCAAATCTCTTTTTAAATGTTGTATAGTGCCTTGTGTAAAGTTTCCGGGTTGTATTTTGTGTATCTGTGTATTTATAAGTTCAGTCACTTTTTACGATTCCGACACTAATATATGGTTATTGTGTTATACAGTTTTCTTGTGTTTTGTAGTGTTTTTCGGGGTAAATATGTACTGTCCAGTGTTATTTAGTCTTTCTTGATTAATTTTGTCACTATGTGGATGTTCTAGAAGGATTTTATACGCCACTCGCGATTTCACAAAAACGTACCGTTCACTACCGTTTTTTGGTTAGATTGGTTATAAAACGCTTGTCAAGTTCACCGTTCAAATACCAATAATCAACTATCTTATTTCCTCCAGTTTCAACTAAACTCTTAGCCAATATAATATTATTCTTAACATTGTTCAAATATAATTTCGCATCCTGTACATATTAAAAAATACACTATATAATAGCCTAAACTTTGGTTATTTATCAATTTTATTTACTAGATGTTATTTAAATTAATCCTTCAGTTCATTCGGCGTATTTTAAGATTGAATAATGCCGTTTTATAATGTTTTCTGTCCAAAATTAGTAATTTTACTTTCATTTTGTATTCTCTGAAAAGTTAAAGCATTTCCAAAACTAACTTCCTGTCATTATGTAAATTCAGCCATTTTATCAGTTATATTTAATATTAATAATCTTATATTGTATTAAAAGGTTTATATTCCCTTATTTTCTTGTAATTAATTGAATTAGTTGAATTCTAAAACATTATTCTGGAATATATGACTCCCCTGTCCAAATTTCTGAGTTTAGTCATTTTCATTTTTATTTATAATTCTGAATATAATTTTATAACATCTTTCTAAATGGTATGTGCAATTATATGGCTTGATCTCAAGTTTATTTTGTCTAAACCCCTTTTGTTTAATTGCATTTAAATGAGTAATTTCTCTGTTTTGATGAAGTTTGGTTTTCTTTCTTTGGCCTAGGTTTTTTAACAATTTTTCCTTACAAAATATTTTTACAAACAATATATGATGTGTGATACCCTCTCTGACTTTTAAATATGGTATTATAAACTAAACATTTTTTCATATTACACAATAATAATTAGTATTGGTTACAATACAAAAAACAGTTAAACAAATAAAGAATATTTTTAAATAAATGGTTGTCTTCAACCTTCAGACATATTACAATTAAATCCTTATTCCTAACATTGAAATATAGTTCACAAAAAAGGTTTTTTATCAACTAACATCTTAATTACTTCTTACTATTTACAAGTAATAATTATATTTACAGTTCTGATGTTAGTTGTAGTAGATTTAAATAAATGGCCTTATATCTAATACATTTTTAACATCCTTATACTATATTCACAAAAACTTTATATCTATATTCTTATTTGCTAATTATTATGGTAAGTAGTATTATACAGTTTTTACACCGTCTTTTAAATATTGTCTTTGGGGAATTGTACCCTGTCATTAGTATAATTAAATCTGTTTTTCTTTTCATTATATAAAACAAAAATGTTATTTTAAACAGATTTATATCTTGTAAGTAACATATTCTCATAGTACACATTTTAAGTCACTGAAAGTTGGATATTTCATTGTATTCAATGTTTGTGATTGCCAAGAATGAAACACAAGGTTTATTTTCTATAATACCCAAAACTATCACTGGTTCACTTTACACTTTTATTTTATGTTATTGCTAAATGGTCGTATAGTCTTATTAACATAATAAATTGGTTAGTGTTTTACAATGGAGATTTGTTCCTTGGGTACTATATTATTGTTTCATCTTAGTTCACTGGCAACTCTTACTTTACACACTTCTCTCTCTTAATTTTATGTACATATTGTTACCATTTCGTTATACTTTTATTGATTACTACATATTTTGGGGGTATGGGAATTTGGGTGTCTTTTATAAGAGCATGACATCTTCCTCAGGATGCTGCCTTCTTCTTCTTTCTTCTGTCTTCTGGGACTGGTATCTTCTCCATCTTCTTCTTGATGCCATCAGGTTTCTTGGGATTTCTCCATCTTCTTCGGGTTTCTTGGGATTTCTTCATCTTCTTCATCATTTTAGAAATACACCACCTGTATTGGTTGATCTTGGCTTATTCAGGGTTTCTTTTCCATTTATACTTCCTCGTTGTGGGCTTGGTCATATTCTGTATTGCTTTGTTATTTACTTTTTTACCTTCCTGGGTTATAGTTTGAAAACCTTTGGTTATGAGACTGGTTTTGGATGACTCATCACTAGTAACTCTTTTATTTTAACTTGTATTTTTTAAATAATAATGATTGCTTTCCACAGTTGTTATAAATTAATTTTTATATTAAACTTAATGCTTTCTTCCAGATTTAAATGTTATAATTTTATTATTCTAATGATCAATTGCCATTCAACATTATGCATATATCTGTCACGTTACAATATATATATATTGCAATAGAACATTGCAGTAAAGGAAATTGTAGCTAGGACTACATGCTGTTATAGCAGTTTTATGACGTTGTAGACAAGATAAAAATTGATTTTTGTTTGAGTATGTAAATTAGATGTAAGTATTGAAATAAGAATTGGGTAAAAGACTATTATGTATCAAAATGCCCGTTAATGTAATTTTGATCATGTCATGTGCGAGTGCGCGTGTCATTCGTATTTTTATGAATAACTCCATTATAAATGAACGTACCGAACGGAGATTTGGGCAGCGCAAGCATCTTAAATAGCGCTATATTTTCTGGGTGTCAGAGACTTGTTACGTACTATATTAATAGGGATTTGGTTAGTAAAAAAGCAACTTCTATAAATTCCTTATCTGTTAGAAGTCAGAAAATTCATAGATAAAATCTATACCTTCTTCTGTAGAAATCTGCAAATCTTTTCAAGAAGTCGTCTATCAGTTTTATCCGTCAATCACGTGATAGCTGTTTCGACCAATCAGCGGCCCCAATTTGGATTAAGATTAAGCTCCGCCGACGAATATCTAGTTAGTTCCATCCTGCAGCTCGAATACTACGGACGTGCTCTCTGTGCGAGTTTTTCGTACAGAAACGTGCTTATGTAAGAGTGATCAAGGACAATTTAGCGACGAGTTACCCGTTTGCTAATACCTTGACTGGGTACGAACTCAATATTAGTGCAAAAAAATAAACTATTTAAAATTTTAAACAGTGCTAGTCATGCGTGAGTGAAGATTTCCGCATAGGAAAGGTTTATCCATCTGGGATACTCCTGTGTTATCGCGAGGACACCTCAAGACGCGGGAAGGTGCACGCTTAAAGCACCAAAAATAATATTAAATTACATCCCAATTTCTGTGCCCTGAGATAAGAGTAGACTGGTTATCGGTGTATCGGCGTGCGTGCGTACTTGAGGAGTGTCAGCGAAGCGGTAGTGCGCAGAAAGGAGGAGACGAGAGAGGAGCAGATTGCGGCGAATCACAGGACCAGCAGTGAGACGAATCAACATACTTGGAGTCACGTTCAAGTAACAAATTGAAATTTTTTCCAAAACAGATCAGTCTGATATTCAGAGGCAATTTTTGAAGTAAAATAAATATTTTTGTGAATTACAGATCATTTAAAAAATTTTGTTTTAAAATATACAACCTTGCTCCAGATAACTGACTATATTGTTCAATTATTACTATGCCTAATATATGTTTTGTCGCTATATATATATATATATATATATATATATATATATATATATATATATTGTAAGGGTACATATCTTCAACATACATTTATGAAGCAACGTGATAAGAATAATATATTAAATGATTAACACTATGAATTAAAAGGGATGAGTCAGAGATAAAGGAATGGGTAGTTAACATATTTATGCGATCAAACAAATAAAGGTAATAATAAAAGTAACCTCTGATAAGAAAAATGTAGCAAGCAACGAAACAAAACTTGAAAAAACGATAGTACAATGCGATTTAACCAAAATAACCCAATAGATATGGTAAGTGAGTAGGTAGAACAAGCCCCAACACCAGTGATAGGATATATAAAAACAAATAAAATAAGTGAGTACTGCCCCCATAACATAGAAAGCCCTATCTCCGAAGAACAAAATTTTACAGGAAATAAGGAAAACAAATTTCTTCACCTGCATCAAAGTTTTGATACTTTAAAAGGCTTTTGATGTGTAAAAGTTGTTGTTTCAATGTACACAACTTTGTGTTAATGTTAATATAATTGATTTTTAATTTTTGTTTAGAAAAAATGGATTTAGGGCTTTTTATTTTAAAGTTTGCTGCTGTAATACACGGTCTCGAAAAGCCCTAACTCCCTGTATGGGAGTTGGGGCTTTTTATGATCATAATTATCATGTTTACAAACCCTAAATAATAGCTTTGCATAAAACAACTTTTAAAAACTGTGTAATACCATAAAATAAAAAGAACACATTCAATAATTTTCAGTTTTTTAATTAACATAAAACTAGTTTACATATATATGAAGCTTGTTCTTTATCAGTCTTTCATTAGTCAGGGTTTAGTAAGTCTGGCTCTTCTGACTCTTGGATGCTCAACCAAAATCCACGACGGTTAGATGGCATAAGGGGGCACAGTTTTTCAACTATTTCTTTTTTCTTTGCTTTATTGAATCCTCGTATTTTGTCAATTTTTTCAAACATGGGAAAGTAGTTCTTGATGCATTTAGCTTGCAAGAAGTTCAACACTTTTGAACTAGATTCTTCATATTTGGCAGAATACAAAAGACTTGTATTTCCTCGTTTAGCAGTTACTTTAACAACATCTGTGAGATAAGGTATGTTGTCACCTCGACGCTTAAGTTTTTGTTTTGAAGTGCAGTCTTTCCATGCGAAAAGGTCCCCAACACTAAGTTCTTTGGTGTCTACTTTTCCTGAGTTTGCTTGTTGAACACACTTAACAAAATCCTGGAAATCATAAACCTTTCCACTGTGCTTCATAGCCAATTCAACTTGATGGTGAAAGGAGTCAGCAGCCATAAACGTATGACCTGGTTCGAAGTAAAAAATGTCAATACTGTCTACAGAAATCTGTGGGCAATAATTTACAATATACACCAAAAAGGTAAAAAGAGTCCAGTTTTTGTTTTGTGCTGAGCAATTGTCCAGCCAAATACAGATATGCTTTACATCTCTGAAATGATAAAAAAATGAATAAAATGCATTTAAGATGTCTTCTTTTTTTCTTCCACTTATTGCCTCGTGCCACAAGACTGCGAGAGGTTTAGCCTTCTGTTTGGTACCAATAGGTACAAAACTTTCATTAAATACTACCATTCTACGAGTAAACACGACTTCTTTGAAGGAATCCATCCGTGGCAACATAATCACCTTCTGTAGATCAACACAAAAGTATAAGGCGTCAGTGGAAGACTGCAGCTTAGCGTGTTCTTTATAGAGGTCTCTTGACTTTTCAGCCTTTTCAATGTGGCACTTCCAATAAATGCAAGTCTCACAGTCTGGTGATAAATTTTCCTGATTGTGGTATTTGTCATGTTCCTTAAACTAACATGCCACATGCACATGCCACATGCACATGCCACATTCTTCATGACAGTTTCGTAAACGATATGTTCAGCTCATTAACAACCTTTCTATACAGATCGTAAGAACAGTCACAAGAGTTTTCAGCTCGTATAAAATCATCATACATCCTTTGAATGGTCACATCATTTGGGAGGTATCGTCGATTTGGCGCATGTTCTCTTCTGTAGTGAGCAATACTTGGGTTGTAGCTCTCTATATGATTTATAATAATGCTCCTGTCAATTTTCTTAGGATTAGGATGCTTTCCTCTTTTGTCAGTCGAACATGACGTCATACCAGTCATTGTATCTTTGTCAACAGATGTTAAAGTGTCATAAATAACCGAGTTATTTTCTTTAGAAAACCCAAGAGTAGTAAGAAAAAACCATTTACATACTCTGACTCTTTCGCCTTCTTTGTCATTAAAAAAATATCGAAACGAATTGTTTATAGTTTCCGATTCACCCCGACGTCTCTTCACCGGGAGCTTAGTGGCACACACCACGATAAAGTCCCGTCTTTCTGTGAAATTTTTGTTCCAAAATTCGGTGTTACATTGGTTTCGCCACTCTTCCGAAAACCTTGTGCTGCATTTGTAGCGACATTTGTCACCACAAGGATCACGTGGGGGATGGTTTTCTTTTAACTTTTTGATTCTGTTTTGTGCTTTTTCTTTTGGAGTCGTACTTTTTTTCTTCCTTACTCTTTTCGTTCCCCTTTTTGTGATACCAAGATCTTCTTCTTCTTCGTCTTGTTGTTGTTCTTCTTCTGGAAGTACAGTATTGTTTAAAGTTTCACCATCGTTAAAATTTTCTATTTTGTTCCGTACTGGATCATTTTCAACTTCAATTAGCTCTTCAAAATTTGATGGAACAAAAACCTCCAGTGTTGTGTAAATCAGTGTGCTTTCATCTTCTTCGTTCGTTTTTGAGGGATTCGCATTAGATTCAGAAACGTCCAACATTGATTCCTGTTCCTCATTTAAATAAAACTTATCTTCACTGATGCCATTGTTAATTTTTTTCTTTTTGAGGTACATTATTTCTTAAAGTTTCCTCAGGCTGCAGAAAATTTGAAGGGCCAATAACTTCAAGTATTGTGTATGTGGGTGTGATTTCGTTTTCGTTCTTAGCTGTGTAGTTGAGGGAGTTTTAATTGATACACAAGCATCCGACATTGATTGCGGTTCCTTATTTAAGTTGGATTCAAATTTATTCTTAACATTGTTAAGTTGTTGATTTTTCTCAGACAACATTGATAGCATTAAAGCTCCTCTTGATAAGTTACGTCCGGGCATTGTTGCTTCAACGTCTCAAAAAATGGAAATACTGGTCAAACCGCAAACCTAAAAATAAATGCATGATCGTCAGAACCTATGTAAAAGATAGACTGACTAGATAAAAATAAACACTTGAAGGTACTGTATATTGTTCGTTACATATACAAAAACCAGACAATGCAACAGCTGATACAAACGTAGGCCTAATCAGTTAAAAAAGTTAGCTGATTCCAAATTGAGACAACACAAGGAAAGTTGTTAATATTTGTTAAAATGAGAAAGCATTATACAGGTGAATTTTTGTTTATGTTACAACAACATACTGTTTGTGTTACTTTCATTCATTTACATTTTTTTATAGTGACGTTTATAGTTTTTTCCTTAGTTTTTAGCATTTTCTCGAAAGTCTTGTTTTCTGTTTTTACTTATTGAATTGCATTTACTTATTTAAATTGTTTTCATTTAAGTACAAAAAACCCTTTAAACTGATCCCATGATTATAATATTTGTTGGGCAAAAAGGTTGTAAATAGAAACTAGGATCAGGTTCCTATATTTTGAGGTTACCTCCCGTTACCGTAGGCCTGAATATCTTTAAAAGAAAAATACTGATGAAATTACCTGAAGTGTTGTATGTAGAAAGTAAAAGAATCATTTATCTGCTTGAAGAAAACGTGATATTATTATTAACACTTACAAATGGAACAACTAAATAAAACAGAACTGAACTGCTGCACTCAGTGTGATACACTAGAGAAACAATGGCGTTTATGTCAACAGACACTGCAGCTAGGCTGTAGCAAAAACAGTCAGTCAAATTGACATGTTTGATGAAAGAAGGCCCTAAACTCCAGGAAACCACGCAACGGTGTCTTACGAAGGAAGGCCCTAATTCCTTGATAGCACGCTTAACTTGAAGAGTGAAGGCCCTAAGTACAACTCTTTGTGGATTTAGGGTGTTTTTAGTATTTGTTTGTTACATAGGGCCTTCTTTTATCGAAAACGACCTCAAACTGGAGTTAGGGCCAATATAAATTTCAATATAACTCATCACTGTATTGGATTTAGGGCTTTCTAATGTCATAAAAAAGGTGTATTTTTTTAGACCGATTCGGAAACGCTACAAAAAAGCATTTAGGAAAAAGTTGGAGTTAGGGCCTTTTAACTTATCAGGGCAGAGTAGGTAGAACAAGCCCCAAGACCAGTGATAGGATATATAAAAACAAACAAAATACGTGAGTAGGTAGAACAAGCCCCAACCCCAGTGATAGGATATATAAAGACAAATAAAATAATAAAAAGGTAGACAAACAATACCAGAACACAAATAATAAAGCAAACGATAGTAACAAGCATTATATAGAGTATGTAAACAAAAAGTACACTACCAATAGTAATTAAGGGAAAACATTTGTTAATAGAATGTATGTATTATTAATAACCCTATAGTGAGAAAGAGAAAAACTAGAGCATAAAATATAGAAAAATGACTATAAAACTGTGTTTTAAAACCCGATCCAAGAGTGAGAGATAGGTAGGAAGCGGTAACAAGAAACAGTGAAGTGGCGGTAATATTAAAACAAACAACTTATAATTTTAAGAAAATAAGTGAATTGTGTTAAATTGTAAGAAACAGCGTAGGTGTGAGGGTAAGAAAATATAAAAACATATTGTATTACCAAAAGAATGAATAGAAAGTTTTGTCTATATAGAATATAGAGTATCAATACAATACTCACAAAATTGTTATGTTATTAAGTAAATGAAAAGTAATTTGTTTGTTTGATGTTTAAGGGAGTGTAAACCCAGAAGGCAGAAGTTTACAATAATATGTTTGTATTTATATATAAGTAAGGGAGGTATAAGGAGATGAAGAGTATGATCATTTTAGTTAATGACATACAGGATAACAATTGTGTTTAAAAAAGAAGAAGTTAGTTCTATGTCATGAAAAGTATGAACATTTTAGTTAATGACATAGAAGATAATAATTGTAAGTTTTAATAAAAAGGAGTTATTTTTATGGTATGAAGAGTATGAACATTTTGAGTAATGACATGCAATATAATAATTGTGTTTAATGATAAGAAACATGGCTGAACCATATAGAGACCATCAAGTTACTTATATGTTATGTTTTGTTAATAGATTTAAGTTAAATAGGTATATGAGAAATGGGAGTAGGAGTAAAACTAATAATGACATAAAAAATAACAAACAACAAATTAATAAATATAATGTAAATAGAAAGTAAAGTATCAGATAGGAAATAATTTGGTAAAGGTATAATGACATGAATAAATTGTAAAAACAGTTCAATGTATTTCAAAAGCCAATAAGAACGAATGCGAACAAGCAAACCATATGTGCTGAGTAAATAATGTTTAAATAGAGCAAATTAAGAAATTCTAAGATGTTACAGTTTAGGCCTATCAATGACATAGCTGTATAAGTTCAGAAAACCAATAATAAACAATTGAATACTATAATTGAATTATATGACCAAATAAATTATGTAATTACAATTAAATAACCAGAATAACATGTCAGAATTGTGATAAATAATATAAATAAGTGAAATATGTATTAAAGTAGAATTAATAATTTTGTACAAAAACAGTACAGGGCCTAGATCAGCCTTATGAGATGTCAAATTGATCATTGAAAGAAAATAGGAACATCTATGTTAATATTTCAAGCATTGGAAATATCCCCAAGGAAAAATAACATTTATAAAATATTTATTCATTTTGAACAAAACCCAGAATTTATAACAATAGTTTCAAATGTACTTAACCAATCAGATTCAAGCCGGTTACCATAGAAACAGAACGTTATTATAGTTTTGACTGTTAGGTAACGAGATTCCATTATTAACAATTCAGAGTATAGACGCTTTACTGATGCGGACCTTTTAAGAAGCAAATAAGTAAGAAGATAAAAAGGGAATGAAACCAAATTGAATACCCGAAGTAAACAAGAGTTCCAGCTACACCAGGAGGAAGAATAAATGAAGTTACAAAATTAATAAGTAACAAAAAATTGTAATAAAAGAAACAGACGCCAACGAAGACGACAACCCTATCCTTGAGATTATATGCATGCATTAACAATAGCGAAGAAACCATTGATGATCGATAACACTAACACCGTGATTGTGTTAAGTATAAATTAAATTATAATTAATTAAAAACTAAAACTGATCCACTTTTCTCACAATAGAAAACTCTCACTATGAACTTGGAACTCCTATTTCTTTCAAAGATTAATAAAAAATATTTATGAACACCTGAAGTAACTAGAAGATAACCTATGCATTAAACGATAACACTGACGCACACTTTTAACACCACAGAGTTGAATTTAATGTAAACCTCTTTCATATTTAATTACCATAATTGTAAGGTGGTGTACTTTATTTAAATATCTTGTTCGAAACTTTTTTCGTACTCAAAAGAATTCATGGGCAGTTTAATTTGTATAAATAAGAAGATACGGCGACCATCATGTCGTCGAACTAACTTGTGCTGCCACTCTGCTCTCTGCTGAGTAAAAAATTAATTTATTGCCGAGGCTAAAAGTTATTATAATAATTTCAATTGTACAATAATTATTGAAAATTAATGAGCTACCAAGTTAAATAAACAAGTATGAATCGTTACTAGCTGGCCTGCAATTATTTCAAATGTATTATGTATGTTGTGTTCTGTAGCAGTGAATAGAATTATCTGACCAAATTTTATGTTGGCAACACGTCTCCCCAGACAAGCGAAATTCGAGTTCCCGCCAGTCTGCGAGTAATTCGAATCATTCATCACAGTACAATAAACCAACTGATATTGAAACCTTTAATTGTTTTTTTTTTTTTTGGAAAACAATTTGGCGCCTATCGGGAAGAAAAAACCAGTGAGTAAAAACAGGTAAGGACTAACAGACGACAACAAGATTCGGGACGGCTTATTAGCGCGATCGCGATCATCATAATCAGCGACAGTTAAACCATACGAAAGTGAATTAATACAATATATATATAAGCGAAATACCATTCACTAATTCATACACTCACTCATCACGAAATCTCCATAACTATAAAGCCTACCAACTTGAAATTCAGCATGTATGTTCCTCTTGGCTTCTAGGTGCTCGCTAAGAAAGGGTTTCGAAAACTTTAACGCCTAACCGCGAAAAAACGCGAAAAAACCGCTAAAAACTGTGACACCGATAATGCAGCTTTTTTCAACTGTACGCTTCCTGGAAGTCTAATGTTTATTTTTTTACTTTGCTTTAGGCTTTTGGGGAGTTAATAAACAGTATTTTTTCATCTAATCTATAACCACGAGGAGGCGCGAAAATAATCGCGACACAGTTAAACCTGTCCCTCTATTCCTTGCTATGTGGCGTTGAGGGTTTATTTTGCGTTCTAAGTTCGGCACACATATTCCGAACAGGGTACGGAGACACTCTTTGGCCAGCTGCATATGAAAAACGTTCAAGCAAACCAAATAAATCCTGTTTCGATTGTACTACAAATTGTTCAATGCTGGTGAAACACAGCACCTATATGTAGGCCTATATATCTATATATATAAAAGCAAAATACCACTCACTTATTCATACACTCACTCATCACGATATCTCCATTAATATAAAGCCTACAAACTTGAAATTCGGCACGTATGTTCCTCTTGCTTCTAGGTGCTTGCTAAGAAATGGTTTTGAAAACTTTAACGCCTAACCGCGAAAAACCGCTAAAAACCGTGACACCGATAATGCAGCTTTTTTCAACTGTACGCTTCCTGGAAGTATAATGTTTATTTTTTTACTTTGGTTTAGGCTTTTGGGAGTTAATAAACAGTATTTTTTTCATCTTACCTATAACGACGAGGATCATCTTGAAGCCTATTTCAAGCTTGATCATCTTCAAATTGATCGAGCTTAAATAGTTTCTCTTAGTCTCAAAATACCGGTATCTAAGCTTACAAATAACCTATTTCTTTTTTCTGATTTCACATTCAGTTTTTTTCTGAAAATCACCGTAGCGAAGCACGGGTATCGAGCTAGTTATTTATAAATTATATTTTCTATATAGGTAACTCGAAGTTTCTTGCATCAATTATATAATATTCTTATGATATTCACAATTATTCACATTGGTTTACTTACAAACCTCTGATGATGTTGATATTTTTTCAGTGAAACGTGCGTCAGGTGTTGAAACAACAACAACGAAATACACTACTTGCAAAAAACCTCTATTGAATAACATCACAGTATTATAAATTATAATTACTATTTACCTTCATCATGATGATGTCTGTCATTGATTAGGCCCTGTGACCTGATTAGGCGCTCTTCCCTTCGGATAATATTCGGTAGAAACTTTAGTACAGTATGACTCACAAGGCCTTTTCGTTAAATTCGACATTGCAATTTTGTAATTTGCTGTAATAATTTATAATCCGTCTAGTGTTCGTGAAGTCCTCAATATATTAAACCATGAACAGCCCATAATAACCTTGTTTGGGCGTTTTGTTGTACATATAAGTCCTGCGAGTATACAGTAAAATATATAACTATTACGGAGGCTGTCACAGCAGGAGTCAACGTTATGTAAATTAAAAACTACCGGGCTGTTGGTCGCGGGCGATTGCTTAAAGGCCGAGGTCATATTTTCCTTCTAAAACGTTTCGGCCACTCCCGGAGGCCTTCTTCAGTAACAAAAATTTTGACAAAAGATAGTAGGCTTAATAGAGGTGGTATAAGCAAATACCACTTTGAAGAAAAATACGGGCCGCGTCCTATAACCAATCAACCACTTTAAATTTTCATAATAATAAAAATATATTTTTATTTTAAAAAATAGACGAGTAAGTCAAAAGTAGCCTTGCGTTATGTAAATTATGAGTACATATACATTAGGTTGAATATATTAATTAAAATTAAATGTAATTTTAAGTACAGTACCTGAACACGGGAATGGTTTGTAAAAGACAAGATTTAAAAAATTCTTTTTAAAATTTCAAAATGTTTACGTTAAACACGTTGTCACTGCATTGATTTTATATTTCTCGTCAAAAAACACTGCTGCATTATCAGGCGATCCATATACACGTGCGCGCGCGCGCGCACACACACACACACACACAAACACACACACACGTAGTTCACTGAGGATTAACGGAGTGTTTGAATCGTGTGCAGACTAAATAAATTGTTTGCCGCCTCAAACGGAATAATTAACCGGCTGACGAGTAGGCCTATCACTGCACAGAATTCATTGTTGTTTGTTTGTTCTCATGTTGTCTGTACTGAATTATATACACATACGACAAGAGGAGTTACGTGTACACTGAATTGGGTGATCTAATGACGATTGTACTGTCTTGTATGTGTGTGCGCGTGCGCGTGTGGTGCAACAGTTCCTTTGACTTTTGATATACTTTTATTTTGTTTTTTTAAATACACGTATATTTACTGTCTACTCTAAGGATTTATTTGCACAACAAAACGCCCAAACAAGGTTATGTTGGGCTGTAAACCAAGTTCAACATAAAACGAGACGAATTAAAATCATTATAGTAAATGACAAAATTTCATAGTTCAATACAATGGAAAGTGCTTGTCAGTCATCCTGGTAAATCCTCCAGATTACCCAAATTATTCACCGAGTATCATCCGAAGGGAAATTGTGCATAGAGCGTCCATCCATATAACCTGCACAGGTCACGGGGCCTATACGTATAGTCCAAGACCCACTGAACGATAAGTGTTAGTTATTTTATCATGATTCATTATTGAGTTATCAGTCAATTGCGTATTTATGTGACACAAATCCGAACATTAAGTAACAGACGTGATGATGATGACGACGACGATGATGATGATGATGATGATAGGTAATAACTATTATAATTAACAAATGATTGTATTCTTTTTGGGAACATTTATTTTAATTTCTTACGCTACGCGGATGATAAACTATTATTCAAGAAACAGAAGGTCCAACTCCAAATGAAGTGTAGCCTATTTATTTTCCTGCTCACTGGACAGATTGTACAATACAAAAAGAGATGTTAATGTTTCGTCTTCGTCCTATTCTTCTTCTTCTGGCATCACAACACAGTGCTGGTCTCAGCCTGCCCAATGATTCTGTCCATTCCGTCCTCTCACCACACAACTTTCTCCAGTTTAAAACGGTCAACGCTTTCCTTGTGCAAGGATACGTGCTTTCTAACGCATCAATAAACAAGCACTTAACGTTGCAAACAATATAATCTAACACATTAATTTTATTTAGGCCAAAAATTACTACCTAATAGCTACTAAAAAACATATTTCAATTGGGTAGCTAGTGCAACTGATGCCTAACTGAACTAATATTTCGATCAAGATATTTAATGCAGCGTTACTAAGGGTTTTTGACGACTAATAAAATTCGGAATTTGTACAACATTCCTCCTGGACGTTTTCATCTGACAAAAAAAGAGAAGACTGCCCGGCAAAACCCCGGACAGATGGCGACCCCGCATAAGGTGTAGCCTATTTACAATACAGCTGACTGGACAGATTGTACAATAAATAACTAAACGTGCATTGTTACTCTTCTTCTTCTTCTTCTCCTCCTCCTCCTCCTCCTCCTCCTCCTAGTAACACAACTCAGTGTGGGTTTTAGCCTGCTCAATGATTCTCTCCCATTCCGTCCTCCTACCGCACAGCCTTCTCCTGTAAGTTATTAAGAGAGAGAGTGTCGTTATTTAATAGATACATGTCGTATAACAATGAAAGAAATTTCGATTTTTATAATTATCACATTACCTTGCCATACCCCTATAAAAATGATAAGTAAAAGAATAATAACGTAGAAATTGCAGAACGTTTTGTAGATATCGGTTTTGGCAAACCTAATGTACTCCAGCGGGATTCTCACTTTGCTTAAAGTTGTCTTGGACGAGATCTCTTTATTTAATCTTTCCTGTCTAGTCTCTTTTGAATAAATCTTGTTTTTTTCAGACCATTATGCTATTAGAGTATTCGATGGCGAAAGGATCCGTCTAAAAATGTCGATCCAAAACCCTAACCTCCATTATGGGGGTTGGAGGACAAGAGTAGCTGCCTATCCACCGTAAAACCATGGATGGCTCAAAGAACCGATAAATTGCCTCGGCTTTTCTTCGGTTTCTTCGGACTTTTAGAGCGGATAATTTGAACGGATAATTAGATATCTGAATAATCGGGGGGCCGGATAAAAACATTACTGTTTTACGGTCAGCGTTTGCGGTGCTCATGTGACAGCAACGTTATCATCGCCTCAGAGAGAAACTGTGTAATTCAGCAACACGGTAGTATCAAGATAGCGGTCGGGAAACTTGTACACGCAAACGTGTTTGACGGTTGATTTCGTCCTCATAATATTGGTTATTATAGAGTACCCCCTTTTGTTTGGTCGACAGCGGCCGACTGTTTAAAATCAATGTGAATGTGTAACAGAGGGAGCTAGTTCTTTCGTGCCATACAGCAGTTGGAATAACTATTAAAAACGTTATGACACTGTTATATGTATGTAATAAACAGTTTCGAATATGTTAATGTAAAGCAACGTAGTTGTAAGACGTGCAGAACACGATATTCTGAAATGTTTAAATATGTCATAATCTGTTTGTGACACATTATATGTCGTCGAACTTCATTTTATCCAATTATTATCGTCTACTTTCAATCCGATTTATACAAAATTTAGACAACTGATACTGCTACAAATGAATATTGTTACGACGGTATCACAGATTGTCGTGGATACATTGGAAACAGAATAATTGACATCAATGTAGTCGCTAATTACCAACTTTAATTAATGACAGGCAAGAATTAAAAATATGCAAGGCTCCCTCACACTATAATTCAAGTTAAATCCACCAATTCACAACAATAAATGTTAGCTTGTACAGTTTACCTCTAATCAACACAATAATTGCTTTTCACTAATTCATAACAATCACTTGATCCGCACTAGTAATATCGCCAGGTGAAACTAAACTGGACCGCTTCGAAATCCTGTATTTATACCTCCGCCGCCTTGCACTGTAGTGAGATAGCGGGCTTCGATGACGGTTGGATAGTCTAGTAACTTAGGGAAGGGACATTACGTAATTCTGCCGCGTAGAATAATCTTTAAACGTTTGGAACTGCTTCGCCAGCCGCTGCGTGCCAAGAGTCACAAATTTCCACAGCGTAGCAATACCTTTCAAGTTTATGCCTAGCAGTAATGTGCCTGTATACAAGGAAAAGCAATACAAGACGAAAGAATAAAAATAAATGTATATGACAGTACTCGTAAATCATTTAGGTTATGTGTACGAATTATATTTCTAACAGAATTAAAACTGTTGCACACCATTATAGAAACATTAGTCTGATTAGCGCTTTCAAGCTTCACAGCTCATCATCAGATCTGATATCCGATTTGATGATGAGCTGTGATGCTTGAAAGCGCTAATCAGAATAATTTAAAGATCCGACATTTCCGATTTGATGATGAGCTGTGAAGCTTGAAAGCGCTAATCAGAATAATTTTTCTATAGTGGTGTGCAACACTGTTAATTATGTTTGTGATTTATAACCACTAACACAATATTATTAATTAAAAATTATATTTATGTTTTATCATCGGAATGTTTATTAAGTCGTAGGTACATTCCTATCCATATAATAAATTTCGGAATCTAATTTATCTGAAATTTATCCTATACTGTCTCGTCAAGTACAATATCACGTTTGTTTGAGATTTTGTTTACTTAGAAACACGATGCGGCTAGAACATGCAACAGTTGAGCCTATACAGTGATTATCTCACTGGTTTGTACGAGACACCTACGGGCAAAATATTGAACTAAATTATAACAGCAGGCTAATTGTACGAATGAATTAGTCTCACGCTACAGATTTTTAGCGGGTAGGCCTACCATACGGGTAAATGCGTATACACACAGGAATGCGTACGGCACACGAGCATGGCCCGCTGCGCCATTTAGCGCTGGCCGGGAACGGAGTTGACGTTGTTAAGAAGAAGAAGAAGGTAGATATGCCTTCAGTTTTAGTATACTGATACATATTGACACAATTTTTTTCAATTATACTGCAAAACGTGGGTTTACCTCTTAAACTGGAACCGTTAGGAAATTAGCAAATACTTAGTAAAGAAAAATTAGTAACTCCTAACAGGTTACATACAGAAGAGAAAAAAATTTGCTTCCACGTCCTAAACATAATTACAAACATGATTTTGGCAGGAAAATGTTATATTGTACCTGTGTTATTCATACCGGTTTGACAAAGTCGATGCTTTTGAAACCATCACTTCTGACACATTTTGCTCATTGTAAATCAACAAAAATAATTTTAAGAAAATTTGAATTTGATAAACAAAGACTTCAGAAGCATAAATAACAAACGGCAGCTTCAGAGGTTAGCTTCATTTTGTTCCAAACAGCAGACCATTCACCTTTACCGTTTACCTGGCTCTTCCAGTTATTCCCCTTTGAACTCCACCCCTCCCTAGCCTTTCATACACTTCAAACCTAATCTCTGAAGGTGCCGTACCGTTGAAACAATTGTCAGTAACGTAAGAAAGGGTCTGTACGACTATAGGCCTACCAAGTGTTTATTTATTAAGCTCAAATATTATGAGTGCTACAAGTGCCGAGCGACCATTCCATCATTGTAATAAAAAAAAAAATACAAAACTAAACAATCGGATAGTGAAATGGGGTTTTTTTTGGGGGGGGAGTTTTTATTTAATTTTTATTTTAGGTTTCTGGATTACAAATATCTAAACTTAAGACTAAGGCAATGACTTTTCGTGGAACTGATCCCGTAAGGGCAAAAATTGTTGTAGATGGTAGCCTACTACCCTAGGATAAGTCAGCAATTTTGAATACTTGGGCTACAGTGTGTCTTAAAATACAAGCAACGACGTTGTGAATAAGTTGCATAAGTTCAACCTTATGTGAGGGACCATCAGGCGAACTCTTAAGTCAGCAAGTAGAGAAACACGCCTGAAATTCTACAAAGTGATGGCCCTTCCCACACTTCTTTATGGGTCTGAAAATTGGACTTTATCAAAAGGCCAGGCCAGTCGTATCTAAGCGGCTGAAATGAGATTTCTCATGCACGTAGGAGGGTATACTCCCCATGATCATAGAAGAAACACAGATATACGGCAGAAACTGAATATTATGAGTATACTGGACAGGATTTCCCAGTATCGGCTGAATTGGTGGGAACATCTTTGCCGAATGGATGACTGCCGCATCCCCAAAAAACTATGGAACTATAAGCCGAGGGGACGGAGAGGTGTGGGACGTCTGAGGAAGCGCTGGAGTGATCAGCTCTAGACTATTTGACTGTTTGAAACCGGAACAAACCATCTTTGGTTTACTCCTTGAAGAAGAAGATGATGATGACTTTAGGTATTGTGAAAGTTGTCAAGTTCACGGTCAGGTACTTTCTTTCTTTAAACGGCTTGTACGTGTGCTCATGTGTTTCCTGATAGTTGTATGCCTGTACTGCTACTTATAAGTGGGTAGTATAGTAGTACCAAAGTATTTTAAAGTTTAAATTTAAATTCAAATCACTAGCATATATTAAGATTGATTTTGAAAGATAATTTCTTTCTTTCTTTCGACGGTAGAGAAAAGGTTAGTAATAATAAAAACGAGAAATATTACGCTCACACACTTTTGAATTATACAGCGAGTTTTGTAATTGACCGAACAGAAGGATATAAGAATCACTATATATTCCAGTAAACATTTACTTACCAAATTATACGAAAATTGTGTAAGGCCTTCGTGCTTAAGGGAAATCTGTACGCGTTGGCATGCAAATGTGTAAAAAGGTGAGACATAAAATGTATTTTTGTTTTGCGAACTGTGTAAAAACGTAAATCGAAGGATTGAAAATATCCTAGAATGAATAAGTAATTCAAATAAGTGAGTAGTTTAAATGCAGAAACAGAGGTTCAGAACAATTTGTTTGTCACGCGAGGAGATTTGTTCCTCTTCTACGTGAACCTTTCCCTATGAGACGTTGCCATTGCTCATGGATCCGCCTGACAACGTTATTCAATTTCAAACATCCAGCTTCCTCAGAATATCTTAAATGCCATCCATCCACTTCAGTTTGGGCCTGCCGCTTTGTTTTGCCCGTCTGGGGGCCCAATCATGGTTTGGTCGGCTGCACGCAAAAAACGTCCGCCACAGGAGGGCACTTCTTCGTTTTTTTCTTCTTATTCTTCTCCTGGTGTTGGTGGGTTTCCAATTTCCTCCACTCCGTAGACAGACTCCTGACCACCACGTACATTCTTCATCCTTTTATCTCATCCATTTGCTCCTGTCAGGTCCTTCCACTGCCACTGCACCCCTCAATCAGGGTGGTGAACCAATTTGATTGGCGTAATCGGTGATCAATGGTACTACTTCTCCTTTCCACAATGGTTCCAGTCAACGTCCTTCTTTGTTTCACCCACTCACTTTAAAGCCTCGTCATCAGGCATTCTTTCCGTCTACAATATTAAGGTCCTTTAGGCTCATAAGACTCACTGATTTTATAAACGGTGAGTTGTCAGCGACTATTTATATATTTCAAGATTAAAATACCTCAGTCATACGCTTTAGCCCTCTTCAAATAGATATCCTTTGAAACATGTTTATCTAGTTCTCATATTTTAACATTGAAAATGTTTATAAGGACGTGTCGCACATTTGCGGCCGATCGCTGGTGCGTGATCGAAAATGGGAACCGATGAGTTTCCATAGAAACTACTTCTTTGTTGTCAATAACGTAGTACACATATAAAACTTCGCTTATAAATGCGACTACATTTAACTTATAATCTGTACATTGGTAAATGAAGAATGAATTCATTGATTGGTGAATGAACATAAATATATATATTTTTTAGATTTATTGAAGCATTTTCAATGCCCTCCTCTGTGCATTGCATTTGTGCAATGCCTGTAAATTTTTTGACATTGCCCAGGTTTCTGAAATGTCATCATCATTGCCTCTTCTCAAAGTAATACACCCTAATTGGCCTGTAACTTGTCCCATCTTCTCGGTCTGCCGATGCCTCTCCTTCCAATCGGATGGTACGCTAAAACTGCTAACGGTAGACTTTTAGATGACATCCGGTTTAAATGTTCACACAATCCCCCATCCTATACTCCTTAGTGACATCATTTAAAGACTGTATCTCTAACTCCAGTCTGTTTTCCTCATTCCGTTTCTTATCTAGGAGAAAGTTGACCTGACCACTTCTCAGAACTTCATTTCTTCATCCTGAATTTTTCTTTCCTTCTTTTTTTCCGAGGATCGACGTCTCACAACTATAAAGGGATATCGGGATAGCTACTGTTTTATAAAAGTCCATTAAGGTGTCCGTTCTGCTTTGTTCTTCAAAGCACTAAACATTTTACCACAGACCCTTCTGAATCTTGACAATTTCTAATCCCAGTCTCTGTGGTAGGCAAATGAGAAATAAGCTAACTTTAGTCTTACCAAGTTTTGTTGTTAACACGTTTTGTATTCGTAGGCCCTCCGCACACGGCGCGACTGTTTTGAGACTTTTGTTGTTAAAAGGTTGCACGACCAACTGTTTTGCTATCCGTCACCGTAGTGGAAAGGGGCACCGCAAACGACGCGATCGCAAAGAGACCGGTTTGAGATCACACACATTTCAGTCGCACGCAACCCAGTTTGATGGTCGAAAAGCAACTTGTGTCGCGCAGTTGTGCAACCTTTTCTGTTCTGCGTTTTTTACTGTAAATTAATTTTATAATTTGGAAAGTGCTTATAGTTTCATTTTAGAGTTTTTTAATTATTATTATTATCTTTCTACTTTCATCTATAAAATTAATGATCAGGCGGCGAATATAAAATTCGTCCAAGAGGTGGAAAAGCATCCAGTGTTATGCTTTATTATTTAATATTATGATTTGTGAAGGCAGGGACAGTCATCACTTAATAAGTGCTGATAAAAAGCTTTTGACATTCTGTAAAGTCTGCACTTAACATTTCTTTCGATGTAAGGATGAGTCCAGAACATCCTGTCAACTCTTCGTCGTTTGCGATATTGCTTATAAACAACGTCTTCCTAATCACTACTGCTACGCATAATAATAATAAAAACAACAACAACAACAACAACAACAACAACAACAACGACAACGACAACAAGAATAATAATAATAATTTGTAGAAAAATGTCGACAAAACATCTCACTACGTTCTGTTCACGTCATTTTCACTAGACAGGTTGCCCGATACTGATTTCATTTTGGTCAAATATCAGTTGCTCCGTCTGCGGACAACAGCAAGCCGTTAGCAACTAAAGTTTCAAAACGATCGCGTTCCAAACCAGTTGCTTAACTCGTGTTACAGAGTAGTCGCGCCGTGCGCGGTGGCTTAGTAATGACGACGAATTGTTTGAACAAGCTGGTTCTTTATGTTGAATAAACGGTACGGTCCAAAGATGCAGTAAGAACCGGTTCTCAGTTAAACAGTTCTTGATCGTTCACTCTTGTTTCGACGACAGGATAACTTATACAGTACAAGCGGGCTACTAACGTGTAGCGATAACAATTTTCTCTGCTAACCTAAACACAGAACTCTATTAAATATTCTAATAAGTTATTACAAATTTGGTGTATGCGTATTTCGTCGTATTAAAACTCAGAAGTTTAGAAAGCGCATATTAATCATATTAATTAATGAGAAAATTATATCTTAATTACGGGATCTTAAGTTTCTAAGATAATTAAATCTGAGTATGACCTTTGTTTAAATGATGCATACAGAAACAGAACAGAAAGTGTCTGTAAGGATAGGTTACAAGTAGAGAGGCATTCCAGAAATCAACGCATGTAATAAACTGTACTTTTAGTCAACACTGACGCAGCAGTAAATAATCTACAAACTTAATTGAAAATTAATAATGGTGGCTTGTACCATGTGACTGTTAATTAATCAGTCTGTTTGAGACCGTGCAGGGTTAGTTTACGCTCGAATTGAATCTTTAATCCTTAAGGACTGACCTGATTGAACCTGTCGAGTCGTGACTGTGTGTTTAGCAAAAGGCGGCGTGTGTTTTGTGACGCGGCTGCGCATTAAGAGTAAGGGTTATCTGTTTAACGGTCCCCCGTTTGTATGCAACTATGGAAATATGCTTTTTTCTTTTGATGCCTTGACTGATTCTTCTAAAACACATACAAAGCGCATCAAAAGGGAATGAGACAGACAGTATAAAACAATGGTTTCCAACTGAAAAGCGGCTGAGGGCCATAATTAAATTCAATAAGCTGACCACGGGCCGCATCATAAGCGATTCATTTTTGACAAGTATCGTAAAAATAAAAAAAATACTTATTGAATTGTCTTCTTCTTCTCCTCTACGAGGATTAGGTTATACTGTATAAACATGTTCCGGCACCCACCTAATCCTCGGACGACACACGTTTCTTCTACCAATGGCTTTGTAGTTCAGTGCCACTTTCGGCAATCTATCCTGTGCCATCCTTTGTAGATAATCCCACCATTGTCTTCTGTAAATTGAAATAATTTCATTTATGTCCTTTACTTTGAGTTCTGCTCTGACATCTTCACTCCTTATTCTATCTTGTAGTGTATAATTTAAAGTATTTCGAAGAAATTGCATTTCAGCACTCTGAATCTTGCCGCTTTCCTTTTTTGTCATGACCAACGCCTGACTCGCTTAAATCAATGTGGGTGTTGCAATTGTCTTATAAAATTTAATCCTTATGCTGTCTTGTTTTATTTCTAAGATTTCTATGAATCGTACCACAAATATTCCTAAATTTATTTATCTTATCTCTTATATCATATTCAGATTCATTGCTTACTGCATAGCCAAGATATTTGAAACGGCTCACTTGTTTTTAAGTTCTGTTGTTTATAACTATCTTAGTCCTCACTGGATATTTACCTTTAAAGGCCATGGTTTCGGTCTTTCTTACTGAAATTGTCAGTGAGTAATTACTCTCTTGCCACTTCTTGTAATTGACACATAGCTTTTTGTAAATCATCATAATTTTCTTGAATAAATACTATGTCATCCGTATATAGCAGGGAACACATACAAATTGATTTGTTAAGTTGTATTACCGAAGTCACTCTGGATTTCCATGCTCTCAACATGTCGTCAATGTAAATATTAAACAAGATTGGAAAATACAGCATCCCTGCCTAACTCCCTTATTTATTGGAACGTTACCTGAGTGCCTACCATTCAGATCCAGGACTACAGATGTATTTTTATAAAGGATCTTAACTTAATTTATTAAATGCTGTGAATGTCCTCTTCTATCCATAACTCTTGACGGTCTACATTATCAAATGCTTTTTCCAGATCAACGAAAGCGATATGGGTTTCCTGGTTATACTCCCGCCTTTTCTCTATTATCTGTCGTAATACAAACAGTGCATCCACAGTCGACCTACTCTTTCTAAACTCTTTGCTCTTCAAGAAGTAATGCATCTGTAATGACTCTTAATCTCTGATAGAGAATTCTTGTATATATTTTGTACGTTGAGTCCACCAAGCTTATTCCTCTGTAATTATTTGCATCTGTTTTGTCTCCTTTTTTATATAACGAAATTACTTTAGCAAGTCTCCATTCTTTCGGAATTTTGTTTTCCATCCAAATGTTATTTATTGAAATGAAATAATGTGCCACCATATTTTATTAACTCAGCATTTATTTCGTTACGTCCTGGCGCCTTTCTATTTTTTATTCCATTCATTTTACTTATTTTATTGTAAATAAGTAAAAAGAAGTAATTTACATATTTACTATACCTTACAAGATATACTTAACGGTACAATATTTATTATGTTAGTATAATAATGAAGATGGGAAAAAATATTGAGCTTTATATGTTACCATAAATAACTGTGAAAACTGAGGTCGATCTGTTGCAGAAATGTCCTCATTGAGCTGAGTTGTTGGTAATCTCAGTTAGTGCAGCCGAGAAGAGTCTCTGAGGCGACTTCTGCTGAAGTTCTTGATTAACTTCATATGGAGAACATGCTTTTACAAGTGTATGTACTTCCAAACGTAGAAGCCATTTTCTGTTCAAAACTTCTGTCAAAATCGTTCACGAGATGGCAGCTTAAAAAAATCTGATACTTTGTTCTTTCGTGGTTTGCAGGAAGGGAAGGGACATCTTGCAACTCTAGTTGTGTGTCGGTTGTTCTTCACTGACGATGGCTAGAGAATTGTAAAGTAGCGAGACACTATTTTTCTGCGTTTCAAGTTCTTTAAATCTTGTGTTAAATTCGTTTATAATTTCTTGAATATTGCATCAAATTCTAAAAATTTCACGTATTTCTTCATTTTTGAACTTTTATATTATTTACCGATAGCTTGAAAAATAAGCGAATTCATTTTTCAAAAGAACATTTTGAATACTTAAAGTAATTAAGAACAATTAGTTTTTAATATAAAGATTATATATCTTTTAATATGCTAAAGAAAGATTGTACGACGTGTACGTGTTTCTTACACTCTGTTAAGGTAGATGTGAAAAAGGGTGTCAAGATATGAGGTACTGACGCATGATAACGTTGTAAGATTCGTAATAGCTTGACGAATACAATGGGTATGTTACATAGAAAGGATGGATGATCAACGTATGCCAAAGAAAGTCCTGAGAGTATAGGAGTGTAATAACAGAAAGGGGGATCGATCTAGGATAGGAGGGTTGAATGACGTGCTGGAAGATCTCAGAAGAATGGGTGTAAGGAGTTACTGTGAGATGGGTAGGAATAAGAGACATTTAAAAGAATTTGTGTTGGAACCCAGAGCTTACGTTGGGCTTTTGTGCTAAAGAAGAAGAAGTAGAAGAAATCAGGCTGCCAGACTTTAAAATAACAACTGTAAAGTTCAGCACAAAATACTTCATATTATTTAAAATACCTTTTAAAACATGAACATCGTGTATAACCAACAAAATTATGAACATATAAATTATGAAAAAACTTTGTAACTGAAATTTTGATTGTAAATTATTTTTCTAAAATTACATAAGGAAAACGTAAATGTTTAAACAAACATAAATAAATTAAGGACGTAACAGAAGCATAAGGTTGGAGATTAAATTAATTAATGGAAATGAAATGTGACTGGAAATAAACATACTAACAGGTTAATTACACAGCGTCAGCGTATAAGCCTACGTTTGAAATACGGAATATAGTATAGGAAAATCAATTCAGTCAATAAGTATCGTGTTAACAGCGTTTCAATAACGCGTATTTTTATTGTGTTATTACCTTATGCTTTAATGGAATTGATTTCAACCACTTTAAATATAGTAATATTGATTAGTCGTAACTTGTTTTTTCTTTGGCCCCCCCCCAATGCCAAATTCTAGAGACGCTATTTTACGAAACAATGCCATTCGTACTGCAAAATTCTACTAAAGTAGAATTGTTTACTACTCAATAACAAAACCAATAATAAAAGCCAAAAAGTTAAATAACTTTGTCCGTAACATAAAAAATATTTAGATACGAGGATTTGGCACTTTCACTAATATCGCAGTGTAATCAACGCTCAATCTATTCTTACTGAAATTTATAGAATCAATTAATTGGCTGACCACTGTCTTGTATTATTTTTATATAAGCAAGAAGAAGTTAATAATGGCGTATAAAGTTGACGAGAAATTTCCGCAGTGTTCTTTGTCAGGCGATAGACCCTGGAAATTACAAGCTCAACTAGACTCTACTTGACAATTCTGAACGGTTCCTGAGAAATTCTGTTATCTAGCAAATACGTGACAAGCGTCACGTAAGTACCGACTATTATTTACATCGCGTCAGGATAACTGTGCTGAAAGATGATACAGATGATAAGGAATTTTGAAGCTTCAACATCTCTAAAGGCGATCGACACGTTTTTAGCTGAATATGCGAAGTGGTGGGCATTTTTACTGATGTGAATAATACATTAGGCCTAATAGATACTTTAATTGTTAACCAAATTATTTGTAGTAGCCAGGATTTATTTATCTCAGTAGGGGTTTATTAATCAAGATTTGTATATAGTGGTGAGCGTACAGACCGGAATTTGCCATGCATGATGGTGGGACATTGATGACAAGAGGGAGGGATTGGTATTGGTGGTACTAATGGATTCGTCAGTTATATCATACTGTGTATATCGCGCGACCATTAGCGAATTGGGACTCCCTGTCTGCTGAGTTTACCTATAAGATTTTACTGGTGAACTAACAATGGAGGGTTGTAACCCCTCCCATAAGCCCATCACTGACTTAGAAGAGTATTAATTAAATGTGACTTACGCCTCACAGAAAGCGTGCGTACTTTTTTATAAAAAGTTTTTAAAATCAAAGAAACTGACACTGTGAAATAGTTTTCTGAAGTTTTGCATCTGGAGGACTATAATTGTGCAGATGTCATTTGGAAGCGTTGATTAAAAGAGTTTTTGAACGGGTGGAAAAGGTTAACATTGCTTCCCGCACTGCTGGAGCTATAAGACATTATTGATGCATTTTTATTGGAACAACTTACAGCGAGTTATTTAAAATTATCTCCCCAGTTGTGAACTTTTATCAGTTTTGTTTAGCGTAGTTCCAGTCACTACTTCTTAAATGAAGAATTTCTATTCTTCTTGTAAGTACAAAAAGCATAATAAAAAAACATAGCTTTAGCTATGTCCAACCATCATTATTATAACTGTCGCTTTTAGTAAAAAAAGTATTATCAAAGCAAACGATGAAAAACAAATTCTTTTTTTTTTTAATATCCTTGAATGCAATTTTCAAATTTTGTTCACGCGTGTAACGTAAACTTTGTCTATGTAATAGGCCACTAAAAATTGTCTGTTGTTGATAAAAGAATATTAAAATTTTTGGTGACTTCCGCGGTAACCATCTTCAGTAGCAAGGGGGAGGTGTAATTGACCAAAACACTTGATCAACAATAACGAGGACGGTGGAAGCAATGCTTCTATACGACTTAAGAGCTCTTGAGTAGTTTATACATTGTTGCCCAAACTCAGCTTTTCGTCTCCTTTTGGGTGACTGCTAACATCATCCGAAGCCGGAAGCCGGCAGAATGGCTCCTCACGCCTAATGACACAGCGACCACCGTATCTGAAGATCTCGATGGCTTCTCTACACGGGGAGGAAAGGAAGCTCGCGTCCTAGCGTCAGTCTCGACAAAAAAATGTAATGGTTCTGGTAGTTCACGCATGTTTCGTCACGGCAGACTTCTTCGGTTGGCCCGTGGCTAAAGTTCATCGAGACAAGCTCGGACGCCACCTATCGTGGTGGCGAAGTAAATCTGCCCACACGATGAAATGATCCTGTACACCCTGCACGAAGAGAACAGATCTCTGGCGTCTTCCGCTAGTCTCAGATGGTTCCGCGTCGGTTCTTGATGATAGTCTGTATGTCGTGTCTCTAGCATCTTGCCCATCAGGAGCGTCAAACTCTGATACATGGTAATAATGTATTTTACTGATAAGGTTGTTTTTTTATTAATCTTTCAGTAATTCTTAACAAATCGACAAAGGAAACATAAATAATTCTCTCCCTCTCTCCCTCTTTCTCACTTACACTCTCTTTATTGCCAGCCGTCTAGACTAATGCGGCCTCACATTCTTCTGTCGATCCAATCTCTTTATCTCCGAATATCTACAACAGACAACATCCTCAACTGTCCGCCTGAGGTATTCCTTACATCAGCAGTCGGGAACTCTGCGCCCGTCGATACGGTTAGGGGTATCCGCGAACCAATTCGCAATTTTACTTTCTTTTGAACGAAGGAACGGACCCTCATTGTAATGCTTGAAGTACTTTATTATAAAATAGTACAAGCCGTTTCAAACTTTACTTTTTTCTAATACAATATTGTAAGTTAGTTTTTTCAAGAAAAGTATCTGAAATACTCATTTATGTTTTAAATGTGATTATTTCAAGTTTTACATTTCTGTGCACTTTATAAAAATAAATAATGTTATTGTGGTAAGTTCTTTAATTTAATTTTATTAAAATGTGTTCCTGTATAACCATTTTTCTCGTTTAAAGTCTTGTTAGTTTTAACGTGCGTGTGTGAGATGACATGTGTTGATGACCTACTCCTAATGTGAAAAATTTTCACAAATTTACATTAAAAATACTGCAAAGGTATTTTTGGATTCGGTGTTCCACGTCGCTAATTTTTGTAATTTTCCATAACAGTTGATGTTTTTAACGTCCAGCTATTGATCATTGATGTCCAACGTCCAGCTCCACACCTTTCTATTTTCCATTGACGGGGTGGGTACGTAAGCCCATCGAACTGGTTCTCAGTTATATATGTGCCCCCGTAAATTCAAAGGTTGCCTATGACTGCACTACACCATTCGTCACCAGAGTTATTTAATCCCGGCTAACCCAACACACACACACACACACACACACATTGTCACAAGACAAATAGCGCCAACTGTACACCGTATTATTTTTGTGGTCCGTTGGGCGAGGACGCTAATTGCTGCTGCTGCGGCGAGCGTTCTGCAAGATCCGCGGTGTGATGTTCGGCTGCTGATCTCGCTGTTGGCTGTTCGCCGCAGTCCTTTCCTCTCGGCAGCGTTATGTAGACCCCACTGCTATCCCAGCGAGCCGATCTGAGACTTCTTCAAATACGGGCACCGCTGTAATCGGAGTAGGCAGAAAGACTTCCACGTCCATCTCGACTTGTAGGTAGAAGTCTTTCTCTATGGGCGGGTTGGGAGCTAACTGTCACTCGAAACACAGCCCTAAGTACTCGGCCTTCTACTGGGGGAACGGTCCAACGACGGCGAGGAGGACCTCCGTTCCGTCATCGCGCTACTTATTCTATATGGGTGACTTTGCGGGTCCACATCCCCCGTTCGGGCCACGGTGAGTTCCCAACAGCTTTGCCGAAACACCTTCTGCTGCCACGTACCCGTCCAGCGAGCCGGTTATAAGCAGCCTTATCGGCCGGATCACTAGTCCTCTCCCAACATTTCCTGAAGTAGTTCCTCTCGCGAGCGAAAAGATATACTTCCTCTGGGATATGTTGGTAGTCGGGCGTGAGACCGGTTCGTATGCGAGACAACACGTCCATCGCTAAGACGATAGCCTCATCGAATCGAGCAACTGGTTCTTCCACTTGGCGGACGGTTTCGGGAGGCTGGCGGCAATCGACGTCAAAGCGCCGGGCCATCGCGTGTCCAAACGACAACCTTCCTCTTGTCCCGTATGGGGGTGTGGTGTGTAGCGACGTGCTCCAAGATGGGGTTGTGGTCGGATGTCAGATTCGTGAGAGAGAATACTTCGACGAGACAAGCAGTACCCTGGGTAACCGCAATATCCAGAAAGTCGAGAGTTCCGTTAGGCCTAGACGGAAAAAACATGGGTTGCGCTGAACCAACCACCGTTGCCCGGCGGGACTCAACATACCTCTTCAAGCGCTACCCGTTCGGAGTGGTCAATCAACTATTTCAAACGCGATGCTTGGAATTCAGGTTGCCGGCCAAGATTATCCAACGGTGAGCATTGAAGATGACATCAAGGGTACCGACAAGAAGTTCAGCGTTGGTGTGTTTGTAGACTGAGACCACGAGGACATCGCCAAGAGCTGTGTGGAACTCAATATCGGTGGCCTCAAAGCCGTTACACTGCGGTAAAGTGACACGATGATGACCAATGGATGGTCTTCACCGCGATCGCCGTCCCGTCGTCATGTCGGCTGACTACCGATACAGTACGTAATTGAGTTACCGGAACCGGTTCGACGGAATTAGGTGGGTTTCGGACAAAAGAGGCACGTCGGGCTTGAACTGAGTAAGGAAAAAGAAAGACCAGAATACTTAGGACCGACAGCATTAGCACTTCAGGCCAGTAGCGAGAGGTCTCGTTTGAGGGCTCGGTTCATAAAGGCCGATTACTTCACAGGCTTCCACTAAAAGCATGAACTTTTCAGTTGGATCAGCGGTTGAAGTTGCATGTAGATGCAACTTTCTTGAAGTCGTAGCAGGCCAGAAAGTTGCCGACAAACTTTGCGTCTTCTGAGGTTTCGGAAACTGCAGCCGCTCGGAAATTGTGGCCGCATAAGAGCGACCTAGTTTGACGGCGGAATGGGAGGCGGTGCAAACCGCAGGACCGGTGTTAGTAGTCGGTACGAATTAAACGGCGGAAGTGTAGCACCTTGTCGGACTTGTTCGACCGAACTGCAGGATTTTTCTTGGGCAGCGGGAATGCAGGAGCTCGGAAGCGAGCATCCGGTGACGTCATCCTTGGAATTTGAATTAGGGGCACCTCCACGCGAATAACGCGGTGGAGGTGGTGGTGGGGCTACCTCTGACTCAGAAACGGGAGTTGAAGGATCAGTGGAAGTGGAGTAGTTGTGTTCCTCCGGCTCCATTACCGAGATGTCTGCTACTTCTCTAGGAGTGTCTGCTTTTTTAGAAGGCGCGGCAGAGCGTTTTTTTGTTGTCCTAGGGTCTGGTAGTGGAGCCGATGAGGGCTTGCGCGGTCTTATGGTACCTTTAGCTTCGGGGATGCCTGATTCATTAGTTTAGCAGGCTCTTTCTGAGTGGGCTGAGCCTCGGTTGCGGGAGGACCACCTACGGCTTGGGCTTCAGGAGCTCCGCCTTATAGACTACTATTATTGGCTGCATGGG
The DNA here is from genome assembly GCA_034769895.1 of Magicicada septendecula. Taxonomy (NCBI): domain Eukaryota; kingdom Metazoa; phylum Arthropoda; class Insecta; order Hemiptera; family Cicadidae; genus Magicicada; species Magicicada septendecula. The sequence continues at coordinate 410,433,912 of CM068370.1, read as the reverse complement.
GATTGCTACAATTTATGGAGCGGTACGACTTCTTATCTGTTACAGTGCTGGCCTGTATAAGATACGTGAGCACCGTGACAGGATGGAGCACTGCGACAGACGGCGGTGTGGTGCCCAAACATCTGGCACCGGTGGCACTCGCAAGATTGCCTGCGGCACGGCTGAGTTCCACGAGAACGCGGAAACCAAACAGCCGTGTCTGCCTCGACTTTCTTGAGGTGGAGACGGACTATAGGCGAGGGTGCAAGCAGTAAACAGGTGGATAATTGCCTACATCAAATTTTCTTAATATTCTTCTTTCTACTTTTAATATGTTTTCCCGGAAGACTCACAATTTTTTACATACAAAATGAGGATTCAGGGCATATTACTATTTTGTAATGTCTTCAATTTGCGTTTTTGCTTATGGAGGTTTTTGTTAGAAATGTTTGCTGTTAGTTGGTACGCAAATTCAATTTTTGTGCTCTTGTCTTCATGCCTTTTTTTCCTGTTGCTGTTGTTCTTATAATATCCATTAAGTATTTAAATTTTCGAGTTTTATTTGTTCTACCGTTTTCGAAATCAATCTGCAATCTGCTCTTTGCAGTTTTTAATGTTAGAGATTTATTCTGTTTTTCTTTTCAATAGACAATTTTGTAAGTCTATTTACTCTAATATATTGTATGTTATCAGGGTGTTCGTAGAGCTCCTGTGTTCCATAAGACGGTAGTGGGTATGTACAGAGCATGTCCGACCGTCGTTGGCTAATGGTAGGCATTTGACTGGGAACCAATCTGGCGTAGAAAAGAGGAATGCGGAGGTTTTTAAATGTTGTTTTTAAGGGTCTGTCGCGCTCATTCTATGAAAATATCTTATTCATTTCTGTGACTTTTTTTACGAGGGTTGGTGAAAATCTCTATAGACACTTGGAACCCCGTAGTTCCTAGTAGTGTGGGACTCTAACCCACTAAAAACACCTCCCTTAATGCTATACTGAGCAAGCTCATCCAGCAGCTTCTCCTTCATGTTTCCTTCACGGGTGATGGGGTGTAGCCCAGTGGCTAATTCCAACTCTCACGTAGAATTTTATGGATCTATACATATTGTAATATAATTAAAAATATTACAAATAAAAATAAAAATATGAATTAAATAATTGAAATATGTTAATATGTATTGATATTTTGTTTATCACTGGATCAGTCTGACTCCTTAAAGCCCCACTGTTAGGCTAGTCAATTTGTAATATATTTTCAAGTGTAATAATAAATAAAATATAAAGATATTGATGATAAGAATATGTTATAACTAGGTGTGTTGGATTGATGAATAACAAATACATCAAACTTTAAAAATTGTGCGAATAATTTTTTCTTGTTCTTGTATCGAGTTTGATGGAATGATTTAATTTAATTAATTAATAATTAATTAATTAGTTGAGTTTGTAATTTCCTTCTATATCTATTCTCTCAATGTGAATTATGTTTTTGCTTAATAAAAAATAATAATAACATTAATTGTAGAAATAAAAACAATGCTGGTAACTGAATAATGATTTGCGTTTATTCATTCAAAATTGTGCGCCAGTCAAACTGCGCATGTCCCAGGCACTGGCTAATATTTGCCACAGTCGGCAGTGAGAAAAATCAACAAATATATTTTTTACAAGTTTAAATTTATGGTTCTTTTAACGAGTCGAAATGGTCAGAGGGCAAGGAACAAGATACATTTAACAGGTATTCTTAAACTAAATGTTAATATCTGAAATAGAACAGAATTATTATTACAATTGTCAATTAGAAAGAAATTATTTAAATTTCGAACCAAGTCGAAGAAATGACGTCACTCCTCTCCAGGAAGCACTGGCTGATCGTCTTTATAGAAATTCAGCAATGGCCGCCGTCTGCTCGATTTTAACTGCTATGATGCCGTTGGAATTGAAGATCTTCTCCCACAGAAATAAAACGATGTTCCCTTTTCTGCGAAGTGGTGTTGGTCCAAAATATAGTGTTGAATGTCCCCTCGTCGTCTGCGATATCGAATTCTGGATGGATCTCTTGTGTAGTGTGGTGTTCAAATATGTGTGTTGGTTCTCTGTGAATTCGTTCCAAGAATTGTTCAAAATGGCTGTCGATTTCTGGTGTTAAGTTTTATGGTGTTATACTATGTTTTTGGAAACTTGTGAAGTGTTAGACATTGATAGATAAGGTTATTTCACTTGTTAGTTCATCTCCGTTACACGCCGCATAACCACACTTGGTTTTAATACAAATTATTTGGTTTTCAATACTCCACTAACACATTTTTCAACTGTTCAGCTTTGCGATTAACAATAGACTAATAGACGCAACGTCGTCGTTTTAGGGCAATTTGTGGTATGTCTTTTTCCTCTTCATATTGTTTAATTATAAAATATCTGTCTAAGACTTGTTTCACTATCTAACTATACATAACAAGTTTTCTTATTTTTTACTGTATTTCAAATATTTCTTAATTTTACATGAATCTAACTATTCAGTAATATTGATTATTTAATTTTACATCTTTCGATATATAGCTGGGTTTGTTTCAAACTCATTTAAGCCCAAAAATTACAATTTTACATAATGATTGTATGCCCCATATTTTGTACAAATTCAGTGTTTTAAAGGTTTTTATTTGTTTTTTCGGTATAATATTTCACTGGAATACACCTAATAACTCCGTAATTACTTTGTTGTTAACAATTTGGTTATTAAAACATTTCAATATTGATTAATTTGCTGTTTAGTCTGATTTGATTACTATCATAAGCCTATTTTTGACTGTTTCCAAAAGAAGTTAGTTTTCTTTCTTTTGTCATTCTATTTGCTATTAACTGTATCTGTATTAATTATATTTTCAATTTCTGTATTGTATGTATTGAATTCTATTCCTATTACATAGATTAATTCTTTGATAGATAATTTTTTGTTTATAGGCCAGTCTGTGTTTACTACCATGGTGTCTTGGCTGGTCTGTTTGTACATTATACATGGTTTACTGTTTTGAATAAAATTATTACATTTTTATGCCCTACTTGCCTCTCTGACTTACACAATGGAAAATTAAATGACATGATTTTAAATACAATAGAATATCTTGTATCTACTAAACTTTCTTTATACTAATAACATCATTGAACCATAATATGAACATCTTATGCCTAATTTTAACAAAAACATCTTATTATCAACTATTTTCCATATATCACCTAATTTTAACAAAAACATTTTATTCCTATTATTTTTTACTGTATCATCAAATGATAACAAAATAGCTTATCCTAGACATAATTTAATTAAAAAATAAATAAAAAACTCCTATTACTAGTAACACTGTCAGTCACTAACTGTCTTGTGTATTTATGATTCTTTTGAAAACACTTTAACTGTGATTAAAAAACATCGTGTATCTATTTACACCTTACATCTAAAATATTATCTAATTAATAATAAATAACAAACATCTTAATATTAGTCATACCTTCAGTTATGAACTGTCCTTTGGTATTTTTGTCCTTCTCACCATTTACTTAGCTATAATTAAAGAAAACATTTTATATGTAATAGTTTTTCTTATATCTAATTTTATAATACTTATTTTATAATACTTAAACTTCATTGAAGATTTTTTCATAGATTTTTTAACTATGTTTCTCACTATACACTCTGTAGTTTCTTAATTTTGTTATCTCACTTCACTTTATTGGATTCTACACTCTGGTAGTCTTTTTAGTGAGTTCTACACTATGGTAGTCTCTTTTGACATATTTTTTAACATATTACACTTACAACTAATATACAATTTGTGTTTTATAGTATTGTATCTTGTAACTTGTTTGGGTTTACCTATATCGGTTTCAATTTTGTCTCATGGTATTTATTATATGACTAACATTTTGTTTTGGCATATCTCTTCCTGTTTCTGGTCTCTTTGTTGGAATCTTGATATGTTTCGTCCCTTCTTCAAATATCACATTAGTAGTTTCCTTATTAAAATGGTTTCATGACAGATTATTTCCTTTTTTATGGTCCTTCCCTTTTTGTACTGCTTCCCCAATCTACTGGGTATACTGCTGGTTTAACTGGTTTTTTCATAGTAGGTTATTTTAATTAATGGTTTTCTTTATTATCTTCCATTTTTATTAATATTTTATAGACTTAATTATACAGTTTCTAGGGTAATCCTTAAACAATTTATTCTTCTCACTCACTATGGAACTTTTCCTTTTATTTATGTAACATTAATTCAAATGTTTAGTGTGATAATTTTGTTATGTTACATATGCTCTCCTGTAAAAGTGATTAGTTCAGATCATACTCTGTATGGATGAAATAATTACTACTAATTCTTTTGTATTTACATTTTCTCCGTGATTACATGTTTTCACTTTATATACCTTCTTTTTCCACCATTGCTTCCTCTCAGATGACGTGTATCTCCTTCATTAGTTTCTTTTTTCATTGATAAGTGATCTTCAATCTTGTGTATAACATTATCATTTTATATTCCTTCTTATTTGGTGCTTCCTCACCAGTATGTTTACTCCCTAACATTCCCTAACAAATTAATTGGAACAGTTCAGAGTGGCACTTTTGGCTTCAATCCCTGCTGTCCAATACTTCAATTGAGTCCAGAGGTATTATCATCTCTGCTCAACACATAAGACTGATGGCATTTTCTACATCCAGTCATAAAAATAAATAAACAGTAAAAGTAGTCATTTTTGACTAAAATAAACATCTTTAGATTCTTCACTTCATAATACGTTATATTAATTAATACTTTTATACACTTGACTCTTCTTCTCTCTTAAAGCTTATTCCATATTAGGTGGTTTAGGTATGTGGTATCATATACATTTCATCATGTTTACATAGTAAGTAGTATTTATATTTACTCTTTCTACCATCTGGTATCCATTGAGTTACTTTTATTGCTCATGGTATAACATGAATTAATTCTTTATCACTTTCACTATAACAGTGGTTGTTGTAACAGCATTATCATTATTAGTATCAGGTTTTTTTTTTTGTTTTTTTTTTGTTTTTTGGTCTCACTATTTGGTCTTTAGTGAGCTGGTCCTTCTTCATTGTTCCATTTTTATTAAATTATTTTCTGTGTGAGTTTGGTTAATTTGTTCGATTAAGTCATATGACATTCTGGTTTCCTTTCTCCTTTAGAATTTTGTATCTCTTTCTTACATAATCTTTTTTCATATTTCAGAGTTATTTCTCATCATTTGTATGAGTAATGATGTGAGTTTAATGTTTTTTAATTTTAGACATTTTTATTCAACTACATTCTTTCTTATTCATAGTTGTTTTTCAAATATTTTGGTATAAGTTGTACTTATTATTGTTTTGAATTTTGAAATTATTATTCCTCAAAATTCTTTTTTCATTCATAATAGTCTTTGAATGTTTGTGTAAGTGGTACTTACTAATTATTTTGAATTTGGACAATTATTATCTCCCTCCAAATTCTTTTTACTTGCATAATAGTCTTTGAATATTTGTGTAGCTTGTACCTACTATTGCTTTTGAATTTTGAAGCTTATTATGTTCAAAATTCTTTTTATTTATTCACAATAATCCTTCAAATGTTTTGTTGTAAGTTGTACTTACTGATTTTTGAATTTTGTAATTATATTCTTATCAAAATTCTTATTTTGTTCACAATATTCTTTCTGATACTTGGTGTAAGTTGTTCTTACTAATTTTTGGAATTTGGTAATTTTATATTCTTCCATCAAAATTCTTATTTTGTTCACAATATTCTTTCTGATATTTGGTGTAAGTTGTGCTTACTGATTTTTGGAATTTGGTAATTATTTTTATTTCTCAAAATTCTTATTTCATTCACTATATTTTTTCTGATATTTGGTGTAAGTTGTGCTTACTGATTTTTGGAATTTGGTAATTTTATTCTTATCAAAATTCTTATTTCGTTCACAATATTCTTTCTGATATTTGGTGTAAGTTGTTCTTACTAATTTTTGAATTTTGTAATTATATTCTTATCAAAATTCTTATTTTGTTCACAATATTCTTTCTGATACTTGGTGTAAGTTGTTCTTACTAATTTTTGGAATTTGGTAATTTTTTATTCTTCTCAACAAAATTCTTATTTCGTTCACAATATTCTTTCTGATACTTGGTGTAAGTTGTTCTTACTGATTTTTTGAATTTTGAAATTATATTCTTATCAAAATTCTTATTTTGTTCACAATATTCTTTCTGATACTTGGTGTAAGTTGTTCTTACTAATTTTTGAAATTTGGTAATTTTTTATTCTTCTCAAAATTCTTATTTCGTTCACAATATTCTTTCTGATATTTGGTGTAAGTTGTTCTTACTAATTTTTGAATTTTGTAATTATTGTTTTTCAAAATTCGCAATTTCTTCATAATAGTTTTAACTCACAACTATGAGTCCTCCAAACATTTTTTAATGGATAACTGATTATAAGTTCCTTTTACTTTATTCGAAATGATATCCTTTAGTACATACGTATTGTTGTTATTGTTTTTAATAATCAGGTATGGGCCGGTATACAGCAGTAATAACTTTTTGGTAATGCCTTCCAAAGTACTGGGTAATTCCCTGTTTTTTAGCAGTACCTTTTCTCCGACTTCATAGCTTATTATTCTCTTAACAGCCTTTTGATATTTGTTCTTGCGCCTTTCCTGGTCTTCTGCCAATTTATTGTAGAATCTGATTCGATTGAATTTGTATTCTTGACTCCTGGGGAACTCTATTATGTCTTGTATTTCTCTCGGAGGTGGTTTTTCATACATTGCCGTGTACCTATTTCACACCATGGCGTGGTACCTATAGCGGTGTGATATGACAAATTAAGGAATTCTTCAGTAGCTAATAAATATTCTTGCCACTTCTTTTGTTGATTATAGCAATAAGTCCGTAATATTCTTCCGACCTCTCGCAGTACCCTCTCCGCTGGATTGCTGCTGGGGTGGTAGACAGACGTCTTGTATGTCTTAATGCCCAATGTATTCAGAGTGTTTCTCCACCGCCAACCCTTAAATTGCGTTCCATGGTCGGTGATTATGGATGTCGGGCTTCCTACCTCTGGAATGTAATGATTTGTTATTATTCCTAGAGTCTTCAGAGTGGTGGCTCTGTTCACAGGGTATAGTTTTGTAAATTTTGTAAAATGATCCATCATAATAACAATATACTTGTATCGATGGCGTCCGCCACTGCGGGGAAATGGACCACATATGTCCAGAAAGACCTTTTCCAGTTTGGCTTGTGAGGTAATTGGTATCATCATACCCTCCTTTTTCTCATTGTTGGTTTTCACCAATTGACATATCAGACAGGTTTTAAGGTAGTTTCTTGTTTTTCTATTGATACTTTTTATGTGACAATTCTCTTCTATTGCCTTGATCACCTTCATGGCTCCCATGTGACCGTATCGTAGGTGATAGTCCAGGATGATATCCTTTTCGATTGTAGTAGGGATCATGATTTTCCATATTTCTTCATCAAGGGATGTCTTGATGAATAAAATCCCATTATGTATACAATAATATTTGTTTATTGAGTCATCTTGGTTGGAGAGACGAAGTTTAATAGAGTTTAACTTCGGATCGGACTGCTGGTGTTTGCTGATGTCCTGCACTATCTTCTCTAAATCGGATCTGTCCTTAATAATGTTATAGATTTTCAAAATGCTCTCCTTTTCGCCTTCGAATGTTTGTTCTTCCAGATTCACTCTTGACAATACGTCGGCTACTACATTTTTACTTCCAGGAACATACTCCCACTGTATATCGTATTCCTGTAGGGCGAGTACCCATCTGGTCAATCTACCATGGCTTAATTTGCATCTTCTTAGAAATGATATTGACTTGTGATCTGTTCGGACGGTCACTGGATATCCGAGGATATACGTCCGAAACTTCCCGCAGGCAAAGACTACACTTAGCAGTTCTTTTTCCGTCACATTATAGTTCTTTTCACACTGGTTAAGGGTTCTGCTAGCAAAGCTCACTACTAGATGGTTTCCACTTTCATCTTCTTGGTACAGTGTTGATCCCAAGCTAATGTTACTAGCGTCACAGTTTAGAAAGAAGGGTCGGTTAAAATCTGGATGGTTGAGCATTACTGCATCTAAGAATTTCTCTTTAATTGATTTGAAGGTCTCGTCTTGTTCTTGACCCCATCGCCATTTATTCTTGGACGATAACTGGTACTGAAACTGGGCTGTTAGTTCGGAATGATTATTCTGGAACTTCCTATAATAGTTACACAGGCCCAAAAATGATTGTAGTTGCCTTCTGTTTTTTGGTGTAGGGAATCGTTGTATGGCGTCTACCTTTTCTGTTGATGGTGTTATTCCTTGACTGTTTAGCTGGAAACCCAGGAATTGAACTTCTTTAGCTATAAGCTTGGACTTGTCCAGTTTAAGGGTGACATTATTTTCAGCAAGCTTCTTTAAGACATACTCCACACGATAACAGTGTTCCTCCCAGTTGGTTGATGTTATTAGGAGATCATCAACATAGACAGTTGTGAATTGGAGCGCTTCTGGTCCTAGTATATGATCCATACAGGCGACAAAAACAGCTACTGAATTCACCAACCCGAAGGGCAACCTCTTAAACTGATAATTGCGCCCTTCGAAGATGAACGCCATATATTGCCGGCTTGCTGGGTGCAACTCCACTTGCCAATAGCCGCATACCGTATCCCAGGTGGTAATGAATCGTGTTCCGTGGAACCTCTTCAAAATTTCATCAATTTCGCCAGGTGAGGTACGATCGTTTATTATCATCTTATTTATCTCACGAGCGTCAAGGCAAAGTCTTACCTTCCCATTTTTCTTTTGTATGGCCACAATTGGGCTTGTGTATGGCGATTGACTGCTCTCGATGATATCTCTACGGATCATATTCTGGATCTCTGTGCGTACGGCTTCTTTCAAAGATTGTGCTATTGGGTACGACTTTCGGTTAAATTCTACCGGTTCTCTGAATCGTATGGAACATTGGTAGTTCCGGATCTTTCCAGGTTCGTCAGAAAATACAGCTCGATATTTCTTATATATTTCTACCAATTGATTCAGCTGGTTTTCCGTTAATTGCTCGTTAGTATTGTGGCACTGGAAGTTACGTATCTCTTGAATTTTTTGTTGCCATAGGTCTTCCTCCGAATCCTGATGTACTGGCTTGTTGTTTGTTGAGTGGTTGGACAAGTAATTCACCTTATTTTGGTGGTCGAGAAGTTGTCTGGAGTCTAAAGTCTTGTTATCAGTTAAATTGGCTATCCAGGTTGAACCTTCAGCAAAGAGTGATACTTTTCCTCGGCACAAGTCGATAATTGCTGAGTTTCGGCGCAATATATCATATCCTATCATGATGTTGAAAGGTAATCCGGCTGCAACAAGAAATATCATATCCACACTAATGCCCTGACTTTTGACATTGAGGGATACCTGCTTTCTTATGGTCTTGTTCTGTCGGCCGGTAGCTCCTACAAGTACAATATTATTAATAGGTAGTACCGGTAAGTTTTTGTGGCATTCCTGCTGTATCCGGTCCAATTCATTTCGATTTATTATGGAGACATTGGCTCCAGTGTCTATCATTATAGGAACAGAAATACCTTCAATTTCTGCGATTATGTATATTATTTCATTATCATTATTGTTAATATTAAGCTCACTTTCTTCTAATAGGTCCTTACGGATATCCTTTAAATAATTGCTATATATTATGGTAAAATTTTTTCTGTTTTTCTTCACATTCATACCTACTTGATTAAACCCAGCAGATTGGAGCAGTAAAGGGTTATTGGATTTTATTACTGCCTCCGTTCGTTTAAATGTTCCGCTTCATTACGGATTAGGCCGTTGGAAGCGTCAGCTTGAAGTCCTGAGGCTGTTTCGTTTGGTTCTGCTCGATCGTCTGGTTGGGCTTCTGTTACAGGTAGTCTTCGCTGATTATCTGTGAAGTGTTAGACATTGATAGATAAGGTTATTTCACTTGTTAGTTCATCTCCGTTACACGCCGCATAACCACACTTGGTTTTAATACAAATTATTTGGTTTTCAATACTCCACTAACACATTTTTCAACTGTTCAGCTTTGCGATTAACAATAGACTAATAGACGCAACGTCGTCGTTTTAGGGCAATTTGTGGTATGTCTTTTTCCTCTTCATATTGTTTAATTATAAAATATCTGTCTAAGACTTGTTTCACTATCTAACTATACATAACAAGTTTTCTTATTTTTTACTGTATTTCAAATATTTCTTAATTTTACATGAATCTAACTATTCAGTAATATTGATTATTTAATTTTACATCTTTTGATATATAGCTGGGTTTGTTTCAAACTCATTTAAGCCCAGAAATTACAATTTTACATAATGATTGTATGCCCCATATTTTGTACAAATTCAGTGTTTTAAAGGTTTTTATTTGTTTTTTCGGTATAATATTTCACTGGAATACACCTAATAACTCCGTAATTACTTTGTTGTTAACAATTTGGTTATTAAAACATTTCAATATTGATTAATTTGCTGTTTAGTCTGATTTGATTACTATCATAAGCCTATTTTTGACTGTTTCCAAAAGAAGTTAGTTTTCTTTCTTTTGTCATTCTATTTGCTATTAACTGTATCTGTATTAATTATATTTTCAATTTCTGTATTGTATGTATTGAATTCTATTCCTATTACATAGATTAATTCTTTGATAGATAATTTTTTGTTTATAGGCCAGTCTGTGTTTACTACCATGGTGTCTTGGCTGGTCTGTTTGTACATTATACATGGTTTACTGTTTTGAATAAAATTATTACATTTTTATGCCCTACTTGCCTCTCTGACTTACACAATGGAAAATTAAATGACATGATTTTAAATACAATAGAATATCTTGTATCTACTAAACTTTCTTTATACTAATAACATCATTGAACCATAATATGAACATCTTATGCCTAATTTTAACAAAAACATCTTATTATCAACTATTTTCCATATATCACCTAATTTTAACAAAAACATTTTATTCCTATTATTTTTTACTGTATCATCAAATGATAACAAAATAGCTTATCCTAGACATAATTTAATTAAAAAAAAAATAAAAAACTCCTATTACTAGTAACACTGTCAGTCACTAACTGTCTTGTGTATTTATGATTCTTTTGAAAACACTTTAAAAGTGATTAAAAAACATCGTGTATCTATTTACACCTTACATCTAAAATATTATCTAATTAATAATAAATAACAAACATCTTAATATTAGTCATACCTTCAGTTATGAACTGTCCTTTGGTATTTTTGTCCTTCTCACCATTTACTTAGCTATAATTAAAGAAAACATTTTATATGTAATAGTTTTTCTTATATCTAATTTTATAATACTTATTTTATAATACTTAAACTTCATTGAAGATTTTTTCATAGATTTTTTAACTATGTTTCTCACTATACACTCTGTAGTTTCTTAATTTTGTTATCTCACTTCACTTTATTGGATTCTACACTCTGGTAGTCTTTTTAGTGAGTTCTACACTATGGTAGTCTCTTTTGACATATTTTTTAACATATTACACTTACAACTAATATACAATTTGTGTTTTATAGTATTGTATCTTGTAACTTGTTTGGGTTTACCTATATCGGTTTCAATTTTGTCTCATGGTATTTATTATATGACTAACATTTTGTTTTGGCATATCTCTTCCTGTTTCTGGTCTCTTTGTTGGAATCTTGATATGTTTCGTCCCTTCTTCAAATATCACATTAGTAGTTTCCTTATTAAAATGGTTTCATGACAGATTATTTCCTTTTTTATGGTCCTTCCCTTTTTGTACTGCTTCCCCAATCTACTGGGTATACTGCTGGTTTAACTGGTTTTTTCATAGTAGGTTATTTTAATTAATGGTTTTCTTTATTATCTTCCATTTTTATTAATATTTTATAGACTTAATTATACAGTTTCTAGGGTAATCCTTAAACAATTTATTCTTCTCACTCACTATGGAACTTTTCCTTTTATTTATGTAACATTAATTCAAATGTTTAGTGTGATAATTTTGTTATGTTACAATATTAACTGCTTTCTATTGCGATACCAGATCACGTGGCTTCAGAACTTGTTTGTACAAAACCAGTCTGTTTCTAACTGTTAGTTGCGAGTTTCTCCCTAAGAGCCAGTACATTTTTCTGTATTTTATGTTTAGCTCCTCCTTCTTTATTTTACGTGCTCTTTCCATTTAAGTTTTGTATCCATACCTAGATACTTTGGTGTGTTAGCATATGTGTCACTTCCAGCCCATTAAAATAAACCCTTACTGATCTACTTTTCTGTTGGTGAAGTTGATATGAATCGATTTGGATTCATTAAGTTTGATTCTCCATGTGACCAAATGAATAGACTGATTTAATTCTATTTTCTGCAGATTTTACAGACACGAATTCACTAAGACGAAGTCTGAAAAAGTTCGTACATAACTGACACGTAGGCTGTTGAAAATTACAAACCGTGCAGTAATATGACAACGCTGTGAAGTAACTGTGTTGTGAACGCTTTACGGCACGAATGTTGTATGGTCGACATGCAGTCAGTCATGGTGCCGACTTAAACATCAGTTTGGGTGTCTCAATGAAAGAGGTGGAAACTTGTAACAGCCGGGAATGGAACAGGTTACACACGCACCTCTGATCTTGATAGTATGTTGTGTTTTGCTGAATTATACGGCAGCAACATGTAAAAACCCTCTTCCGCATTCTGTTTAACGACCAAGTTGTAATCAGTTTCTGAATTATTTATAAAAATCTCTACAACGTTCTTATGACATGAGTTTTTTAATATTCTCAAGTGTTAGAGGTGCCATTATAATATTTATCTGTTATGCAGAGGTGCAGCGAAGGGGCGTTTGGGAGGTAACACTTTCTCACAAGAGGATAAAGAAAAATGAAAATTACAAAAATTTAAAATAATGTGTCGATAAAGGTGTTGTCATATAAGTCAAAATAGATAATTAGACTAGTTAGTACGAACATTTTTATTGTGTTTATGCCTTGTGCCCTTTTAGCGAATTGAAAAGAGGTGGCCTTAAATTATTTATTCAGTTCTCAGTGTCTCCAGCTCCAACTCAGTGGCTCCGGTATTTGTAGTGCAGCAATTTATTCCTCAGCTTAAAAACTTAAAAACCAGTATTTCATCATTTTTTCGCATTGTTTAATTCAGAGGCTTATTGCCAATAAAAAACAACAAAATCTGAAAACCTACCCGTTTTTCTGAACTACGTAAATCTACAACCGAACGCGTAACGCCGGCGCCACGCCGTTTACAAGCGCTCCATAACTTCTACCGGTCAACTCATTTGTACGAAAACTTCAATATAATGTTTACGCACATAGCGTAGGCTATATTTATGTACCTAGCAGTGCGATTTTTAAATGGTGTTTTTAAGGACCTACTTTTGTGGCTATTTTGTGAAAGTCTCTTATAATTTCAGTGGAAAAATGAATAGACTGATGTAATTCCATTTGCTGCAAATTTTATAGACTAAGGCGATGTTTTACAAAATTCCTACACAACTTTTACCACTATCAGCTGCTGTGGAAGTCGTGTCAGTTTCCTTGTACCGTTTATTTCATACATGTTTTAACTTATTACTCCATCTCTATTGTATCATGACTTTGGAAAACGTTAGATACCGGTGTCTATTAATGTAATCATTATGTTTACATAATTTACCATCTAAATACAACAGCATAAGTTGTAAATAACGAGTTGTGTTTCTTTTAATTGTGCCATTTTGTTTACAAAAATCTAATGCCCTTCCCAGAACCTACCGAAACTTCTCCTCCTTCCATCCTTCTTCTTCAGCACTACACCCCAACATGAGCCCTAGCTTACAACACAAATATTCTCCAATGTCTCCTATCCGTTGCCATCTCAGCGTAACCACTCACATCCATACTTATGAGATCTTCTAGTATATAGTCATATTCCATTGCCTTATGTTTACTTTCGGTTTTTCCTGATCCATTCCTCATATCCTCATTTCGATTCCGGTTCGTTTCCCAAGAAGACAGTTTTTTCGGAGGCTTGGTTGTAGGTTTAACAACAATTTTATTTTTATTTGGCCGGGATGTTAATCCGACTCAAAAAACCTAACGTATGACTAGATCAGCTGATTTTTTAAACGGGTTTCCTTCCTCTAGCCTTTGGTGAGCCAACTCCTAGCTGCAAAGCAGCAGCTTAGGTACACAGTATTACACCGACAAGATTCACTCTTGTAATACCCAAAGATAAGCCATTACAGGATTATTTCCCTTACGCCTTAATTCGCTATTGGTGGCTCCTGCTGTTCTCCACCAGGAATATTTTTTGACCTTCCGCTTTAGATCCGTACTGTTCTGCATCAACAGAGTCACCTCTTGTAGTGTGTGGCACTTAACATTCAGTGCGTTCTTGGCCGAAGAGTGGCTGAGGGCTCCTTATGGAGCTAACATCACTTCATCCAACCATGGGAATTGTGAGAGCAAGTGGCCGGTCAACCCGGTACAAAGGTACTACCTCTTCAGATTCCTTCGATCCCATCGGAACTCCTCCTCTTACAAGGAAATCCTGGCTGCGCCCCTGCTGGTATGTTATGTCGCTCAAATATGACTTCTTCCCTTCCTTTGTTTAGGTTATTAGACACTTCATCATTTATACGACTGTATATACTTGAAATTATAAAATAATATAAGGTCTGTATTATCATCGTCATAAGCTTCCTACCAGGGATTAGACGATAGCTGACCTGTTCCGGAACCTGTTTGCTCCTTGGTCTACGAACAACTCTGTTATCTGACGTGCTGTCCAAGAGCTCGTATCGTCTTCTCCTGTTGTCCTAGTTGAAGGGGAGGGGTGATTTTTTTAAAATTGCTGTGCTGAAATCAAGTAAAATACGAATAGTTAATTTTAAAAGATAAGATACCTTAAAAATTACATATGATAAAACTATTACTCTATGAAAGTGTAAATATCATTAATGGTGGGGTCGGTTGAGGAGGAGGGAAGGATTATCTGCGTAATTCAGTTTCTTTATAAGAATAAAGTACCTACTTTTATAGATAAAGTGACTCGAAAATAACATTATATTAAACGACTGCCCCATAATAACAAAAATATTAATAAATAGTGAAAATAGTTTGAGGGTGGGAGATTTTTTTTTTAGAAATTATCGAACCGAATTCAAGTAAATGATTTTAAATATAAAGCTTTGAACATGGAAGTCATGGGTATGGTTCTCCATTCCGATATTTTACCTTAAAGTGAAGGATCCAGTGAACACTGTATTTTTAAATCTGTCACCTTGCAGCATCGACTGATTGCCGTGGATATCAGCAATGGAATAAATACCCGCCATTTTGTTCTGTTTTCGAAGTACGCGGTAATTAAGCCGCTGTTTGTAGGTCTATAATACAAAATTAAACGGTCCGATAAATAGCATAGGCTATACGTAGCTGTTAATTAGCGTGTGCTATGAATGCAGCCACAACGTTAATGGCGATTGTTAGCACAAACAGTTTGCATGTACCGTGACCACAAACCGTTTGTTTGAATGTTTACGTTGTACGCCTATTTGTAGTATCACGTATTTCACACTTGACAAAAATAATTTTTTTAAAATAATAAGTCGCGTTAGAAAACTAATTTTCTCTAGCACAATTTTCTTTGGGTTGAGTCTGAAATGTATGTAGCCTACATCTATCATGAATACCATAGCAGATACAGACCTATGGGAAATTTAATTTGCGAACTGGCCCATTAAAACAGAAGGTGCAATAATTACAAAAATTTAAGACTTACGTTTCTCGTAGAATGTAGTACCAGTATTTCATAATTTAAATTAAACATTGTTGCAATGGTGACTCTTCCAATGTCTCTCCCCGTTCCTCACTTTCATACCGTCTCTGTCTGTCTATCTCTTTCTCTCTCCCTCTCTCCTCATACCTATGTTTGCTAGCGCTATCTTGAGACGTTAATTACAAATTTGAAAAGTAACTACAAAAAATAAATAAATAAATAAGTAATCACAAATGTGACTAATGCTTGACTATTAGTCAAGCAGCCGAAGGCCCCTGTCGAGGACGCTTTGCAACACTTTTGTGCGTTGCGGCCAAACCGAGCCGGCGTAAGTAATGACAGGCAGCAGATACGCGCCGACGCTCCTTGTCACAGCCGGCTAACCAGGAATACAAACAGTAGGCTCACACGAGCAGACGCTGGCTTAAGAACTGTCTGAGCCTGGGTCGACGATCTAGTTGTACACCGAGGTACTTCAATTCGTTGGGCCAGTGCAAGTACGTTCAACCGTTGCGAAATTGGCTCCGCGGGTCTTTCCGGCGCTGAGGGAATAGGACGGCTACACTCTTGGTCGTGTTTAAGGGGACTTCCCAGTTATCAATCCAGTACCCGAGCGAAATGAACTGGCGCTGTAATCTTAGGACGGCCCGGTCAACGTGATAATTGGCGGTAAATACAGCCGTGTTGTCAGCAAACAGGATTATCTGGACTCAAAGCTGTCTCAGTACGTCATTGACGAAGACTGAGAAGAGTACGGTGCCGAAAACACTTCCTTGAAGGACGCCGGCGGTGATTTGTCTCTTGGAAGAGACCTTCCCTCGCAGAAGGTCCTCTCCTTTAGAAACGTAGCAATCAGATGAAGGTAGCAGCCTGGGAGCTGGAATTCCCGTGGTTTGTATAAAAGCCCATCGTGCCATACGCTGTCAAATGCTTTCTCTACAAAAGAAGAAACAGCCTACGATCTGCTCTATCCGACACCTGGCGCCCGTGATGTACTCTACTAGGCTCATCAGCTGACGAACTGGGCTAGCTGGGGAACGTCAAAGTTCCTTAAATGATCTCATACACGTTAGTGAGAAGTCTTCCACGTCCATCTTGACTTATTCGTCGAAGTCCCAGCCCATAAGTGAGTTTTGAGAGAGCTGTCGCACCAAACACAAGCCAAGTATTCAACATTCTCCTCCAGCCGAGCCAGGGGTTGTCCGAAAACCAACAATGGCGGGGAGAGGAGGTCGTCGCTTCCGTCCCGTCATCGCGTTAGGCATTCTGTAGTGTGACTTTGCGAGTCCACTACCTCCGTTCGGGCCACGGCGACTACGCAGTAGCTTCGGTGAACACCTTCAGACTGCCACGCAGCCGTCCAGTGAACCGGTTATAAGCTGCCTTATGGGGCGGATCACAAGTCCTCTGCCAACGTTACCATGCTCGCATGCGAGAAGACGCGCCCACCGCTAAGATGAACGTTGAATTGAGCAACTGTTTATCGACTTTAATTGAAATTATAAAGTATGAACTTTTGTTCAATAATTACGTATCCTTTTTAGTCACAATACTTCATCCGAAAATTTGTGATTAACACAGGCGCACTTGCCCATATCATGAGGGAATTTAGTGTAGTAACGTTGTCTCTCGCAGTATTATAGCCAAGTAAATCAAGATCAGATTCACAAAAAGTTTTATTTGGCGCATACTCAAATATGGCTCAGAAACCCGGACCTTGAAGAAGTTGGAAAGGAACTACTTTGAAGCTTTTAAGACATGGTGCTAGAAGAGGACCTTAAGAATATCATGGACAGAAAGAATGACTAATGATGAGGTTTTGAAGATAGTGGTTGAAAGAAGAGTTCTGGTTGAAGTCGTTACGGAAAGGAGAAGGGTATGGTTGGACACTTTCTACGCCATTCAAAATAGTTCACTACCCTGATCGTGGAAATGGTATGTACGCGTATGTAGTGATTAAGTGACTGTCTTGGGAAGGGAAGAAATTGCATGCCCACGACCTCTATGCTGAGGAGCAGAAGAAGAAGAGGAAGAAGAGGAAGAAGAAGAAGTAGAAGAAGGAGGAGGAGAAGAAGAAGAAGAAGAAGAAGAAGAAGAAGAAGAAGAAGGAGGAGGAGAAGAAGAAGAAGAAGAATAAAAATAATTTATGTGCGTGTTAATTGTTATGTACTGACGACCTCGACTCGAGTGATTTTCTCCTGAAGATGGGACTGTGAGCGCGAAACGCGTCGTACCTAACGACCAAAGGAAAGTTGCATGAAGGAAAATATAATCAGGTATCTTACTTATTCTCAATTAAGAAAAAGAAGAAGAATAAAAAGAAGAAGAAAAATCAAGATCGCCTACAGCAGTTCAAAGTGAAGCCGTCCAGGGTAGTCCAGGGTAACTTCCTTCTGTACGTCTAAATTTGTGTACTGATAAGTCGGTACTAACTACTGCCCTCCACCGGGAACGTTTGTCGGCTTCCGACCGGGAGCCGTACTGCTCTGTGCGAACAGAGTGAACTCTTGTAATGCAGTACAGCCTTGAAGCAAGGTTTTTCCGCTGAGAGCTAACGTCACTTCATCCGACCCTGGAACTGTGAAACCGGTGCCCCAGACAAGACGGAACAAAGGTATTTATCGCTATAAATTCGCTAGATTCTACTAATTGCGTAGAGTACGCTGAAACGCAAACGCTTCTTTCATATCTTTAAATATATTATTTGTCTTTAAAGACTGCTTGAATAGTTTTGTTTTGCGTTTGAATTTGTGTTTGTATCCTATGTAATGATAATCGTTAACAGACAAAAGAAAATTTATTAAATCATGTCATACATTGAAACCATAAAATGCTGTACGTTACAAATATAGTCTTACTGGAGTAGAATTTTATATCTTCTTCAGTAATTTTGTTATCATCCTGTAGACTGAAATCATTGAACATTGATAATTAATAAGTTTAACATAAGTTTGATTCCATAAAAGAAGGGAGAACGGGGTTGTAATATTATATTACTTATTTGTTGCTAGGGTTAAATAAAAAATGGTTTATTCCGGTCCCAAGCAGATAGACTAGAGCTGGTCACTACAGTGTTTCTTCTGACGTCCCATATCTCTCCGTCCCTTCGGCTTATAATTCTATACTTGTTTGAGGATTTATTCGGTTATTCCAACCATTTTAGCCGATTTTGGGCAATCCTATTGAGTATACTCATAATATTCAGTTCCTGATGTATATCTGTATTGCTTTTGCAATGTCGGATAATATACCCTGCCACCTGCCTAAGGAATCTCATTTCGGCCGCTTGAATGCGACTGGCCTTGTTTATGGAACGCGGATTAAAAAATAAAGACATTACATTTCTTTTATAACAAAACATTTGGCCTACTTTTCTTATTGTTATTGATTGGTCTGTTTTGTTATAAAAGAAATGTAAACCTAATATCCCTGTTATTTTTCCCGAATGTCATAAACGAGGTACCACTGAATTATGAATAAAAGGACTTTTTTGTAGAATAAAATATTTTTCGTATAAGTTCTGATTTTATTGAAATTTAGAATTTAAAAGTTTCAATTAGCCGGGTTTAAAAAAATTTTAAGTTAATACTTACTTTGTTTTGTACAAATAAGCACGGTAAACGTACTGAGTATACTCAATTTCAAATCCACACCTTATTTTGTTAGTATCAATTATTATTATTTTTTAAAGAACAGACAAACAGACAGGAAGCAAAGCATTTTTCGGCATATGTTTGTTGAACATTTTTCCTTCAATTTCATGAGTAGAATTGTTACACAAAGTTTGGTACTATGTTTCTGGAACACTCTGTATATTTGGGAGAGAAGAGAAAGACGAATTTTTCAAGTTGGAGATTCCGATAGCGAACATTTTCAGGGGAGGTTGTGAGTCAACATTTCTTAGCCGATCCTTTTACCAGGTAGTACTCATTACACAGGCAGTAAGACTTTTTTCACAACTTATCACAAGTTAAAACCGTTAAAAGTTTTTTGCGCCTGATGTACAATTTGTTCTTCGTGTAAGCAAAAGTGATACTGTTAAGTCTAATCACGAGCTCACAGCTACAGATTGCCGGGGAATGTGCGCTCGCGTGTGCGTGCATGTGTAAAAGGTTAGTCGGAGGATAGAGGCGCCCGTATTATCACCCCCTTAAACGTACGTACTTGGATGAGAGCGTAGGCAAACTAGCTTTTATCTTGTCACAGCTGTGTACTTGGCAGTTAAATTGACGCCTAAACTGTTGCTTTCAACTTTGCGTAAAAATACGTTGTTGCCTCTTGTTTTATGTGCCGCATCTGAGTGAAGGCGGCTATTACTGTGAATGCGATATTAGGTTGGGCGGAGAGGAGGCACCAATCATTGGCTCAGGTACATTGCTTTATAAATTACGGCGTTGTGCGTCGTTAAAAGTACATCACTTTAACAGGTGTCGTTTAACGCTCAAGTTTCCGCAACGCAAATAATGTTGTTATGAACTCGTTGCTGTTTGCAAGACGAGGAGAGGAGCAGGTTTTTATTGGTCCTTCTGGACATTGTTTGCCGGTTCAATCGTTTGAGTCGGTCTTGGTCAGTTGCGACGAAATAACGTTTTTACTTGTTCTTAATCGGTCAATTGCACCCCGCACTTTCACTTACTGACCAAATCTGCATTTTGAAACGTTCTTGTTCTGAACTTCGACGAGATTTCAATTCTGAAACATTTTATTTTTGCGAGAAACATCTTTATTCCAAAATATTTGTTAAGTTAGGTTAGGTTATGTTAGGTTAGGTTCTAAGAATATTATAGTTCTAAGAATTAATTATAATGGTAATTTATGTATTATTATTATTATTATTATTATAACGTGAAAATGCAATCGATCGCAATTGACCGAGTTCAAATTTCCACCTCGGTCGCAACTGACCACAGTCCGATTTTACCTAATGAGCGTCTTAAAATCAGCTTTACCAATGCTTTTTAATGAACAATAAAATTCCAGACTTGGAGAATAATTCCCTACGCATATTACCCTGTTACGTGAACATAGGACATGTCGGGACCGTGGTTCTATGTTCACGTAGTAGGGTAACATACGTAGGGAATTATTGTCCAAGTCTGGGATTTTATTATTCATTAAAAAGCATTGGTAAAGCTGATTTTAAGACGCTCATTAGGTAAAATATTTCAAATTTTAGAAAAAGTATTGTGATTTTGGACTACAGTGCTGACAAACGTAACGTCATTGTATTGTGGAGAACTGTGACGCCTCACTAACACTTACTCCTTTTCTTTCACGCACGCACTCACGCACGCACGCACGCACGCACGCACACGCACACGCACAACTCTCTCTCTCTCTCTCTCTCTCTCTCTCTCTCTCTCTCTCTCTCTCTCTCTCTCTCTTTCTATTACATGCACACAGAAATGTTTGAACACATTCGCAAGAAACAATGGGAAGTAGTTGTCAGTATTTTAAACGCGCGCGCGCGCGTGTCATTATTTAACAATGAAACAGACACCTGTTTTCTTTTAAATCGCTGAAACAGTTAACCTCAGCTACCAAAGTACCTCTTATCATCTTTAATAATTCTTTTATCTCCGTCTATCTAGCTGATTTATTGACCAAGCAAGTCTCGTATCACTTAAACAATGACCTACACTGATAGCAAAATGCCGACTGCTCGACACGAGTGGGTGATAAGCTGCAGTTAATGATTAATACACTGTCACCCTACCGCAAGCAGAAGGTCATCATGTATTATGCTG
This sequence comes from Magicicada septendecula, assembly GCA_034769895.1. Lineage (NCBI taxonomy): Eukaryota > Metazoa > Arthropoda > Insecta > Hemiptera > Cicadidae > Magicicada > Magicicada septendecula. The sequence continues at coordinate 410,412,307 of CM068370.1, read as the reverse complement.
AATTGATATTATTCATCAGTCAAAACTAATGAGTGCGGAGAGCCAACCTGTCGTATGCGAGTCCAAAGTACCAACAAAGATAAAACAAGTGAAAGTGGGCTTAAATTACTACATGGCAAACAACGCTCGTAAGAAACATCATTGCCATTAAGGGTAATGCTTTTACTTCCATGTTCCATAAGGAAATGGAAGTATGGTGATGGCGAAAGAAACCGTGTTCGAGATATTTTATAATGTGTGCACTCACTGTAGATTGGGCATCTATTACACGTATGTCATTTAACAAGTTTTTATCCTGTTTTTTGGTTTGTTATTTTTTTTGTTTGCAGGTATCACTTTCCTATGTCTTCACCATTTTATACCATCTTTGTTACTTTTCCGTTTCAGCCATCTATGGACATAATTACAAGTAAGTTGTGTTAAGCAATGGAAGAACTAGAAATACCAAGGAAACTTATTGAGTTTGTTAAAATGACTCTTGTTAGCTGTGTGACTGTTGTGCACAAGTTGTCTGTCATTGTTGTATTCATAATTTTCTTCCACATTGGAAAGATTGGGCTTTTGTTGCGAGGTCACAGCCTCAAAAAGGATTTGTTGATATCGTAGTGAAATTTGGTACACAAAAGCATTAATGCGCTTCACGATTACGCAATTTTGTATCTCAAATTTCAAAATGTAGGCCACTTTAATTTTGTGAATACTAATAAGTCTGTAAATTTTAATTTCATCAAATTGTGGTCTGTTAAGCACAATGTTAAAAATTTTATTATGAACACAACGATCCTCGTTTATTGATTTTTAATAACAAATAACAGAGTTATGGCAGACAATAGTCTATTGTATTAGAATAAATAGCAAGTGCTTAACATGAATACACAGCACTAATCGCAGTTATTCTAATTATCAACAATGAAATGTGAAAAAAGCGTTTTACCACATAATTCGTTATAATTGTTCAAAGTGGTCTCTGTTTTTTCAACACAGATTTGTAACCGATTGTGCATCAATCTTGTCACTCGTTTAACATATAGATTAGAAGTTATACCCACATATACCAGTTTGATTACGATAATTCTATTCTTCTTGAGATATACATTTTTCCATAAAACCACAAAATGGCGGCCAGATGGAAAACAAGACGTTTCCGGACCTAGGTTTATAGGAATGTTTTCTTATAGTGATGCATAGTATCCGAATATGTATAGTGATGACACCTTTTATGTTTACGCCTATTTTACAAACAACATTAAAAAACTTAAACAAAATAGTTTAAGGAACAAAATCAGATTAACTGATAAGAAGTGCAATTCGTTTGCTCTCTCTCTCTCTCTCTCTCTTAATCATTTCCTTTCTTTTCCTTTTTTCTAGTACTGAGTGAACCTGTGATCCTACCGGTCGTACACCCCCTAAGAGCGCTTCTGCGTGACGATTGACCACACCGCGAAGTCCTGTTATTGAAATTAAAGCGAATCAAGAACCACGGAAACGATGATTACACTGTACAGCACTCTATGCAGGGATGAAGTGCCTGTTAGCATGAAACTGAGAAGAATAACTAAATGGCGGGTGGCGGGGTGCGTTTGCAGGTAAGTGGAGTGTAACACAACATGAATAAATAACGATACCGCCTTCCTGTATTCTCAATTCACAAGTGCGCGCGCGCGCGCACACACACACACACACGGACGCACAAAGGCACATACGTACTGAAAAACGTGTTCAATTTAAAATTTAGTATGGTATTGTTGCAATTCCCTGGAAGCGGTCATGAGGAAGTTACCCGCAAAGTCAGAAGGCTCGAGGTTTAATAAACCGACACCAAGCACTCCTTTGCCGGTGACATTACTAGGGAACGGATGCTGGGTGATAGTTCCATCCCGAAATTATCATTAATTGTTTATGGAGGTCTATTTAACTATTAAATGTCTATTAGAGCATTCCAAGCACGAGTCTGTTAGCAATCGGCTAATCCCATCAACATCTGTCGCTCCGCTAATTGGCAATAACCCGTTGCGTTACGAAAATTCCTTACCTACAGTTCCCACCCCGCAGAAAAACTTAGTCAAATAACGCACCTCCCATTAAAAAAAATCTGGCTATGTCAGTGTGAAGAAAGCACACATTAACAGGAAGTATGTCATTACTTAAGCCTCATTGGTATTAACTTTTAAAATTTATCTATTGCTTCAACTTTGGCACCTCGCCAATGTTGATATGGTCACTCGCACATTTCGCACATCGGTCGGTGGCCTTCGTAAAAACATTTCAGCACAACACACTTTATTTCATATGAGACAAACCTTACTTTATATGTAACGCCTGCTTTCAGTTATAGACAAAACCTATAAAAAGAACTGCTTCAAATTATAATAAAAATGTTTGCTTCTTCTTCTTCTTCTTCTTCTTCTTCTTCTTCTTCTTCTTCTTCTTTAATGGACCAACAGACACACGTAGCTGCCCTTGGTATGTTCAACCACTGTCGTCTAACTATATCGGTACTGAGCAAGGAAGATGTTTATCCTCAACTGGTATAGCTGAAGATCACTCAGGACGGTGTCTCTTCACTGACTCCTAGGCCGTTCTCTAGTTCCTTGTAGAGCTTTTTGACTTTCCTGCTGTTTTCTATTGTCAGGCCATGAGCTATCCACTTCAATCTTTGTATCCTAATGAAGCAGGTAATACTGATATCATCATATGCTACACACAATTCCATGTTGTTTCTCCGCCACCATATTCCATTTTCACCTGTTGGGCTTGTAATCTTCCTAAGCAATTTTGTTTCGAATCTGTCCAGCAGCTCCATTGCTGGCTTATTAAGGGTCTACGGTTTACCGCCATACGCCACGACTGGTCTAATTAAGGTCTTGTACATTCTGTTCTTCACTGATGGGCTTTATATCTTACTCTTGAAGAGTCTATTTAAGGCAAAGTATATTTTGTTCTTGGCTGAAACTCTTCTCCTCTTTTTCTCCTTTTCGAAAAGGTCTTCGCTGACAGTAGACCAAAGTATTGTAAACAAGTGACCGCTTCAAAACAGTAATCACTAAACACGTAATGCTGCTGGTGTTGTAACGTGTCTCTTCCTTCTTGACACCATTATTTTGTTCTTACGTATATAAAATATGTGCTAATATGATGTAATTTTATATAAAATGCTGTAAAATATGACAAAATATTTACATCATTTGAAACAGTTTGGGTGTTGGTTTCACCTCTCCGCGACTGTAAACTGAGTCAGTTAAAGGAATTATTAAAATAATTAGAAAATTTAAATAATTATTAAATTCGACCTCTTTAGAACACGGCAAGCTATTAACTATATTATATATTTTTAAGCGCACCGTTTGCTACTGGAATGAATGTTGTAATAAAATACGTAATTTCCGCGTTTCCGCAATATCGCGGTTACTGCTTCAATTTAGCCGAAATGCGGGTCAGGAAGGCTGAGTGGCATTAATTGTAATCGTAATGGGCGAGAACAGGTGGACGCGGTAAAAGCCGGCTCATAAAAGTACAAACAGCCCTTGTGCAAGTGTTCTTAATGCCTAATTACGCTTTTTGCTAAAATTTAAGAATTAATTTCACAGAATAATATCTCAGAAAACAACAATTATAAATTGTTATTCTGTACACATAAGTTGGTAATATAATAATAATAATAATAATAATAATAATAATAATAATAATAATAATAATACTGTGTATTTAGTATTAAATTAGCTTATATTACTACCATAATTATATATGATTTATATTTAGTACGATAATCTCTTTAAAATTCTATCTAAAACTTTATAATTTAATAACTTATCATAGCAAATAAAATCCCAATAGTAAATTCTATGTAACACACACACACACACACACACTTATATATTATATATTTTTTCCTTGGTGTTTGAGTTTCTTGGAGTAGCTACATACATAGTGAGATAAAATATGCTCGTATTTGAATATTTGGGCTGTAATGTGTCCCTAATTACAAAGAATGATGTGGTGAAGAAGCTGTACAAGTTCAACTATATGTGTGCGGCTATCAGGAGAACTCTACAGTCTACAATCAACGAGTACAGGGTGACAGCCCTCCCCACACTTCTGTCTGGAGTATATTGAGACAGAAAAAGTGGGGATAAGGAGTGTAACTGAGTAATTGTATTGAATTACACCGCAGTCTAATACTTTCCGATGTTGAAGCCAATAAACACAATACTCATTTCAGTAAAGATATAATGGAGTCTCCCAAAATGTGAAGTCTTTTAATGAATTTCTTCTAGGAACACATTTTTATCATCACCGTCATCATCTTTAGAAAGGATTAAAGCAAAAACGGTTTGTTTCGTTCCTAAGGAGACAGTCTAGAGCTGGTTACTCCAGCACTTCTTGGGACGTCCCATACCCCTCCGTCCTTTCGGCTTCAATAGTTGTTTGGGGATGCGGCAGTCGTCCATTCGATTAAGATGTTATAACCATTTTAGCCGATATTGAGCAATCCTATCAGGTATACTCATAAAATTTAGTCCTGCTGCACATCCTGTATAAAGTATATCCTGTACATCCTGTCACGTGCCTGAGAGGTTTCATTTCGGGCTCTTGAATACGACTGGTCTGGGACTTCGTGATAGCCCAATTCTCATACCCATAGGGAAGTGTGGCGAGGGCCATCATCGCCTTGTAGAATTGCAGGCGTGTTTCTTTACTCATTGATTTTTAAGTTCTCCTGAAGAACTCATATTGTTGAACTTATGTAGCTTCTTCACCACATCATTGTTTGTAATGTAAGACACGTTATAGCCCAATTCAAAATTACTGACCTGCTGCAGAACAGTACCATCTACAAAAACGTTTGCTCGTACGGGATCAGCTCCAGTAAAAGCCACTACTTAGCTCTTCAGTGTAGAGATCTGTAACCCGAAATCCTTGCAGACTTCACTCGATGAGTGTACAGCCATCTGCACACAGTTTGACAGAATAGCCTGGTCATCATCCAATAACAACTGCTGTGGCAACCGCGGCGTTAGTTACCAATCATAAAATGTTCTGCCAATTGCGTCGTCTATAACATCGTCTATATGTTGTTACATCATTGCGGAACGTCTGACCATCCCAGCAGAACCAGCTGTAATGTTGTGTGCGTACGTGATTATTAACAGGCGTTAACGAGATTTGTTGCAGACTCACCGGTCCGCGCGCGCTGTGTTCAAGGCCGCAAGCAATTACGCTCTAGTGTTGACGCGTATTATGGATTATTCTGAAATATTAGCGGGGTATAAATATGGCCATTCAACGGTGCTTAGTTCAGTTTACTTCGGGCGATTTACACAGTGCGTTTCAAGTTGTGTATTAGTAAAAAGTGATTATAGTGCGGAATTCTTTATAGTGGATATTTATTATTTCTGTGGACAAATTAACTTGAATTGTACGAGAATAAACTTGTTGAATAACTTGTTGATTACAAACTGTTAATTGTGATAATTAAAGCCGATTTTTAGTGACTTAATTTGTGTCTTGTATTTTGTTTTCCTCTCTACCATACGACGATCAGTAGACCATCGTAACAATATAAATTAAAAAGGGAATGTGACACTGGGCATCCTTGTCGTAATGCACAATTGATCAGGCCCGCACTAGAAGTTGTGTTCCGTCTTCCTGTCAAATTTACAATTTTTTTTCTAAGTAAAGACTTTGTATGGCTGTAACGAGGTGTTGCGGTATCCTTTCTTTGCCATTATTGCCCACATCCTGCCCTATTCACTCCACTAAATGATTTTTCACAATCGATGAATGTTAAGTATGTGAGCAACTGACATTATCTGTGCTTTTCGATGATTTGGGCTACTGTATCCTAGTACCCTAGTAGAGTGTTAAGGGAGTATGGTGTTTTCACTAGGTGTGAGATTAAATTTCCTACTGTCATTGACTTAAGATGTCGACCCCACCGTTTCAAAGGGACATTAAGAAGCTGCCAACAATAAGCTACTACAGTTATGGTACCACTTTGCTGTTCTAAACACACACTTAAGTTTCTATACGCATGTCTTCGATCGTCTTAAAAGAATAGATTCATACAATAATGCAAAGGATGCTACCCTGTACAGTTGTCACAGTCATTACGATTTCCTTTCTTGAATATGGGAACTACCTTTCCATCTGCCAATCTTCAGGAATATGATTACCCCGAAGAATCAATCTATAATTGATTACCTGTTTCATTAGACAGCAATCGCTCATCTGCTGTGCACGCTCTTTCCACTGCATCGTATAATCTTATCGTTCAGGCTGTTTATCTCAAACTCGGCTCTTATATCTTCATTCCCAATTAGATCGTGGAGGGAACAACCTTCCACTCGTCTCAAGAAATTTGTTTCAGCGGCTTGTGTACGCGGAGCATCATGTTTCTGCAACGCCCAGTCTCATTCCCACTGGTTAGCACGGGTGCTACGACTACCGCATAGGCTACAATTTGTTTCAGCGGCTTGTGTACGCGGAGCATCATGTTTCTGCAACGCCCAGTCTCATTCCCACTGGTTAGCACGGGTGCTACGACTACCGCATAGGCTACAATTTGTTTCAGCGGCTTGTGTACGCGGAGCATCATGTTTCTGCAACGCCCAGTCTCATTCCCACTGGTTAGCACGGGTGCTACGACTACCGCATAGGCTACAATTTGTTTCAGCGGCTTGTGTACGCGGAGCATCATGTTTCTGCAACGCCCAGTCTCATTCCCACTGGTTAGCACGGGTGCTACGACTACCGCATAGGCTACAATTTGTTTCAGCGGCTTGTGTACGCGGAGCATCATGTTTCTGCAACGCCCAGTCTCATTCCCACTGGTTAGCACGGGTGCTACGACTACCGCATAGGCTACAATTTGTTTCAGCGGCTTGTGTACGCGGAGCATCATGTTTCTGCAACGCCCAGTCTCATTCCCACTGGTTAGCACGGGTGCTACGACTACCGCATAGGCTACAATTTCAACTTTGTTTCGCTTGTTGATTTGTTACGTAGCGCGCGGTGTATGGTCAGTCGGTATGTATGAAGTTTTATTAGTACGAGTTATATAATGCCAGTCGCGGCCTTATAACGGACATCGCACTGTACACAGTTGAAATGTGTAAAACGCAATTTTTGAGCACCATCGTGAGAAGCACATAATTGAGCCTTTAACGTAAAGTTTTTTAAAATTACGACGTGGAAAGTTAATATCATGCACGATTACGAAATCATACATTTGATGGTCTGTAAGACGGACCCAATGACTTTCTAAATTATAAACGTTTACGTCCGGTTTATCTTGGCCCTATTGTGGTCTTCATTACGTTTTATAGTAGTAGACTGTTAAGGGAGTATGGTATTTCCACCAGGTGTGAGGTTAAAATTCCTACTGAAATTGACTTAAGACATCGGCCCCACCGTTTCAAAGGGATATTAAGAAGCTGCCAACAATAATACAGTACAATTATGAAGAAATTTGGGTACCGCTTTACTGTTTTGAACACACGTTTCAGTTTTTATACGCATGTTAGACAGTCTTAATCAGCCCTTAAATTATTTTCCTATCGTGTCTATTAAGATCTTTACAACAGATAATAGTTCGGTCAGCAGTTGTTAATACACAAACGTAAACATAAAGTTGAAAGCCCATAATAATTGGTTTGTCTGTAATCAACACTTCTATTAGAGGCAAATGATTACTTATTAAGCTCTGAGGAAATAATAAGGGAATAAAACTGCGTCAAACGCAGCTGGCTTGTGAGAAAGATTTACGTTAATAGTATTAGTTTCGTGGTTGTGTTTGCGTGCCTTCGCAAACTTACATAATTATAAGTCCTGTTTATAAGGCTTTGCAAAATACGTGGTTCCAGATATTTAGGTGTGACATTGTCCAAGGATGGTAAGAATATTTCTAACAAAATTACTCAGAAGAAAGTTTAATTATCAGATGAATACGGTGTAAGGAATGATAAAAATCATAAAAACCGTAAGCGATTGTGTACGAAGTTACTGTTAAGATTTTTGACGTAACTAGGAGCTGCTCCTGGTGCCCCCCCCCCCATCTCCTCTAATAAGAATAGCTTAAAAGTAGAACTTGCGGAAAGTTTTATTTTCAAAAAGATTGAGAAATATAGGTTTATTTCCGTATAATTGTATAAATACATTTTATAAATTCTTGAATCACAATGTTTTTTTTTGAGAAAATAAATGTAAAGAATAAGGGCTGAAAAAATGTGGAAAAGCTCTAATGTAAATATATTATATCTGGAGTAACTGTTATTCAATTAACGAACGTATAGTTCATGTTTAGTTATATTCTTTATCCGACATCCTGCAATAAAATCATCTCGTTTTTCCGAATTGAATCCAATAAACTGCTAGAATGTAAGATGCTTAGATGTGAGATACCGTACTGCTTAGCGATGTAAGATGACAGTAGAAACCATCGAGATTTAGACTATCCGAGTTATGACATAGACAACTCTGTGAAGGGAAATGTGGGCGAAAAAGTAAAGGTAGCTCAATTCTTCGTTTTTGTTTAGAGCGTGCGTAATTGTTTTATTATACATGCGTATAATACATCCTTATATATTACATGCGTAATATGTGCGTAAGTACATGTTATATATATTCCGACAGTACAAACATATATGGTACTGTGCATTGCCAAAATAATTAAAAGAATTAATAAAATTAAATCTATAGTTGATAGACATGATTCAGATTGCTAGCTGGATTTAAAAAAAAAAATAGGGAACGCAACGTTCAGGCATGTACACGCAAATCTGGCCACCTGGCGCTAGCTGTGTGTACATGTGTATTTTGTTTGTGTGTGTGAAACCTGTCTGTTCCTGGACAGTAACCACCCCTATTCAAATGATGTTAGAATTTAAGTATTATTTTAATTATAAGAAAACTATGTATAATAATGTAAAACTAAATGCACCAAAGTATATATTTTATAAAGATGCGCAAAAGGTTAAAAAAACCATTTAAAAGTGACGTAAAGTGAAATTACAATGAATAAAAAAGTGAATAACTCCCTGAATAATTATAATAAAGAAGTGTAAGTTACACATAATAGACATATGAAAATTAGCGATCGATTGAGCAGAGTTTAGTGTAAAACAGACTTCGCAATTCGCGAAGATAAGCGAAATTAGTGAATCGAACGAGAGTGGGAGAAAGGACGCTTTCGACAAACTCTGACAAGACCGATATTGTTCAGGCAGGAGTTTTGCACGATGTGGCTATAAATACCAGGTCGCGCTAATAAAGCTCTCTTCTTCTTAATTCAACCGTTGCCGCTGTAGGCTATGTCAGTCAACAACGCTATCTTGAACCTACTGTAAGAGTCACAGGACGAACTAGAAGTCAAAGCAGAGTAGCAGAGCACATATGCAAAGGTTCTATGGACACACCTACAGCCCATGATGTGAGGGGAGACAACAAGTAAGCAGTACATGCAGTGGAATCCTGGAAGAGGACCCGAGGACACGGAGGACACGAAGGACACGGACGAGGTCCGGAGGAGGACACACCGATAATTTACCACATCAAACGAGGTGATAAAAAACCATAATGATTACCGACAATTGAAAGACAATAATTAAAACTAGAATGAAAGACATTCGAACTGCTGATAAAAATAATTAAATTGTACATAGTAGTGTAAAGGCAGATTGTTAATTTAGAATAATATCTCATGTATAGCAATTAGGATGTGAAGATAACGTAAATGCTATAAGAGCAATATCTGATTGAAATCGAAGTAAATTAAAGTAATTAATAAAGTCTTTATTTGATAAAAGTACAATGCATATGCAGTAGAAAAGTATTAAAGCTAAGTAAGATTAAAGGAATTTAAATAAAAGTAAAATCATTGTTGAAATAAATTAATAAGCAATTGCAAAGATGACCACACTGAATGAGTAAGCCGAGAGCAAAAATAATTGATAGTTAAGAGTAGATAATAAGATTTCTGTATAACCTGTTTAAATGTAAATTGTTCATCAGAAGTCACATGCATAAGATCGCACAAGCGATGAATAATGAATATTTTTGTTGTTTCCGAAATAAGTAAAGAGGTTGTTAAATAAACAATGTAAATATTTGGAAAACGTATTATGCATTCTTGTTATTACGATTACACCTAACAACATTGTTATGTTATATAATTCACACATGCATAAATATTATTGCGTTAAATTCGTAAATTTACATTAAATGTGTGTTGTTATAACATATATATAAGACTTATATATTATAACGTTTTTGACTATGTTGTCTATCTATCGTTGACGATACTTACGTTATAAATATTCAACGGGTGTAATTGTAATAATAATAACAATGTGAATTATTTAGAATCTTTCAAAACATTTATTAATTAAAACATTCATTTAAATTGCGAGCTAAAAACTCATTTTTATTTGTATGCGTATGTGTACTCGTAGTACACCTCCTTGTTAATAAATACAAGTAATCTTATATTACATAGAAACATAAAATAATCTTATAACTATAACTAACATTGCTTATTATATAATATTGCTCTCGACTTGCTCAATTTATTATGATTAAATTATTATTAAATTTTCTAATCTTTTTTTTTTAAAATTATTATTGTTGTTGCATATGCATTTCTTATTTCTGACTTATTAATTACTTTAGAAAAATTACTATTCTTTCAAAATTAGTTTAAATATTTTCAATAAATTATCATTTCAAAAATATACTTTCATAATTCAAATATTACTCTAATTACTATACAAGAACAGTTACATTTACAAATTATTAATTACACTTTTGGAATTTGTCTTTCTTTTTAGAATGTTTAATTATGTGCTGTGAGTGTCCTCGAATAACAGCCGATTCACGCTGCCGGGAGTGCAATGTCATATATTGTAACCTGTGTTTTGATAAAGTGTACAGGTCTGCCAGGTCTCTGCTGATGCACAAAAAGGAGTCGCTATCAGAAATTAAGAAAAATGGCACAGAATTGGTAGAGTTTTGTGAGACACATGAAGATCAGAAAGTGGAATTTTATTGCGGTCATTGTGACACCATAGTGTGTGCTTACGGTATCATCAGTGAAGACATGGAACGTGGTGCCATTTCAATGAAAGAAAGGTATGTTCCTAAAACACCAAATCCTGAAGTTGAAGTAATCCATATTAAATGTGATCCCACTCCTAGACGTCCTAAATTACTGAGTAAATTTACTGGTCGGCCTGGTAAGGCTCCAATGGATCATTCTGCTACAGTTGGTCCAATCCACAATCATGGTGAGGATGATGACAGGCAATCAGTTGCATCCACTTCACATTCCATTCCATCTTCTACATCAGTACTACGGACAGGAGACAAAATGAATTCAATTACCGACTGGTTACCACCAGCTCCATTTGAAGAGTTAGAGTTTGAAGCTTGTCCAACTTATGTAGATGAAGAGTGCTGCATTAATTTGCAAGATATAAGGCATAGTAAGTATACATTGGATGTTATGAAAAATGCGCTTACGTTTTGCTACGGCAATTCAAAACCACCACCATGTGCAGGTATTGGTTTCCAGGACAACTATGTATTGCACAGTTTCATGTGGATAAAATGTGGTATCGTGGTAAAGTCCTCAGTATACGATCTGACAACTCGCTAAACGTATTGTTTGCAGATTATGGAAATGCAGAAGAATGTAAAGCTTCTGAACTTCGTAAAAAAATATGTATGGGTCACATTCCTATTCAATGTCATAAGTGTAGGACTGATGGAATTATTCCAAATTCACCAGATGGGAAGTGGCCACAGGAGTATTTAGAAATTATACATAATACAATTGTTGATAAAACGTGTTCTGTAGCACTCAAGGAACATCCTTGAAAAAATAGTCAGTATGTGGTGAAGAGCCTTAAGTGCCCAGGTGGTCTTGATTTGTTTGAAATCTTAATAAGCATGTATTTAGTAGTATATGAGATAGACTGTGAAGGTTTTGGTGGTCATTCTTCTAAACATGATGATAATGAGGACAATGAAGATGAGAGTGATAATGAAGAGGACGTCATTATTGTAAAGCAGTCCACTATACCGTTAATGGCACGGCACAGAGTAACTGAGATTGTGTTGATGAAGCGTTGGCAAATGAGGCAGCAGCTGCACAGGCCATCAAAGATGATTGTGAAAGTGATCTGGCAGAAGCCATTCCTGCACTGGAAGCTGCAGTTCATGCACTGAATACATTGAAGCCTGCAGATATTACAGTGGTGAAGTCTATGAAGAATCCTCCAGGTGTTGTGAAACTGGTAAAGCTATATGTGTAATGAAAGGAATAAAATCAGAACGTAAACTTGATCCATCTGGTTCTGGGAAAATGACTGAAGGTTATTGGGGTCCCTCGTTGAAGCTGCTTGGTGATATGAAGTTTTTAGACAGTCTGAAGAGTTACGAAAAGACAACATTAATCCTGCCATAATGAAACGTATCCGACAGAGGTATATTCCAGATCGTGATTTTCATCCAAATGTTGTGAGAAATGTTTCAAATGATATATGCAGTAATTTCATATATTATATGTGTATTATTTACCGATGTTGAGTGATTTTTATCATTAAGGAGACTATAATTTATTAATTCTTACTGAGTCCAATCTGCAATGAGTCGGATTACAGATCTCCATACCGCTCTCCAAGACCACGGACGTGACTTTTCATAAAGCTGACCCTATACGAGCAAACATAGTTGTAGATGGTACTGTTCTGGAGCAGGTCAATAATTTTCAATATCTGGGCTGTAATGCGCCCCACATTACAAACAATGATGTGGTGAAGTGTGGAGGTTTCCCGAAATATACGTGTTACCATCAAATGAAACACCCTGTGTTAAATCAACTCCTAAAGAAAGACGCTGAAGTTCTACAAAGTGATGGCCCTCCCCACACTCCTCTATAGGTCTATAGGTCTGAGAATTGGACTGTAACGAAGTCTAAGGCCAGTCGTATGCAAGCGACCTAAATGAAATTTCTCAGGCACGTGGTAAGAATGTACTCTTAAAGTTCGCAAAAGAAATGTCGACTTACCGCAGGAACTGAATCTTATGAGTATAGGCTACTTGATAGAATTGCCCAATCTTGGCTAAAATAGTTAGAACATTTTAACCAAATGGATGACTATCGTATCCCCAAACAACTATGGAATTAGGCCTATAAGCCGGAAGGACGGAGAGATGTGGGACGTCCGAAGAAGCGTTGGAGTGACCAGCTGCAGTCTGTCTGCTTTGGACAGGAGAAAACTATTTTTGGTTTAATCATTGCTGAATTCTTGATGATGATAACGATTTATTACTTTACAAATGTTGTAATTGCTTGTATTTCTCCCGTTATTTATTAGACCTATTTTAACACGTGCAAATGACTTAGAAATAGATTTACGTTCAGTGATTACAGAATTTTGCTCTGGGGAGGGGGAATGTAAAATTTTTAATAGGTCTGGGGAGATTATACAATTTTTAATAGCTCGGAAGGGGAAGATTGATCCCTCTGCTCCCACCTCACCCATGTAGTTACGCCACTGGTTAAGGGTGATAACCTGTGACTTCGAAACGCGACTTTCCTCCAGGAATTCACATTTTCTCGCGTTTTAAAAACATGCCACGGAACTAAGTTTGCATATTTGATATCGCTGCCATTTTCAAAATGTGGAACATGAACCACTCGAGTTAGTCTCTTAGCAAATATGAGAAATAGGATCCATTAAAAATACGGGCAGAATTACCGTCGCCGCCAAAACAATTTCCCTCACTGCCTAGGTACTTGACTTTTCGAAAACGTCTTGTGTATGTTAAATAGTAAAATTGGGTAGCCAACTTGTACACGTTTTTACTTTTATGAATATCTTCAGTTTCTTATCTTCTCTCCTTGACGACTATATACACCCCTAATGCACAGTATTGTTTGTAATAGAACTAGTTTGCTAATTCTCTAACCGCAAAATTACCGTATTCAAGCAGTTATTCAATTTGTGATAGTCACTGTAAGAAGAGCATGCGGTACGTGAGCACTCCACCTCTATTTAACCTTAAGAAAATGTGCAACTGAGGCCGGAACGAGGTCAAAAGTCGTTCTTTCCTGAAGTAAAAAGGAAGTACTAAATAGTTATTGACGGCACTTGGCAGTGTCGCTATGCGCCAGAGAGTCTACTTTATGCTGAAAGATTAGCATAACACGAACACATCTTACGTTACCGTAGGTTAAGTGGTGTGCACGCGCGCGCGTGTGTGTCTGTGTACTTACTCATGCATACTTAGTTACAGAAAGAAGACTGTATAATAAATTGTAATCAAGTCTGTAAAAATGTACAAGTCATTTCACATTATCAGGACAAAATTTTCAGTGTTTTGAGTATGCGATAGTATCGATATGTCACAGTGTGAAGAAGAAGAAGAAGAAGAAGAAGAAGAAGAAGAAGAAGAAGAAGAAGAAGAAGAAGAAGAAGAAGAAGAAGAAGAAGAAGAAGAAGAAGAAGAAGAAGTGTATCAATTACAAAATATTATATTGCTTAACTATATGGGGAAAATACGTAAAGTTTATTGCATGAATAGCCAGGAATTATTGTTTTGGTTTTTGCTTTATTTTGTAAAGAAATCAATACCGATTGTCTAACAAATTAAAACGTTTAATAATTAAGTATAACGGCTGTAATACAGCAGCATATAGAACAGAACGGTTGTAACAAGTCAACATTTTAACGTTTAACAATTGAATATGGTACTTTAAGGCCTATATCAAGAAACATAAAAACGGTTTTTAACAAATTAAGAACTGAATTTGCATTAAAACCTAAACTAATGTACCCATCTTTCTGCACGATAATGTTATAAATGTGTACATATACGCACCATGCAAAAAAGTACAAAATATAGCTTTACGTGTAGTAGGCCTACTAAAAGACGATGCGTGTCACTTATCGTGCGTTATCGTGCAGGAGACTGTTTCAGGCCGCACCGTTCGGCGCAGTTGTTTTCAACGTCAGACATTGCCACAGCTTCTAGCGGATTCCAGAACGCTTGTAATATGCGAATATTGCTCGACACGTCACCCGGAATGTGACAGATTATGTCGACGTTTACGACGACAGCGACTGTTAGTTCAGTCAGTTTAGACCTGGCGATTTTATAAGTGCGGCTCTCAGTGATTGCCGCGGTTTATTAAGAAGTGATTATTGTGTTAATTAGTGCAAAACTGTTAACTGGACAAATTTAACTTGAATTCTTGTATAGGTGGGTGGGTGGGCAACCTAGCATTCAGGGTAATGTAAAGCAAAGGGGCGGATGAGACTCCTAGTTATAGCAAAAACAATACTTCTAAGAGAAGAACACCCTAAAATCAAAGCTTGTGGTCCTCCAGGTTGGGGGATGGAGATAGGGCCAACAGCTCTGCAACTGTAAAAATTGTATCGTTAAAATTCATACTAAGAAGAAGTACCAGTCGGACCGATTTAATGGTTTACGACTTAGCATGCTGAAGCGGATTCTGTATATTGGTGCCCGGAACATAAACGGTAATACGCACCAAGCGAAAGGAGACTCTAGATGAAATACAATGCTTCAAAATGATGTAGTGGCTGTTGCTGAGATCAAAAAAGAAAGGTGAAGGCAGTGAGCAAATACAACGTTATATACACATCTACAGCGGACAGAGTTGCAGAGTTAAAGCAGGTGTCTCCCTTTTATCAGAAAAACGTTAGTAAATATCATAAGGGAGTGAGCAAAGCTATTAATAAATTAATAATAACCGTTGATCTTAAGTTAAAAGGATACGATGTGGTGGTAATTGGAGTTTACTCACCTTCTGATGGTGATACGGTTGATGTCTAAGATAAACATGATGTTAAAGCAAGTTAACTTTTAGATGCAGATAGTAACAGGAAATAAACAGTTTTGTTGCGAGACTTGCTAGGCACAGGTTGGAGCAGATGAAAGGATGTCATTGTAGGGCCTTTCGGAGAAAATAATGTCTACGACGACAGAGATGGATAAAAATATTCAGCAGATTTACTCAAAACAATGATATCAATAATGAGATTGGGTATAACCAACTCTACAAAGAAAATAAATGAATCAGTTTCTCTTCATCAAACAGCACACATGATTGAAATACAATGACGTTCCGCGTTCACGGAGGTGCAGAATGTGGCACTGATCACTAGTTTATAAGAGCAAAGATATTTTTTTTTCATGGACTATTCTTCATGGAAACAAAACGAATAGGTGCACACGTCAGGTGCACATTATAAACTTTAATTTACAGAGTTTAAAGAATGCCTATAGAATTTTTCTATATAAACTTGGGCTTAATTTAAAATTAGGTAACGTAACATGTTCAAGTGGATTAGACATGTATTACAATATAGCTGAATATATAGAAAATAGTGGAAAATGAGCATTAGGGGAACGCTAAAAATAACAAAGAGCATAGAAACTGGCGGTGGAATTAAGAAACAAGTTAAATGGTAATGGAAAGAATGAGAGACCATGAATAATGGTTATCAAATCGATCGGAAATACTATGTGCGCTGCTGTAGCGATATTAAAAAAAGGTGTAATAAAAGCAAAAAATGAAGAATGAAATAATAAATGTAGATCACTAGGTAAGTCTACCAGGTAGCATAGGGCAGTTTCACAGAAGCATGGCGAATTTTAAAATAATTAAGAATGTATAGAAAAGAAGCACTCCCGTTAATCTAATACCCTTTAGACAGTAAAAAGGATATCATCAAGAACTACTGAAAGAAAATTGTCAAGAATTTCTTCCAAAAACAGCGATGAGATTGATGTCTATGATGTGCTCTGTCTGAGAAAGACAACATTTCTTTTATCGATGTCAAGGAGGCTCTGAAATCATGAAAAATGAAGAGACACCAGGTCAAAATAGATCATACATACACCAGGTCTGACTTCAATACGTAGCTCTGTAATAATGGGGCAGATCTACTTTTTGAGACTCTGAGAACATGTCTTCAATTGCTGTTTAAAAAGTGAAGAATTTCCTCTTAAATAGAAGACTGCATATATTTCCAATCTCTACAAGAAAGACGGCTGGAGTAGTAACCAAATTCATCTCAAGGTTATCAAAGCATAAATGAAAAGCCAAATTGAGGATTTTGAGTAACACTATGGATGTTGGCCAGACCGATCGTGCACTGATAATGTCTATTTATTAAAAAACAACCTTCTGAAAAAAGAACTGCAAGAAATGTGGAAACATAGCAAGAGACAATGTTAGCGCCCAGCGCCAAAAGTTTTTATGTCACTAGTAAACTGCTAAGATAAAAGGGAAAATCAACTGAGAACACACTTCCATAAAATTACCAATGTTCTACAGCACAGTACCGCATAGACAAATATCGGTATGGAGAACCATACATGACTTCCATATTCTAAGATTTATATTTAAAATCATTTTCAGCCAAACAGCCAGGGAAGGAATTTTAACAAAAAAATACTTCTTTGTTGCCAATAACGTAGTACACATATAAAAAAAAATTATCCCCTCCCCCTTCAACTATAATTTTGATTTATAGAAAATTACCCCCAGCCCGTTCAACTAGCCTCTTCATTTATAGATATTTCATCTACGTTTCTACAGTGGATTATTAAGATCTTATCAGGATACTTTATCAAAATTAAGTACTTTACTCATGTTACAACAAAAAATGTTTCAGGTAAACTGCCCTTTCCCCGTAACCGATCTTCACCAAAATCAACAGACATTGAGTTCTCTATAGCTCAGGCACATATGTAAAAAATTATTTGATTCTGTTTGAATTTACGGCAGTTATGGTTCGTCATATAAAAAATTACCCATGTTAAAACATAAAACATGAGATTTATAAAACATATCTAAGATTTATATTTAAAATCATTTTTGAAATAAAATATTTTCATAGAACCTACTAACGCTGGGGAAATCTGAGGAGCCAATCAGAGTTGGGCCTACCTGTCACTCTGCTGAATTTGGTGGAAAGCCCTGTCACTGTCGTCAAGTCCCCACCTCAATGAAGAACCCATTGTTTTATAAAAATATATTTAAATTTTGAAAACTGAAAATTCTTTTCTTGTAAATATTTATATTTTATAATCAAAATGACTTTATTTTTGTTACCTGGCAACAAAATTATTTTATTTTCAACAATTACCATTGTTTCAAAAAGTTTAAATAAATTTTCAAGTACTTTACTCTTGTTAAAACGTAAAAGGTTGCAGGTAAACTACCCCTTCCCCTTAACCGATCTTCACTAAAATCGAAAGTCCTTGAGACCTCTACAATACAGGGATGTATGCAAAAAATTATTTGATTCTGTTTGAATTTGCGGCAGTTATCGTTTGCCATAGAAAAAAAAACGTTGCAGGTAAACTACCCCTTCCCCTCAACCGATCTTCACCAAAAACAATAAGTCTTGAGTACTCTACAAATCAGGGCTGTATGCAGAAAATTATTTGATTCTGTTTGAACTTGCGGCTGTTATCGTTTGCCATAGAAAACACCCTTGTTAAAAAAACGTTGTAGGTAAACTACCCCTTTCCCTTAACCGATCTTCACCAAAAACAATAGGTCTTGAGAACTCTACAACTTAGGGCTGTATGCAAATAATCTTTTGATTCTGTTCGAATTTACGGCTGTTATCGTTTGCCATAGGAAATACCCTTGTTAAAACATAAAACGTTACAGGTAAACTACCCCTTTCCCTTAACCGATCTTCACCAAAAACAATAGGTCTTGAGAACTCTACAATTCAGGGCTGTATGCGAAAAATTATTTGATTCTGTTTGAATTTGCGGCTGTTATCGTTTGCCAAAAAAAAAAAATTTCCCTTGATAAAAAAAAACCGTTGCTGGTAAACTACCCCTTTCCCTCAACCGATCTTCACCAAAAACAATAGGTCGCGAGTACTCTACAAATCAGGGCTGTATGCAAAAAATTATTTGATTCTGTTTGAATTTGCGGCAGTTATCGTTTGCCATAGAAAAAAAATCTACAGACAGACACATAGACAGACAGACACACAGACAGACAGACACACAGACACACACACAGACACTTTTCGGAAAACGACTTTTTTTCATGTTTTGAGTGTAGTACAATCAGAATCTGCAATAATCTCGAACACGATTTTTTTTGCCATCACCATACTTCCATTCCTTAAGGAATATGGAAGTAAAATCGCCACTAATACTGAGTATACAGTTTGGTAATGTCATATCCTTTTGCAAGAAACTGTAAAGTGATTGAAATTAAATAACAGACGCCTCCTTTATCAGACCCGATTTGTTAAATGCCAGCTGTGAAACAACTGGTGTAGCAAAAAGATACAAGAAAACAACAAATCCTTCTTCACAAGAACCAGTCAGACCAAGTTCTTATGGAACACATATGTCATCAGCTTACGTGTACACACACGTGTAAGTATTTTGGTTCCTGTCTTGTCTTTTATCATCAGTTACCAACTAAGTGCGAAATACAGGCAAAAGGAAATAAGGAATATGGTAGAGACAAGAAGTACTGGACGAGTTCCGAGATATAGAAAGGAGGTACACGAAACTGCTAAAACACGAACTGCTACAAAATACTGTTTAATTACTTAATTTATAAATAAGTAAAGGGTGCTACCATCTGGTATAATATTACACACGCTAATCGTATAAGTACGGGATAAACTGCAGAAAATATAGCCGAAAAATCTGTTTGTAAATTGTGTAAGAACATTTTGAAACTCCGAGGCTGCTTTGGATACTATATGTCAAAGACATAAATTAAATTAAATTATTTCAATTTACAGAAGACAATGGTGGGATCATCTGCAAAGGATAACACAGGATCGATTGCCGAAAGCGGCACTGAACTATAAAGCCATTGGTAGAAGAAACCTGGGTCGTAGAAATAACCTAATCCTTGAAGAGGAGGAGGAGGAGGAGGAGGAGGAGGAGGAGGAGGAGGAGGAGGAGGGAAGAAGAAGAAGAAGAAGAAGAAGAAGAAGAAGAAGAAGAAGAAGAAGAAGAAGAAGAAGAAGAAGAAGATTTTTAAATTACGGAATATTGTCAAATTCTTCTTCTTTTTCAGTAAAAACGATGTTACGTGTTAACAACCTTATCATAGAGCCTCCTTATAACTATTGTATATTACGTCTGTTAAAGCGCATGGTTCGGCGCCAACTCAGTGTTTTGTACATGGCGCATTTAGTGACTATTTGAAATTTATACAGCTTCAGTAAATTTTATAAAATAATACAGTTCTGATATACTTTGCATGCTCATATTTTAATAAATGAAATCAGTTTATCACTGGTAAGTATAAGTAATTGAACCACTATAATGTATTTATAAATTAATCACTTTAATACCGTCGTTAAACTGATTTCTGTAAAACGCTATATTGTGATCAGATACAATAGTGTTTCAGTTTCCTCTTGCTGTGCAGTTTCTTGTTCATAATTGCTTCTGCCGTTTTACCAATTGTCGTTGCGTAAGTCGTCTTCCATTCCAGCTCCTTGGGATCTACTTTTAAGACTTGATATGTGAATACTGGAAAAAAAGTTGAAAAATTTAATTATAATATGCTTATCATTATGCGAGTATACTTTAATAGATAACTCCGCGACGTCTGTAGTAAAGAGGAGTTTCGAGTATCCGTCGTCTGAAGTCGCATTCTTTATAAACTTTATCCCCATAAAGTACTCATTATGAGTGGAACTCATAGTTTGGACAGAATCCATCGTATTTTCTTACTTCTAGTAATGTTTCGATCCGCACAATCTCGAACCGTCTTTAGAATAGTACCTGCACCTGAGGCAAACCGATACCTATGATAGTTTGTGCTTTGTGCCATGCTACAGGTTTAAATATTGTTTCGATGACGATCCGAGATTCTGCATAGGTTTTGACGAGTAAAACTTAACGGACGTGTTTGTTTTAGTCACAAGAACCGTGAGATAGACTATTAGGTTAATGGGAAATTAATTTAAAAATTAACATACACGCAGGCTCATTGAGTCGCAGAACTCGCTAACTGTTTTTAACGAAATACATTTATTGTTAAATAAATTTTCAAAAAAATAGAAAGCTTTGGTTCAGACAAAGAATAGAAAGGCTCCGGAGCTTAGATGACATCTAATTTTGGATCAGATTATTACACCTATATAATATATGCGTTAGCTTTCATGTGATATACCAAAGAGCTGAAAAGATGTAAAAGTTTGTCACTGTTTAGAAAAGGGTCACGAAGTGAACCAAACAATTACAGAGTGATATGTGTGTTAATTGCGGCATATAAAATGTATAGTGAAATGATTAATTTGAAACTCCGCATTATGTCAGATGCCAAACTGTCTCAGGAACAAGCCGAAAAAGCAGATTTTGCATTGACTATGTATCTCGTATTTGTTTTAAAGCACGTGATCCAGAAAAAGAAAAAAATTCAATTTGGAGACTGATTTATCGTCCGCATGAGTACGGTATGACTTTAGTTGGGCGACCACTACCTGTCCTAAACTATCTAGATGGTACAAAATGGAGTCGTCGTTTTATCTAAAAGACAAATAGGTATAATATAAATGTTTTATCAAACATATTTTATCAACAGGATCAATCCTCCCCCTAAGAACTATTAAAAATTTCAACGGAGTTCCATAGTTACTGAACATAGGCCTATTTCTACGTCAGTTGCGTGCGCTAAAATAAGTCTTATAAGTAACTGTATGGAAAGAATATTGAGTATCTAATTTGTCCTGAGAAAAATGGAGAGTCCAACCTTCGAGCTAGTTTTATTCCCCCCCCCCAGAAGGTAGTCTCATCTCACCCCAGAAACCAGTTTCATCCCCCCCCCAGGAGCAGCTCCTAGTTACGCCGCGGGTGTTAGAGGGCATTAACAAGCCATAGGCCTAATGCTTCAGGGGAGACGATGGTAAAGTTCTGCTCGACATCAAATTCTATCTAAACACACACACACACACACACACACACACACACACACACACACACACACACACACACACACACACACACACACACACACACACACACACACACACACACACACACACACACACACACACACACACACACACACACACACACACACACACACACACACACACACACACACACACACACACACACACACACACACACACACACACACACACACACACACACACACACACACACACACACACACACACACACACACACACACACACATATTGTAACGAAGAGATGTAGTCGTCTCTGTAAAAGTATATATGTTGTGTGTTCGCCTCACACTGGTGTCGTTTCTTCTATGTTTTGCGCTAACGATGTCCGTAGCGATCCTTCAATTACCAGTACAACGCGAGTGGAAACCTTACCTGTTGTTTCATAGGTGTTTAATAATCCCGGGTGGCGCCAAATTGTTTGCTCAAAACAATTAAATTAATAAATAATATGGTTTAGCAATCTTGGCTATGACGGCCTGAAGCATTCAAATTTATTCCCGCCTTCGTTCGACCTACATAATCAAGCAGGTAGTTCGTCGAGTTTGCGGCGTGAGTGCTTGCGGTCATTCTCGCTGGTCTCTGCTATACAATACACAATTTATACAATACACTTCCCTATGAAATAAAAACAATGGTTACACTCTGTACTTGTTTCTTTAATTTGTGATTAGTAATTATTTAGTTTGACATAAAAATAATACTTGGTTATTCAACAATTTTGCACCGACAATTAATATGAGTCTAATATCTCTAGGGTTTGGCGAAGATCGATTTGTGCGAATTATCCAGTCAAATATGGCGACTGTGTTGTTTGTTTACAGTTATTTTTGTTCAAAGTCGGGGGTTCTTGTGATTACAAGAAAAATATTAATAATGATTACAATAAAAAGCACACTACCTTACATTATTTTTACTTAAATAATATAATGTGTAGCTATAATTTGTTCCTGCAGTGTTTCAAAAGTTCGCAATTTAACAACAGGTTATTTTCTTAATTAATAAATTTTCAGTGTTTTATTGTTTTATTTAATCTTTGAAAGAAATTATATTCAGTTTATAGTGAGAGTTCAGATGACTGTGAGAAATATTTAAAGTGAGTTTATTTCTGAAATTTGGGTAATTTAATGATACTTATCAAATCAGTAGACTTGATGTAAACAGTCGTTCATGTGAAATGGAATAGTCATCAATTTTGAATGATCTGGGGCTTCTGGCATATTTTTCATGTTAGTTGTAGCAATTTATTGATTTAAATTTGATTTAAATTGGTCCTTGGCATCAGTTAAATGTTCTCGTTCCTCGTCTGCTTCTTACTTGTTCATCTTTTTGAATTTTGATTACTTTTTATACATTTTAAATTAAAATTTTGGTCATTCACGGCCTGGCGTCTATTCTGGAAGAACGTCACTTATTGAATACTATGATTTAACGAAAAAATCGTAACCAACGGTCTGTTGTCATGGTTACGAATAAATTCTGATTGGTTGATCATGACTTTATAACCATTGTTATCAAATTTGAATTTTTATTCAAAATTACTGTATATCTTCTGATTGCTTTTATTCTTCCGTCTTCCTTCTTATGTATTAAATATTATCACTACGGTTTGTATTTCCTTTCAAAGATTATTTTGACATCCCATAAGGTTGGGTTCTCTAAAGTATTAATGTTTGTACAATTATGTTAATATTTGTTAATTACATTTCTTTTTTATTTTAAGTCCTTATTCTAACATTCTTCTTTTAATATGATTCACAAATTATCCTTGGCTAGTTACTTGCCTTGGATTTGCTAATTTCCTTGTTAATTTTTTACAATTTGTAGTCATTTGTTTTTGACAGTTAGGCATTTCATAGGCCTAAGTAGCCATTGATTATATTTACTGATCTTATACAAATTACATCTTATTTTACCCTAATGTGTTTTGTTTTGTGATTATAATTGATTTGTTTATCTGTTGATGTGTTTTGGATTTGTTTTTATGCTAATTGTATGTTACTATTATTTTCTACATCCTGGCTGGTTAATTATTTCCTAACTGATTTCCAGTGTTATTAGATCTGTATTGATTTACCTTCTTATTTATCTATTTTGCCCTTGTTAACAATATGGCTATTACTTACTATTCTTTATCACATAAAACATAACATCTAGGCCTATGGTCTGTACAATTCCTTCAGTCATATCCTATTCATAAATTTAATTGAACAATTTTTTAACAGTTATTAGGTAATGTTTGTTTACAATTCATCTCATTCTTTATTATTTTTTGGGTGGTAAACCTCATCACACCATTTAAACTTACTTAATTGATTATCCCTTATAACATGGGGTATTTATTGATTATGTTTTTAATTTCTTATTTCTTAAATAATCTCTATCTTCAATCCATGGTAAAACTAACTGTTTACCTTCCATGAGATTCCCCCTTTTGAATATTATTGTATCCCTCTCTTACAATTAAACTTAATTTTATTAATAACAAGATTCTTTTTTTAAATAATAATGTTCACCATTAATCTTCAGTGTTCATTACAGATTATTAAGTGTTTTTTATTTAATACTATTATTAACCAAATTCTTATTTGTTCACCATTAAATCGTTTAGTGTTTATCACTGATTTATTAAGTGTTTTTTATCTATCACTATATTTTCTAATCCTATCATTTACAATATTCTTATTTACTAATAATATTCACTTTTAAACCATTTAGTGTTTATCACTGATTTACTAAGCGTTTTTTATCTATCACTAGATTTTCTAATTGTTTTGGGGTTTTACACTTTCACTTTTGCACTTCTATAATTTTTATTTTAAGTGTTTATTAGTGGGTAATCCCTACCATTACTTTCTCTTTGTCACTTAGTTTATTTTATTTTCTCACCATCTCACTATCTCTCTCTTTACAAATATTATTTATACTATTAATAAGTTCATGTCTTTATACAGTTCTTTATTACATATAACTCTAATTCTTGGGTTAGTGTACCTTTATTTATCGGGTTTTATCAATTATCATTTACATTTATCTTTTAATCGATAATAATACTTATTTTTTACATTGGTTAGTTATTGGTTTCTTTTCCAACATTATAATTGAGTGTACCATTTCTCCTTCTTTTATTCTAGATTATTTGTTTGTGTCTTATCATTTGATTTCATTTTATTTCCCTTTATACTTGGTTTGTTTCATTTCCATTTTCCTTCTTCTTCTCCTTCATCTTATTTTGTTTCATTTTATTTTGGTTTTCCTTTAGTTTCCTTTTATTTGGTCAATCACTTTCTTATTTGGTTTCATTTTTCCCGTTCTCCTTTTGTTTCCTTTCATTTGGTCAATCACTTGGGTTAGGTCATGTCGTCGTTTGTCGCGTCATTGTCATTAGTTTAAACACTTTATATTATACGAATTACTTTTTATATTGTTGATTCTTCTTTTTTATCCCTGTTATTGGGGTGGCTTATTTGTGTTGTAACATAATGTATATTACATTTAATATTTATAAATAAATTTACCTCAAGATATACCTTTTTTTTTCCTTATTAGGAACATGTTTCGGGTACCATCTTGTACCCATCCTCAGCCTTCCGGTTTTTGTGTATATATATATATATATAAATTTACTGACAAGATTAAAAAAATAATAATAAACTATAGGCTAACAGACTGCGACACAGTGTTAAGTTTCACACTTGTAACGTGCGTCTACATCTGAATGAATACCTTTTTTTTGTCCGCTTCCGATGGTCATCGCCTTGGTAAATGTTGTCTTTGGTATGCTGGGTCTGTACTGATATCCTGGTAACCGTTTGGGTACGACACAGTCGAAAGGCAGTTTGTCGCCTTCGGTCACCGCTTTTGCTGCTATTCTGTTATCGACCCACGGGTTTACTGCAAACAGCTGACGATAAATATTAGAGTGAAATGGCCACCTTAACAGTGAATTGAATTGTTCTTTAATAGTGTGTGTTTTGCGATAACGTGACAATACATACAGGTTTCGTTATAAGGCTACACTTTCTACGCTAATTAACCTTATCAGTAACAATATTATTTACTGTACTGTATAAAAAAAATTTGGTCTTCGGATGACTTTATATTAGGACGTTTATATTGTAGACATAAACAGATTAGATGAGTCAGATAAAGGCTTTGATACTATTCTTAATTTTCAACCAAGTTTATTCATTAAACATCCAAAATTTTTTCCAAGTAGCATATTTTATTTTTAAACATTTGTGATAAACACCAATGATATTGTGAAAAACATATTCTTAGAAACGATTTAAATTAAAAGATCTTTACAAGGATCCAAGGATCCTCTTTTTAATAAGATAACTGAAAAACGTTTCACTACACTCAAAGCAATTTACTTCAATTTTTTTTAGTTAATAAAGAAAACATCTGAATATTGAACTTACCATATTCTTACTGGTATGAATGACAAACATTCCGATTGTTCTGTATTCAGAACTTTTTACTTTTTAAAGGAAACAATTTTTTATTTCTTGGCAGGCAGTTGTAGATAACTTGTTTTCAATATTACTTATATGTAATTTTCTATCCAATTGTTTGGAATGTCAATTTAGAAGAATGATTCTATGCAATGTGCTCAAAAACTGAGAGTACTAAACTGTAAGGAACAAAATACAGGTACGACGGCCGAACGGATCGTCATGTTGTACAGTGGAAACAGAATAACCGACGCCAGACGACACTGATAAATACAACTTTAATAGTACAGTTAAAAATAAACCAAGGAATTCATATATAATTCTCCAAGGTAAAGATTGTCTAAGACACAGGAATGTAATAAAAATAAATGTCACCTTATTAACAGTGTCACACTAAGTAATACACAACAACCACTTTACACTAAGCTGTAAGTCACAATAACAATGAACCCTGATAACGCGCTCAAATGTAACTGGTCCAAAGTGAACTTCGCCGGCAACTAGCCGAGGTTCGGAAAAACTCTACCGTTTTCCGGATCACGCGTAGAGAAAAATTGCGCAGTTATAGGAAGGCTGGAACTTACTAGAAAATACGACAATGCCGACCTTGTATACGTCCAACAGACCGAATGCCCCTACGCTTCACATGGGCGTAAGTATACCTTATAAATTAAGTAAGATTTTGAAGAAATTTCAAAATGTATAATAGTAATAAGTAAATTAAACGTTATTGTTAGGCTTTGAACTTCCACGTTCCAACTTTCAACACTGTTTTATGCCAGTGTTCCTGTACTCATGTCTTTTAACTCATGTCTTCCTGTACGTAGAAGTGGGGTTTGTCAGGATCCTTGCCCTTGCTTCTCAAGGTGTTTTACAGAGCACTCATCGGCAACTCATGGACATTAGGGCTACACTGGAAAATTATTGAGGTAATAAGGGATCAAATTAATCTGAGAAAGAGAGATAGATAGGTGGATACGTACAGAGAGAGAAAGAGAGATACTGTTGGACGGCTAAAACGGTTTGGACACTTGTTAGGATGCCGGAAGAACGATGGCCAAAAATATTTTCCATCCTAAACCACCGAGTTAAAGCAGACGCCGTAGACGTCACAGATCATCAAATCCGCGTATTAGAGTGTAGATGACCAAAATCTACAGAAACAGAACGCTAGCCAGAGAGGATAGCCTGAAAAATTGTAAATAAGATTTGAAACTGACAACAGTTGATTGTATGTAATAATTAATTAGATCCTTAATAAACTAGTATGCTTCTTGAGCTGGAGAATTCACTCAGTGTTCTGAACGAAGTACATTTTTGTTGGATAAATTTGTTTTATAGATAATTTTTCAGTTATCAGAAAAATTACCAAAATCAAGATTACCCTACTATTTTTTTGTTTGTTTGAGCAGTCGTACAATAAACTTAAAAAATTCCGAACGATCGGATTTGTAATACTATTTCCTTTACTGATATCCGGCTGGAATTTCACAATTTTTTTTCAAAATTTTTAGGCTACATTCAAATTTTTATTAAATTGTCGTTAATAAGTAGACGCAAACTCACACGGCTGGAGTTATCATATTGTAAAACACGTTAACTGGGTAATTAGGCTGCGGGCCAAAATTCAGATTTCCTGAAACACCCGACATTTCGACCGCTCGTCTGACCGAAAAAACATAATTATTGTCAGTTTATTCTTGAGCCGTCTGTACTATGTTGTTCTAGCTCCACTGAAGATGGCCATAGTTGGTGCTGCCGAAACGTCTGGCGTTTCAGGAAATGTGAATATTGGAATACGGCCTAATAGCCCTTTTAACATGTTTTACAGCTATGAAAATTCTCCTTCATTTGATATACTACATGGAATTTCCGACTTTAACAAACTTTCACCCTACTTTTTAGGTTACGGCGTAACAAAATTTTAAGATTTTCAAAAATGAAAGCTTTTCATTTTTGGTTGCAATTTCCATTCATTCCGATACTTCATACGGAATTCTGCGACTTTTTGAAAAAATTTATCGCTCGCAGTTTTGCCTCACACCAATCGTTCACCACAACAAAAAACAATAGGATTCTGTAGGGTACAAGTGTGAAAGTTTTACGAAAATATGTTGAAGCATTCGAAAGTTATCGTGAGACACACGCCAAACAGGTAGTCATACCATATGCCATATACCAAATGATCGAGTCAAAACTGAGTTGCAGAAAAAAATGATTATTTTACTATACAGTACAGTATTTTTATTGCAAGAAACATACATAATTTTTAATAGTTATTATAAAAAAAAAAGCGCACATACGCGAGCGCTCACACATTAACACACACACATTGTATATATAAAACGGTTATTAATTAAGTTAAAAAGTTTTAGAAAATCACTAAGAATCACTAAAATCCAGTTTGAGGAATTTATTTCAGGCTATAAATTTATTGTTTCACTACCCTCAGACATTTACATTTCCAGTATCTTATTGTACTCACTAAAACATTTCAGGCATTTAAATTTGTCTATATTTACGCTTGTAAGACTGATGTAAAACAACTGTAGGTATGTAACACCTAAAAACTGCATTTTGTACTCACATTAAGATTCAAATACAAGTTTAAAGGGTAGAGTGCCTTGCGATTGAGAGATCTACACTTCATTCGATTTAACCTGTCCTGAACAGTTTTAGTCTACTGAGAATTCGCTTACCGTAATCGCTCATGTAAATGCTTTTGAATCGATCTTGTCTACACCTTAGCACCTTGTCCACTTCCTTCAGCTGCTCTCTTGTTGGCTGCGGCTCACATATTTTCAAACACATCTAAAAATTAAGCCCAAGTGTGAACAACTTACTTTTTGTAGAAATAAAAAATTCGTTTGTCAGTAACCGAACTAATAATTTCATTCTATTTAACTTCTAAAATGATGGGTGATTTCTATTCGTAATATTTTTCTCACTTGACGTTTTGATCCCTAGACTTTGCCTCATCATCAGAAGCTGTGAGTGGCGGTTGAAACCCTGATTACAGACGTGTAAGGCCTTTCAGTAGGGTTCGTCCGCTTACAGCTTCTGAGGACGAGCCAGATTCTAAGAGTCGAACCGTCAATGAGAAAAATATTACGATGGAGTCGGTCCGAGTAGACAGTGTACCTGAAAATACTGATTATCAGTTTTTGAATAGGCGAACGTAACTTGTACTATAACAGTTAGCACTAACACTTCCTCCAGACTTCAATGTTGACAAAAACCCTGCATCCAGTGTAACACACACCCAACTCATAACGTTTTGAAGTGGAAAGTCTTTTAAATGGTTATGAACCACAAAATCCGAGGTGTAATTTCGTTCCCGAAACGTACAACAGAAGTGATGTTCAACTAGGAGCGCGAAGCCGAACGGTAATATTTCTATTTAATTAAAAATCAGAAATATTAAATATAAGAAATAAAAATAAGAAGTGGCAAGAGAGTACTCATTGACAATGTCAGTAAGAAAGACTGAAATCATGGCCTTTAAAGGTAAATATCTAGTGAGGATTAAGATAGTTATAAACAACAGCACTTTAGAAGTAGTGAGGCGTTTAAAATATCTTGGCTGTGCAGTAAGCTATGAATCTGAATATGATATAAGAGAAAAGATAAATAAATTTTGGAATATTTGTAGTACGATTCATAGAAATCTTAGAAATAAAACAAGACACAACACAAAGATTAAATTTTATAAGACAATTGCAATACCCACGTTCATTTATGCAAGTGAGGCGTGGGTCATGACAAAAAAGGAAAGCGGCAAGATCCAGAGTGCTGAAATGTAGTTTCTGCGAAATACTTAAAATTATACACTGCAAGACAGAATAAGGAATGAAGATATCAGAACAGAACTCAAAGTAAAGTATATAAATGAAATTATTTCAATTTACAGAATACAATGGTGGGATCATCTACAAAGGATGACAGAGGATCGATTGCTGAAAAGGGGGCTGAACTATAAAGCCATTGGTAGAAGAGACGTGGGTCGTAGAAATAACCTGATCCTTGAAGAGGAAGAGGAGGAGGAGGATAAGGAGGAGGAGGAGGAAGAGGAGGAGGAGGAGGAGGAGGAGCAGGAGGAGGAGGAGGAGGAGGAGGAGGAGGAGGAGGAGGAGGAGGAGGAGAAGGAGGAGGAGGAGGAGGAGGAGGAGGAGGAGGAGGAGGAGGAGGAGGAGGAGGAGAAGAAGAAGAAGAAGAAGAAGAAGAAGAAGAAGAAGAAGAAGAAGAAGAAGAAGAATCTGGTCCGAGGATGAGATGGGTGCCGGAACAGATTTATAACCTAATCCTTGAAGAGGAGAAGAAGAAGAATAAAAATGAGAACCGTTAAATGAATTTGAAAACATCGTTTGAAAAGGAACTAATATGTTATAGGTTATTGAAAATATCCTACTTGATACGGAACGGAAGTTTAAATAAAAGTCAAGACAAGGCATCAATCTGTGACCCAACTGAAAACGCACCCGCTGTGTTAATATCTGTTGACTAAGCAACAACATAAATTAAAGTAACATAAACATTTTATATAATTTGGCCAGAATATTGTAAAACTGTTAGAAAATAAAAGGAGCTGACACAAAGTGAAAACAACGATTATAATTATAAAGTATCTGGAGATTTTGTTTTTCTAATAATCGAAACTTCATAGTACCTCAGTACTATAGTACCATGGCCGACTCTAATAGAAGGCCGGAATATTAAACGTGGCAACACTGGAACAGGCTGATATTTGTGGCCAACTAGACGATCTCTTAATTTATGTATTTCAATAATCAAATCGCGTCATTTTTAATTGCCGGTTTACAGCAGTTTTATAATTCTTTGTTTTTGCAAATTACAAGGTTATTATGTAAAATACTGTTATATTATTTAAGAAATATAATAATTAACTCATTCATATGATACGAATTCAGTAACACTGGTCAATAATGATTTTGTTAAATGCTCAATTTTTGCTAATTCTTGTGCATTTTTGGGTGCTGATTCTGAATATGTAGACAGAATTTCTCTATGAGCCTCAGTTTTTTTGTAACTGCTTTTTTTATTTTTCAGTAAGTACCATGCATGAACTCCATATGCATAGAATTTTGTGAACTTAAATAATAGCTTTGGTTTATTTATTGCAGCAACTAATTGGTAAATCATATATAATTGTTTGGGTTAGTGAATAGTCATCATTATTTATTTATTGATGGCTAAATGGATCTCGTCACATGCCACTTGCAGTTCCAATGGTTTGGAGAGAACCCAAGGATCACACCACGGACTATTATTTTTTTATAACAAAAACATCTGGGATAACAGCTAAGACTAGACGTAATGTTAAATATCCCGATATTCCCTCTGCTATAGGGCCAGTGCCACACAGTCCAGAGCTTCCAATTCCAGTACCAGCAGAAACATGGAACTTAGACGAAGATGAAGTTGTTACTGATGTTGAACCTTGTGCAGACTTATCAGGTGATGAAGAAAGAAGAGACCCAAATATTTTGGAAAATACATATACTGAACCTCACTTAATTAATCAGTCAGAATTAAATGACCTCATTCGTGATCTAAATTTATCAGAGTCAAGCAGAAATACTGGCATCAAGATTGAAAGGATAGAATCTTTTACAGCAGAATACTAAAATAAGTATTTTCCGTGACAGGGAGTCTAAATTTGAACATTTGTTCTCCCAGTACGAGGACTTAGTGTACTGCAATGACGTGGATTCTTTACTGGAAGCTTTGGGACAGATGCACCATCCTGAAGAATGGCGTCTATTTATAGACTCTTCAAAGCTTAGTTTGAAGGCAGTCCTACTTCACACTGGAAATAAATACTCATCAATCACTTTAGCTTAAGCTCCTCACATGAAGGAGTCATACGAAAACATGAAACTTGTATTGAGTAGGATTCAGTATGAGAAATATTCATGACATATTTGTGGAGATCTGAAAGTGATAGCACTTTTACTTGGATTGCAACTTGGGTACACTAAATTCTGTTGCTTCTTGTGTGAATGGGACAGCAGGGATAGGAAAAATCATTACATAAAAAAGCAGTGGCCAAAGAGAGAGGCACTGACTGTAGGAGAGAATAATGTTGTAAGTCAAGCACTAGTAAAACCTGAAAAGTTTATCTTCCGCCACTACACATTAAGCTCGGTTTAATGAAATTTTTTTTTAAAGCAATGGATCGTAATAGTGCAGGATTTCAGTTTCTAAAAAACAAGTTCCCTAATATAAATGATACTAAGATTAAGGAAGGTATATTTGTTAGACCACAAATAAGAAAACTAATGAATGATCCTGCATTTGAAGAAAGTTTGAATGAATTTAAGGTTGCTGCATGGAAATCATTTCAAAATGTGGTTAACAACTTCATGGGAAACCATAAGGCGGATAACTACAGAGAACTTGTAACTGAGCTTCTTCAAAACTACAGAGAATTTGGATGTAATACATCACTCATAATTCATTTCTTAGACTCAGATTTGGATTTTTTCCCTAACAATCTTGGCGCCGTGAGTGACGAACATGGTGAACGCTTTCACCAGGAAATATCCACCATGGAAACACGCTACCAGGGAATGGAACCCAACAATGCTAGCTGACTACTGCCGGAATCTAAAGAGGGATCTACCTATAGCAAATTACATCAGAAAATCCAAAAGAAGTAGATTTTAGGTAAGTACAAAGTGCATGTATCTTATTGTTGTATTACCGTTACATAATTTTCTTTTTGCAAAAGAAAAATGTTAATTACTAAAAAACTATGCCCGATAGGAAAACACTGTTAACATATTTGAAATCAGCACTACAAATGCTATAAGACTCAGTTATTCAATTTCATTTAACAAACAAAAAATTAAATTTTGTTGACCAGTGTAATTTAAGCAAAATTAATTCATTAGGCCTAATAATAATTCACTAATTTCTTTAACTTAAACGTATAGTAGGTAAGTGCGCACAGACCTTTAATTTAGATGTAGCTGTAAATAGACCTACTTCTGATTATATTAATGCTATGAAATTAAATCAGAATATAACATGTTCACTTTAGCTATTTTATTACTTCACCCTTACTTTTTAGATGATGAAAAGTAACAGTGCACTTCTTTCAGACAATAATACCAATAAATTAAAAATCAATTTTGCACCTTTTACGTATGATGTATTCTTTTTAAAAAATTTTAATTACTTCGGGTACAGAAATGA
The DNA here is from genome assembly GCA_034769895.1 of Magicicada septendecula. Taxonomy (NCBI): domain Eukaryota; kingdom Metazoa; phylum Arthropoda; class Insecta; order Hemiptera; family Cicadidae; genus Magicicada; species Magicicada septendecula. Next base: position 410,378,625 of record CM068370.1, on the reverse strand, counting down.
CATTCGGAATGTCTTAAAACATAATTTAATTATAATAGTTGTGTCCCATAAATATTCATTACTGTCAACAAAACCAAAAGTCGTAAATTTTGTAAGAATAAAATACAAACCTTACACATAAGTTCATAACATCTTCTAATTGTAATTACTTTTACAAGGAACACATCACTTACGTGGCATTATCACTGACAAACTACACTAAATGAATTATGTACAATTTATTATCTCCGTCGACTAACGTTTTGTTATAAATTATTTTCGGAAGGTTACTGTAAGTTAAAAATTCTAAGCACCTATCCTAGTTAAGCTTTATGAACACGTCCAAATTTTAGCTTAGGTTATGTTTCAATAAGTAGCCCACGTGGGTTGACCAATAAGTGTTTGAAATCAACTTAAAAAAAACACACACAACAAACACTAATAATACTGTAGTAATGTTATAAACTATAACATTAAACAGCACTACTGCACTACAAAAATCATCACTAACAACCGATTGTAATTAGATCTTTGTAAATTTTACTACAAAGTTAACCGCTCACACGATACAGATCACACTCCACTCAACTGCCGCTTCGGTCTCAGACGCAACGTTGCCACGTTTAATATTCCGGCCTTCTACTATAGCCGGCCATGGCAGTACTAATCCTTTCTTCAAAAAATGCCTGTGTCGCCAAGGTATACAATTGAACCCGGACCTTTGCCGAAAAATCGAAAAACAATCTGCCTAATTTAACTACATGCGGAAATTAAAATGATAGTATACATTGTGCCGATAAAAAAATTAAATTTTCCTGCGGAACGAGCCCTCGAATACTTGCGCAAAAAATATTTAAATGAAGACAGCTCTTAAGATATGGTCAGGGACATGAGTGTATGTACACAACGATCATTAGAGTATCGATATGTGAATGGAGGTCACGCGCAATTAAATGTAACGGCGACTTCCGAGTTGTAAATCCTATAAACTAATTCTTCTAATTCGATTGTAACGTTTGCCGACACATCCTATTTGCACCTTTCAATTGTTAAAAAAAAAGGTACTTTCCCAATAACCGATTGGATTTTCGATTATCCAATTATTGGCATCGATATGTAGTGAATATCGCACATAATTTTAGTTGGATAATAGAAATCGTAAAAACTTATTGTGTATGTTATAAAGTAGTTTGTTGACGATTGAAATCATGTTTTATTGTCATATTTTTTCGAAAAATGTTACCAGCAATAACAGAACTCCGATGTGTGACTGTGGCGCCAAAAGTTGACGTTGCTAGGTTAACATGCAAACTAAAATTACACATGGAAACCAATATGCCTTTAAAGAAATACTCACGATTTGTGAAATCCTCGTAAGAAAAACCCAACACGAAGACTTGCCTGTTACTATAGGCCTACATGTCTCCCTTTTTTGTGACAGACCTTGTTTTCCACTAGTACTTGGTCTCTCAATAATACTCGGTTTTTATGCACATCACAGCAAAAGCAACCAACCCGAAGTAAGGTGAGATGGTATCACCTTATTACAAACACGTCTCCCATTTTTTGTGTTTCGCATAACATGTGCTTCCAGTGATTTTACTGAATAACATAAAAGTATACTGGCCACCTAAGGAATAACAAGTCTTGTTTTAATTTGTTAATACGTTGTTCGTTTTTTGTTTTAATCCTACTATTCAGAAATAACTGTATTTTTCACTTTACAATTTCTGTTATGGTATTTGTTGCAAAAACGTTATGTTCTTTGTTTTTAATGTTACTCTCTTTCAAGCATTGTGTATACACAGTAAACGTCATATATTTCCTAACCACAGCTTTTATTTCTTTGAACAGTAAGCTAAAAACCAAAATCCATTATTATCTAACCTCAAAAATGAAAACAACACGTAGTAATACCGGGAAAGTACAAAAAAATAATAAACCTAGTAAATCTGAGTCTAATGTTAGCAAAAAAAAGACGTTTCTTTTCGAACAGTAACCATTGCATATATACAATGGTTATAACAAGCATTACTTAAAATAAGGAACCTAACGTTTTTGAGTTGACAAAACTACAACAGCAAATGTAAACTAAAAAATACAAATATTAGCCACAAAACGAGTACTTGCTGGAAAACGAATATTACCGAAAAAAACGAGTTCCGCCATAAAAAAAGTGACATGTAGCCTATAGTAATAGGGAAGGGGCCACCTTGCCTTACTTTCGAGTTGGTTTTTTTTAGTTTCCGCAAAAAAACGAGTTTTACATTACACGTGTATTGCTTTACATGTGTGATTTCAGTTCTCTTGTTAACCTAACATAAACTTTTGGCGTCACAGGTACGCAATTGTAATATACTACTGCTACAATAATTTTTCGTTAAAAAAATAACTAAGAACACCAAATGCAATCGCCAGCCAACCATTTTGCAATATACGAAATTAAAATTTGTATAATTCTTTTACCTACATAAAATTATGTGCAAAATTCACTGAAGATCGAAGCCAAACAACCGCATAATCAAAATGTCGAAAATGACTGCAGGACGGGATAAAGGTATAGTACCAAATATAGTCTATGTAAACAGCTGTTAATCACAGTTGGTTTCAAAATTTTATTAATTTGTTTATATACTTCTGAACATGACAGCTGATACTGTTGAAACAACGTTAATATAAAATATGTACAAATATATTCTTGTGAAAACAAACATTGTTTATTTATTATTAAACATTTAGGAAATATTCAATTTTTTAGCGTTTCCGTATTGCTCGGATTACATAGAACGGTTAAAAATACATACTTAATTCAACTTACAAGCATTTTGACTGGTTGGTTTGTAGATGTTTAATGATTAAAACTCGTGTTGAGCAACTTCCATCAAATATTCTTTCTGTAACACTTGGTGTTGCTTAATGGAAACGGATTTAAATTCACAAATATGACCTGATGATGTAATTGACAACTGATAATTTAATCACATTTTAAATTTAAATTAATTACAGGAAATTTAACGTACGTATGCGATGTGCCATTATGTTTACATGAAATTTAACTGTTTAATGTACTGAATGTTTATGTTTCGCAGCTGTCACATTGTTTACAGTACGTATGAATTTAAAACAAGAAAGATGGACATCATCATTCTCATGTGTACGTAAAACTTGTTCAGCATTTTTTAACGGCAATGATTACAAAATAGTTTGTTAATTCAACAATATATGATTACTTATTAAATCCTACATAAAGCATCAGTCAAATAAGCGTTCAAAGCCTTGCTGTTACCTGTTTAATTAGACAAACGTAAAGGAAACATCGCCTGGCTACTTATCTAGAGGTTCAGAGTTCGATTCCCGGACAAAATCAAAGTACGTCTTTTATCCTGTAGGTCGACTCAGCCGTGGGAATCATTACCAGGGATAACACAAAGGTGTAATAATAGGGGACTAATTATATTACATTCCTTGTATACCGTACCGCTTGGGCTGGTAACTACACTATCTAAACTCCTAAACCATTCGATGGTACAGAAGAGCCGTTATTAAAATCTAAAAAAAAAATCCTTATATCTAAAACTGCTATACATCTTACATCTGAAACGAGTGAAAAATGTTTAGCCCGGCCATGAACGTAAGCTACAGTCATTTCGTTTGATTAAAAATAATTTTCGATGTCTCCACCATCTTCAGATCTTAAACGAGTTCGTTTAAGACCCAGGGCCGGCGCTACCATAAAGGCAGACTAGGCGACCGCCTAGAGCGCCGGAAGCTGAGGGGCGCCCAAAGCAAAAAGTTTTATTTTTTAAGAATAAATTGTTAAAATTGTTATTTATATATCTGCATTTATCTAAAATTGCCTCCTGCTACTTCTTGTTAGATTTTGTAAAATCTCACTTTTTACATATTTCGGTCTAAATATTATAAAATATGCAATAAGTTTGTCTATCATTTATTGTCAATGAATAAATATAATAAGAAGTAACTCAAACTGTAGTTATAATTTTCACAGTTAGCTGAAACTATTTTACTTGCATTATATTTTGTAATTCGTATAAAATACATAAACATTCCATCAATCGTAGTGGTATTTCGGGAGGGGGGGGGGCTTTTAGATATTTCGCCTAGGGAGGCAAAATACCTTGCACCGGCCCAATAAGACCTGAAGGTGGTGGAGACACCGAAAGGCCTCGTCAAGAACGAAGTATTTAGCAGTGTGGCGATAAGTAGTGACTAAGTTGGTGTTAAGATGGCTGCTAATAAAACTAAAAAACTGGTAAAAATAATTTAATTTTATGTTTTCGTTTGCACGCTACTGTACCTTTATTAAATAGCTTTAATGAAGTCTTCTTCTTCTTCCTCACTATCACGGATCAGGAATGCTGCGCCTTCCGTTCTCAAAGATCCCTACATCTTTTAAGTCTGCTAACATTTCTTCTTCCTAATGGTTGGAAAATTTGTATTTACTTTGCAGTTTTAAAGGCGAGATTCTCGGAATTCTACCCGAGTTTTCCCAGACAGAAAGTGTTGTACAGGTGTATGTCAGTTAGTACTGTTAATTATGATGATTGACTTCTTAATTAAACAAAAAAAGTAGTTGGCAAAAAAGGTAGGTTTGTACAAAACGAAAAAGGTTAGGTAAGGTTGTTCTTCCCACCTCTCCCTACTCCAGCTCATCCTGTCTTAGTCTCCGGTTAGTCCACCCATTTTATACTTTATATTCGCTCGTAACGCAGCATTACAAATACTTCTACTGTTTGTCCTTCGGATTTCCCTACTGCACAAGTTTCGCGTCTGTATTTTTTGGTGCTTCAAACATATAACTTTAGGAATTTTTTGCTAATCTATAATCCAAAATTAGACAAGAAATAAATATGTCTTCTTAAAAAGCTTGTTTGTGTTGGGTTATTCTAGTTTGTTCTTCCTTGTGTTACTTCTTCCTTTGTAGATGAATTCATATAATTACTCTGTGTTATCCCTCCTAGTTTTCATGTTAAAAGAATCCCTACTTTTATTTGTAAATTTTTTACGTTTTGATTTTGTCAGTTTTTAGGTTTCTCAGAAAATAATTTTAATAAGGTTGGTATGACTGCGTATTCAGGTATTTGGTCCAATTTCCCATAAAATGAAATAAATGAAAATGCGTTGTCCATACATAGGAGAACTCTGTACATCTTGGCAATGCGGGGCACCCCAGACATCAATCTACAAATAAAAACGTCCTCCTTAATCATAGACCCTAGCAGGACTACCGCTAGGCATTATTTCGTAGTAATTAATTCGTCGGGGAATGAGATGTGCTTACTCTAGTTCGACGGTACTGTAGGTGTTGTTAGTCACATAACTGTAATACCAATGGATCTTCTGGGAACTCCTTTGTAGCCGCACGCCGGAGCTCCTATCAGAACTGCAGGAAAGTCATACACTGTATTCTGTGCATCTTTAGTTGCCGGCATACATCCCACAAAACTCCAGGGAGTCAATGATTGCTTTGTGAATGATTTTCTTAGTGAATGAACACTTTCTCGTAACTCGAGAACAGAGGCAGATGGAGAATACGAATTCAACATCGACAATCACATCTCGACACGGTAGGCAACTTTAGTTCTGCTCATACCCGAATTTTTCCAAATAATCTTGGAAGAATCCACTCCCTTACAATGGCTGCATCAGGAAAAAGATAATTTCTCCGTAGGATATATTTACCTATAGTTCTATATTGATATGAGACTATCAGTTCACCTACCGTATAGATGAGTTGATTCAGTCTATTTCTACTGTTCAAGGCTGACTCCTCATCTAAAGAGACGCGGCACTCCTAGATGACTGTGTTGCCCGTGTATCCTTGGCCGTTATGCTGCCAACATAGGATCTATTTACCTATAGTTCTATATTGATATGAGACTATGAATTCACCTACCGTATAGACGAGTTGATTCAGTCTATTTTCTACTGTTCAAGGCTGACTCCTCATCTAAAGAGATACGGCACTCCTAGATGACTGTGTTGGCCGTATATCCTTGGCCGTTATGCTGCCAACATGTCAACGGGAAGAATTCCTGCTATAACGCTTACCGAATCCAATGCGAAATGCGGCAGTCACACTGAGAGCGATAAGCTGTTACACCGCAGCCACAGTGTATGGTTGGACACCCACCCCCACCCACACACACACACCCACCCCCCACCCACACACACGCACGCACGCACGCACACACACACACATCATATATGTATATTGCAACATTACACTTTACATATTATGTATTTGAAGAGATACTCCACGTAACTGTCAAATAACTTACCAGCTAGGTCGTGGGATTTCTGTGTTTGTTATGTTATGTCCCTTTTGTTGCACAATAAATTTTATGTGAGAAGAGAAGAGATTTTGTCGCGTGCAATGAATGTTAATAAAACATTGATTTATAAAAAAATAATTTTTTTTAATCAAAAAGAAACATGTATTAAAATTTGCTTTTTAAGAGAAGCTGTTTTACACGTATTAGTCATAGTATACATCTTATAAATTACACATAAATAATATGCAACCAATAAATTAAACACAGATATAAACATATAAATAATAAACATAAAATGCATGTATAAAACAAATTATAAATTTGTAAAGTTGTTTTAAAAACAATAAAAAAAGTTTTTAATTGCTTGGGTGTTTGGCATTACAATATAGAATTCAATTAATTATTTTAAATGTTGCAAATCTGATATCAAATTAATATTTATTATATAAATGAAAAGTTTATTTGTAGTATTTTAATTATAAAAAAATATTTACTTTATTTCAATTATCATTAATTATTGTGAACCCATTTTAACTAACTAGAAATTATATTAATTTCTAATATATTATATTTTATATTAATTATTAATGTATATTATTGATTATTAATGTAAATTATTTACTTATTCCTTCTTTTTATTATGTCATAATTATACTTTTTTACTGTTTTTGTTTATAAAAACAATAATTTAGTTTCTTACTGTTAAGTTACCGTGGCGTGTGTGTTGTTCCTTGATGGTGATGATGAAGTTTCTGGTGTCGGAGTCTGTTGTCGGTTGTCCGCTGAACAGAGTGTCCTTCGTCTTAGAATTATTGGCGTCTGTTGTATATTGCTGAGCAATCGGACTTAGTGTCCCCGTGAAGAAATTATTAGCGTCTGTCTTCTCGTTCAGAATCGTACGGGGTTATATACTGAAGGCACGCCGACAGGTTCCAGATTATCTAAGACCTTGGGGCCACCTTGGGTCAGCGCGTCGGTTTTCACACATCACTCTTTTAGTATTTTCGCATTACAATTAGTGTTCATCCAAAAACTAATAGAATCTTGAGATTTGTGAGTTTTTTGTCTTTATTTAGATATTAATTAATTGCTCGTCACATATTAATTAATCGAGTAATTAATTAATTTATAGTTGGTTATACGTTTACCTTTCACCTTCAAATTTTATCTACACATGCGTCATTTTTCACGTATTTAAATGAAATCATTCACTTTGCTGTAAGTATTGTCAGTGTGCGAATTTTTATCAAATAAACATATTTAATGATTTGCATTCTCTGCCTATCTGGACTGGAACTCACTGCCAGAAGTTAAATACACTGTACACAAAGAAAGACACTATTATTCTTCTCACTCGATCAGGTGATGCGACAGACGCACACATACGTCTGAAACACTGCACGCGCGCGCGCGCGCGCACACACACACACACACAATAAAAATACAGACATCTATATAAATAATAATCCAGAACTACCTAAAATGAATAGCCTAATAAAAAAAAACAAATTAAACAACCCAATACGTCCATTAATCAACTTCAAAAAAGCACCTACATACAACATAGCAAAAATAATAGCACAAAAACTAAAATATCGGTATGGAGAACCATACATGACTTCCATATTCTAAGATTTATATTTAAAATCATTTTCAGCCAAACAACCAGGGAAGGAATTTTAACAAAAAAATACTTCTTTGTTGCCAATAACGTAGTACACATATAAAAAAAAATTATCCCCTCCCCCTTCAACTATAATTTTGATTTATAGAAAATTACCCCCAGCCCGTTCAACTAGCCTCTTCATTTATAGATATTTCATCTACGTTTCTACAGTGGATTATTAAGATCTTATCAGGATACTTTATCAAAATTAAGTACTTTACTCATGTTACAACAAAAAATGTTTCAGATAAACTGCCCTTTCCCCGTAACCGATCTTCACCAAAATCAACAGACATTGAGTTCTCTATAGCTCAGGCACATATGTAAAAAATTGATTCTGTTTGAATTTACGGCAGTTATGGTTCGTCATATAAAAATTACCCATGTTAAAACATAAAACATGAGATTTATAAAACATATATAAGATTTATATTTAAAATCATTTTTGAAATAAAATATTTTCATAGAACCTACTAACGCTGGGGAAATCTGAGGAGCCAATCAGAGTTGGGCCTACCTGTCACTCTGCTGAATTTGGTGGAAAGCCCCGTCACTGTCGTCAAAGTATCAGCCTTGACAGGGTCCTCTTTTTCTGCAAAATGGGAGAGGCTTGAGATGGAGTGAGTGACATGGTCCCCACCTCAATGAAGAAACATTGTTTTATAAAAATATATTTAAATTTTGAAAACTGAAAATTCTTTTCTTGTTGTAAATATTTATATTTTATAATCAAAATGACTTTATCAAATAATAAAATAGAAACGTAAACAGTACATAACTGAGATACGCTTGCCTGCCAAGCGCGATATATTTTCTCTTATACATGATTTACATTAAAATGAAAAAATTATAATTTTATTGCCTGGCAACAAAATTATTTTATTTTCAACAATTACCATTGTTTGAAAAAGTTTAAATGAATTTTCAAGTACTTTACTCTTGTTAAAACGTAAAAGGTTGCAGGTAAACTACCCCTTCCCCTTAACTGATCTTCACCAAAATCTAAAGGCCTTGAGTCCTCTACAATTTACTTACGTATGCAAAAAATTATTTGATTCTGTTTGAATTTGCGGCAGTTATCGTTTGCCATAGAAAATACGCTTGATAAAAAACGTTGCAGGTAAACTACCCCTTCCCCTCAACCGATCTTCACCAAAAACAATAGGTCTTGAGTACTCCACAAATCAGGGCTGTATGCAGAACATTATTTGATTCCGTTTGAATTTGCGGCTGTTATCGTTTGCCATAGAAAATACCCTTGTTAAAAAAACGTTGTAGGTAAACTACCCCTTTCCCTTAACCGATCTTCACCAAAAACAATAGGTCTTGAGAACTCTACAATTTAGGGCTGTATGCAAATAATCTTTTGATTCTGTTTGAATTTGCGGCTGTTATCGTTTGCCATAGGAAATACCCTTGTTAAAACATAAAACGTTACTGGTAAACTACCCCTTTCCCTTAATCGATCTTCACCAAAAACAATAGGTCTTGAGGACTCTACAATTCAGGGCTGTATGCGAAACATCATTTGATTCTGTTTGAATTTGCGGCTGTTATCGTTTGCCAACAAAAAAAATTTCCCTTGATAAAAAAAAACCGTTGCAGGTAAAAACTACCCCTTTCCCTCAACCGATCTTCACAAAAAACAATAGGTCGTGAGTACTCTACAAATCAGGGCTGTATGCAAAAAATTATTTGATTCTGTTTGAATTTTCGGCAGTTATCGTTTGCCATAAAAAAAAATCTACAGACACACAAACACACACACAGACACTTTTCGGAAAACGACTTTTACTTCCATATTTCCTTAAGGAATGGAAGTATGGTGATGGCAAAAAAAATCGTGTTCGAGATTATTGCAGATTCTGATTCTACTACACTCAAAACATGAAAAAAAGTCGTTTTCCGAAAAGTGTCTGTGTGTGTGTGTGTGTGTGTGTCTGTAGATTTTTTTTCTATGGCAAACGATAACTGCCGCAAATTCAAACAGAATCAAATAATTTTTTGCATACAGCTCTGATTTGTAGAGGACTCGCGACCTATTGTTTTTGGTGAAGATCGGTTGAAGGAAAGGGGTAGTTTACCTGCAACGGTTTTTTTTATCAAGGGAAATTTTTTTTTTGGCAAACGATAACAGCCGCAAATTCAAACATAATCAAATAATGTTTCGTATACAGCCCTTAATTGTAGAGTTCTCAAGACCTTTTGTTTTTGGTGAAGATCGGTTAAGGGAAAGGGGTAGTTTACTTGTAACGTTTTATGTTTTAACAAGGGTATTTCCTATGGCAAACGATAACAGCCGCAAATTCAAACAGAATCAAAAGATTATTTGCATACAGCCCTAAATTGTAGAGTACTCGAGACCTATTGTTTTTGGTGAAGATCGGTTAAGGGAAAGGGGTAGTTTACTTGTAACGTTTTATGTTTTAACAAGGGTATTTCCTATGGCAAACGATAACGGCCGCAAATTCAAACAGAATCAAAAGATTATTTGCATACAGCCCTAAATTGTAGAGTTCTCAAGACCTGTTGTTTTTGGTGAAGATCGGTTGCGGGAAAGGGGTAGTTTACCAACAACGTTTTTTTAACAAGGGTATTTTTTATGGCAAACGATAACAGCCGCAAATTCAAACAGAATCAAATAATTTTCTGCATACTGCCCTAATTTGTAGAGTACTCAAGACCTGTTGTTTTTGGTGAAGATCGGTTGAGGGGAAGGGGTAGTTTACCTGCAGCGTTTTTTATCAAGCGTATTTTCTATGGCAAACGATAACTGCCGCAAATTCAAACAGAATCCAATAATTTTTTGCATACAGCCCTGATTTGTAGAGTACTCGCGATTTATTGTTTTTGGTGAAGATCGGTTGAGGGAAAGGGGTAGTTTACCAGCAACGGTTTTTTTTATCAAGGGAAATTTTTTTTTTGGCAAACGATAACAGCCGCAAATTCAAACAGAATCAAATAATGTTTCGTATACAGCCCTGAATTGTAGAGTTCTCAAGACCGTTTGTTTTTGGTGAAGATCGGTTAAGGGAAAGGGGTAGTTTACTTGTAACGTTTTATGTTTTAACAAGGGTTTTTCCTATGGCAAACGATAACAGCCGCAAATTCAAACAGAATCAAAAGATTATTTGCATACAGCACTAAATTGTAGAGTTCTCAAGACCTATTGTTTTTGGTGAAGATCGGTTACGGGAAAGGGGTAGTTTACCAACAACGTTTTTTTAACAAGGGTATTTTTTATGGCAAACGATAACAGCCGCAAATTCAAACAGAATCAAATAATTTTCTGCATACTGCCCTGATTTGTAGAGTACTCAAGACCTGTTGTTTTTGGTGAAGATCGGTTGAGGGGAAGGGGTAGTTTACCTGCAACGTTTTTTATCAAGCGTATTTTCTATGGCAAACGATAACTGCCGCAAATTCAAACAGAATCCAATAATTTTTTGCATAAAGCCCTGATTTGTAGAGTACTCGCGACTTATTGTTTTTGGTGAAGATCGGTTGAGGGAAAGGGGTAGTTTACCAGCAACGGTTTTTTTTATCAAGGGAAATTTTTTTTTTGGCAAACGATAACAGCCGCAAATTCAAACAGAATCAAATAATGTTTCGTATACAGCCCTGAATTGTAGAGTTCTCAAGACCGTTTGTTTTTGGTGAAGATCGGTTAAGGGAAAGGGGTAGTTTACTTGTAACGTTTTATGTTTTAACAAGGGTATTTCCTATGGCAAACGATAACAGCCGCAAATTCAAACAGAATCAAAAGATTATTTGCATACAGCACTAAATTGTAGAGTTCTCAAGACCTGTTGTTTTTGGTGAAGATCGGTTAAGTGAAAGGGGTAGTTTACCTACAACGTTTTTTTAACAAGGGTATTTTCTATGGCAAACGATAACAGCCGCAAATTCAAACAGAATAAAATAATTTTCTGCATACAGCCCTGATTTGTAGAGTACTCAAGACCTGTTGTTTTTGGTGAAGATCGGTTGAGGGGAAGGGGTAGTTTACCTGCAACGTTTTTTATCAAGCGTATTTTCTATGGCAAACGATAACTGCCGCAAATTCAAACAGAATCAAATAATTTTTTGCATACAGCCCTGATTTGTAAAGTACTCGCGACTTATTGTTTTTGGTGAAGATCGGTTGAGGGGAAGGGGTAGTTTACCTGCAACGGTTTTTTTTATCAAGGGAAATTTTTTTTTTGGCAAACGATAACAGCCGCAAATTCAAACAGACTTAAATAATGTTTCGTATACAGCCCTGAATTGTAGAGTTTTCAAGACCTATTGTTTTTGGTGAAGATCGGTTGAGGGAAAGGGGTAGTTTACCTGTAACGTTTTATGTTTTAACAAGGGTATTTCCGATGGCAAACGATAACAGCCGCAAATTCAAACAGAATCAAACGATTATTTGCATACAGCCCTAAATTGTAGATTTCTCAAGACCTATTGTTTTTGGTGAAGATCGATTAAGGGAAAGGGGTAGTTTACCTGTAACGTTTTATGTTTTAACAAGGGTATTTCCTATGGCAAACGATAACAGCCGCAAATTCAAACAGAATCAAATAATGTTTTGCATACAGCCCTGATTTGTAGAGTACTCAAGACCTATTGTTTTTGGTGAAGATCGGTTAAGGGGAAGGGGTAGTTTACCTGCACCGTTTTTATCAAGCGTATTTTATATGGCAAACGATAACAGCCGCAAATTCAAACAGAATAAAATAATGTTTTGCATACATCCCTGAATTGTAGAGGTCTCAAGGACTTTCGATTTTGGTGAAGATCGGTTAAGGGGAAGGGGTAGTTTACCTGCAACCTTTTACGTTTTAACAAGAGTAAAGTACTTGCAAATTTATTTAACCTTTTTGAAACAATGGTAATTGTTAAAAATAAAATAATTTTGTTGCCAGGCAATAAAATTAAAATTTTTTAATTTTAATGTAATATAATATTTTTCATTTAATACGGCAATAAAAAGGCAGGTAAGACACAAACACACAATTCACGTTATTTCTGGCCTCACTCATGTTTATTTTCTTACGTTTGCACGCTTTTTAAATGGAAAGTGCCGAAACCCACACCAACATAACGCGTGCAAGCAGAAAAAATGGACATCAATTTGCTTACTGGCGAAGCTAGTAGTTAATGAATGGGTAGGCAAAAATCGTATCTTAAATTTTTTTTAAGGAATCACTAAAAGGACGGTGGGTCAAATCGGACGCTGAGGTAGAGTTTGCTGTAACCGAATGGTTCCACAAACAGCCGTAAGAATTTTACTAGCAGGGAATCTACAGGTTAGCGCAACAGTGGAACTCATGTCTTAATGTTATTGGAGACTTCTTTTAAAATCGTTGAATAAAAAATGCTTTACAGCTCTATACGTGTGTCTATTGAACAATCCTTGTATTAGTCATACACAATAATACAACTGATTGAACTTCAAATTTTTAAACTTGGTTAGTTTCTATATATATGTTTAATGTTACAAATAATTCAAATAACAATCTTGATCATCTGTTAGTTCAGCGGAATAACAGTGACACTTTTAATAACCGCATAAAATAAACACTTAGTAACAACACAGGCGCTTTAACTTAACTGTTTGGACCACAGAAGTGAGGCATGCCTCAACGCTCTATGTGTACAGCGCGGGACAATCCCCCCTCCCTACACTTCCCTATCACACCACTACATTGCTTACATACGATGTATACAAAAAACGCTGAGGCAAGTTCAGGTTGCCTCATTCGATTTAAACGAACTATGCCGAATCTCACCTGTCACCATCTAGCGGTCGCTCAATAAAGCACGTTTCGGTTTAATAAATTTGACAGTCACAGTAACAATGTATAATCTTTACGTTATGTAGTTCATACGTATTTATAATTTTTATTCTACAGAATTTGTTAGGGTAGGCATTGCCTCAATTGCCTCCATGTACTTCGCCACTGATATATATGTGTACAACGTTATCGGCAACAAAGAAGTAGTTTTTGTTAAAATTCCTTCCCGGGATATTTGGCCGTAGTCCAATGTTTTCTACAAAACCAGACATTTCGGCAATGCCATCGACTTCCATCATCAGTGAAAATCGAGTGCGATAACGTGAGGTGGTATACGTTAGTGACCACAGTACTGTGGTTAAGGCTGAAGCAGTAAGTAGAAAGAAGTAGTTTCTATGGTAATATTTCATTTCGAAAATGATTTTAAATATAAATCTTAGAATATGGAAGTCATGTATGGTTCTCCATACCGATATTTTTCATGTTTTGAGTGTAGTAGAATCAGAATCTGCAATAATCTCGAACACGATTTTTTTTGCCATCACCATACTTCCATTCCTTAAGGAATATGGAAGTAAAAATAACCATCTAACAAATAATCACCATAACATAAAAAATACCTACGAATTAACAGACAAACTAAAAATAATAAATATAAATGAAAATACATTTTTCACATCATATGATATCACAAACATGTACACCAACATCTCAGTAGATGAAACAATAGACATAATAACAAACAAACTTAAAGAACAAAATGAAGACACACAATATATAACTGAAATAAAAAATAGCCTCCAACTAATACTAAAACAAAATTACTTTGAATTTAATAACAACATTTATCAACAGCAAGAAGGTTTAGCAATGGGATCTCCATTATCTAGCATAATAGCAGAAATATTCTTACAACACATAGACACCAAAATACAAAATATTATAAATTCATTTGATCCAAATGGCATATGGATAAGATATGTAGATGATGGGCTATATGTATCAAATAACAAAAACTCAAATGCAGATAACATATTAAAACAAATCAATAACATACATCCAAAAATACAATTCACAGAAGAAAAAGAAGAACATAACAAAGTCAACTATTTAGACATAACCATCACAAGAAACAACAACCACCCACAATATGCAATACACAGAAAACCAACATCTACTAACATCATTATACCTAACCATTCTGACCACCCACCACAACATAAAATGGCAGTTTTCACCATTTAACAGAATGTACAAAATTCCAGTAAACAAACAAGAAACAGACAAAGAAAGAAATATAATATACCAAATTGTTTATGAAAATGGGTACAATAAAAATACTATAAATAAAATAGAAAATAAAATCAAATATAAAATAAAAACTGAACAATTAAGAATTAATCAAAATGAACAACACATGAATAATAACAACAATAAAAAATGGGCCACATTCACATATATAAATAATAAAATAACAAAATTAACAAAACTATTTGAAAACACAGATATCAAAATAGCATACAAAACTAATAAAAATAATTTATAAAAACTAAATAACCCACACAATAAAGATAATACAACAGACAATGGTGTATACAAAATTGAATGCCAAGATTGCAATAAATGTTACATAGGACAAACAAAAATACATCTGAACCAACGTTATTTTGAACTCATAAATGTATACAAAAAACCAGAAATATATAAATCTAATTTGGTCACACATGCAATAAACACTGGACATCAATTCCCAGACATAACCAATGTGACACTAATAAAACATATACCACACAAAGGGACCATAATGAACATTTGGTAAAATTTACAAATATACAAACATAAAACACAAAACAAACTAATACCTGAACAAATACAAATCAATACAAAACATGGCACAATACAAAACATCAACACAAAGCACTCAACATAGAAAATACACAAAATACTAATATACACACCACAATCACACACAATAATACCAATTGAAATCACCAGAGACCAACAGGAAACAAAAGCAACAACCAGCCAACACATAAATACCTCACAAGACTCAAAATTCGGAAGGCTGAGGATGGGAATACAAGGCTTTCCGAAACATGTTCCAAATAGCGAGAAAACATCTTGAGGTAAAGTAATTATAAAATATATACTATATACATCAAGAAACGAACTGTAGCAGAAACTGTTTGAATATATATATATATATATATATGTATATATATATATATATATATACACACACGTGTTTCTCGGCTATCACAACGGAGCCCGTCTGTAACGTGTGTGTGTGTGCGTACATATTGCTGCTACTTTGGGGTGAAGAACAATTACGTGACACTTGTCACGCGTCTGCAGCCGAGGCTGTTCGAGACTTCACGGTCCGCGCGCGCTGTGTTCAAGGTGGTAAGCAATTACGCTTTAGTGTTTTCTAGTAGTGTTGTAGTAGCGTATGATGGATTATTCTGGAACTCTTGTGCTATCTTTTTAAACAACGACATCTGCCGCTTAGAGTCAGTCTTACGTCGGCGATTACTCAGTTGAATTATTGTCGGGCAATTTACAGAGTGCGTCTCAAGTGGTGTATTAGTGAAAAGTGATTATAGTGGGAATTCTTTTTAGTTGACATTATTATTTCTGTGGACAGATTAACTTGAATTGTTGTACGAGAATAACCTTGTTGGATAACTTGTTGATTGCAAACTGTTAATTGTGATAATTAAAGCTGGTTTTTAGTGACTTCATTGGTGTCTTGTATTTTGTTTTCCACTGTACCATAGTGAGACCGTCGTAACGACATGAAAGTTTCTGTGTGGTCTCTACAGACTGAGTTAGTTCCTTTGCGCCATTAACCGGTCATGGCAATCACGCACCTGCAACCCTCTGTTTTTTGCTTCTTACCAGAGGTCCCATCTTCCTACTTTCATCTGGTATTCATTTTCACACTTTTATTGACCACATTTAAATGAAATATTGGACAATTAATTAATAATTTAAAGTACTGAGCTTGGAATTGGTAAAACTTTATTCTGGCCAATTGTCACATACGAGTACAAGACCTGAATCCTAAACCCAGTCGTAGATCTGCTAGACATAATCGAGTAATCTTCTTTAAAGTGAATGTAAGCGAGAAGTAATTATTTATTTATTAAAAATTAGATTACATATAAATACGTAAGAAACGAACACATTTCGTTAAAACAAATTAAGAAAGTTCAGCATCCACTGGTATTCAGTGTAAACCTTGTTTGTACTCATGGTTCTCCATCGTTATGTTTTGTGCCATATATCGTATTTGCATTCTCTCTTGAGCGTTTTTCTGCTAAGCAATTTCTTCTTAAGAATCTGTTCCGCTGTACGGCATATTGTGGTTTTATATGTCGAAATCCATTCTAACTCACTGGGGTCTATTTCTAGATGCTCGTAAACAATTCCTGAAACATTTATTGCTGATTTAAAATATTAAAAATTTAAAACATTCAGACATATTTTAATAGAATCTTAAGGCACCTTTGTTAGCCTCTTGGTTAATACGTTATAATGTAGGCTGCTTGGTAAGTGATGATATTTGATGCTGAATATTAGTTTTCTAAAAAATGTCTTGTACAGAAATTTTGTTTCGTATTATTATTACTAGTCGTGCCAGTTACACGCGTTCATTCACTTACATCCACACATACGTACGCTAAGATAGTTTTTCTCTGACACTGATGAAATGACCAAGTTATTACGTGCTTGCACTTGACTGGCATTTTGCAGCACTTAGTGGCAAATACTGGCAACGTTCCGGCCTCTCCAAACGCTTATTTCGGTGCTTTAGAGTTGCGGTATCCTCTTGCCCTTAAGGGTAGGAAACTACTGACAAAAGCAGAAGAGCACTAGATGGTAAACGGTGTAGAACCCATTTGGCTATCTCAAATCCTGATGGAGTACTTACCCAACATGGAAGTTCCTTTAAATAAACAATCCAGAGTAAACTGTCTACGAAGAATCTCCGGCAAAATCTAAGAGGAAAAGAAAAGCTGACGTTTATGACATCATGAGAATAGGGACTTGGAATGTGCTCTGTGTTTTATACGTAGTTTGTGTGCTCTGCTTTTTTATGAGCGACACGAACGATCGAAACCAGGGAAAGGAAGTACTTTGAAAGCTTTGAAATGTGGCCGTGATGACGAATAAAAACAGGTAATTGACAGAGAAGATAACAAATAAAGAGCTATTAAGATGAATGAATGACAATAGAAAATTGATTATAACATAGCAAACTGGACTTTCACTTGACAACTTGGATTAAAGACAGCACCTTAAGACAGACTGTTTATAGAAATTAATGACACCCCGCATAAGACTGCAGGCAAGTGAAGAAGAAGAAGATACAAAATAATGAAGAATTTGTTGATGAGGCTTTGAACCCGCAGCGCGGAGACAATTGAACCCTGTTTTTGAACAGTAACACAACACTGTTTCCGGTTTATCATACATGGTTTGGTGTATGTTACCAAATCAAACGTTTTGTCCATACTCGTCTCAGTCGAGCCACCTTGTATAAAAGTATACAAGGTTCTACCCTGGTATTATGTCCCCTGCGATCCCCATTCATATATCAAGTTCTTCTGTATCCCTTGTACCTAATGTTTGCCATCCTTACTCTCGTAAACGTGATTGAAAATAAATTTTATGAATCAGCCGTTCTCCATCCTCATTATTTGGCCGAGGAACTTAACTCTTTCCTTCTGTTTTGTATTGGTTACACTATCACGTCCTTCATTCTTGTAGAGGTCTTCATTCTTACTGTGTCTAAACTCACCTTGCTTTGTTGTAAGTGGTTTCCAAAATTTTCGCAAACTTTTTATTTCTTTCTTCTCTGTCCCTTCTATATCTCCTGATTTAATGCAGAACACGTATCTGAAGAGTAGAAACTCTCTGGCTTGGTTACTATATTTTAGTGTATAAAACACTGTTTTGTGTTGAGTTTACCGTGGTTTGTGTTGAGTTAATCTTCTTATTGTAGATATCTTTAGTTAGTTGGTATGCTGGTTCCATTTATTTGCTCTTGCTTTGTATGTTTCCTTGTCCAATATAAGTATTTACGTCATTACTGTTTGGCCTTTTAAAACTTATAAATTGAATGTTGTTCTGAAATTACGATTTCCATGTTGACATGCAATAATGTATGATTTCGTCTCGTGTTAGATATTGCTGGCTAATCCGTGTCAGTTTACTGGGTAATCCTATTAACGTTAACATGCTCAGAATAATACTTGTTTGTACACACCTCTCTTTACTGTAGGCAAATAGAAAGTAGTCTGAAATTGAATGGTAGCCTATTGCAGTGGACGTTTTGTTAAAATCAACTCTATACAAGCTAGCGGATAACTGAGCTATGAAAACATACGCTTCCTCACAGGCTAAAAGTGAATGTCCATTTATACCTTTTGGATGTCTATTCCCTGGTTGCATAGGCTCCTTAAACGTTCTCCGGACACCAGGTCGATACTCATGCCCTGGTAATATCTTTGCAATGTACGTATCGAAGGGTAGTCTTTTACCTTCGATCAGCGGTTTAACACCAACTCTATCTTCTGTCCAAGGGTTCGCTGCCAACAGTGAATACATTGAAAAATTACAAATACTGTAGTTATTACATAAAAAAACAGATAATGTTATGTGACTTGAAATAATGTTGCATCTAATCATACTTTAATTTAAAAATAATAAATAAACAACATTACAATAATATTGAAATAATAAGTAATAAATATAATAATAATAATAATAAAAATAATAATAATAATAATTTATTTTGCGATGAAGGGTTTGCGAGGATCGGACAAAGAAGTATAACACAAATTTTAAATTATTTGTGTATTATTATATTATATATTATTATAGTAATATTATATTATTATTCTTACAGTTGTGTGTTTGGCATTGTAACAACTCACCAACAATTATTCTGATGATGACAATAAATATTGTCGGAACGTCAACTCAAATAATTTAAAATTTAAAGTTTTTGTTAAACTTTTTTCACCGATCCTCGCAAACCCTTCATAGCAAAATTCATTGATTGACGGCCACTAGGAATTTAAGGAATAATATTAATAATTTGAAATGCAGACAAAGAGAGATGTTTACATTGGCTTAGGAGTAAATCTCGTTTCAGAGAAACAGAGATTCATA
The DNA here is from genome assembly GCA_034769895.1 of Magicicada septendecula. NCBI lineage: Eukaryota > Metazoa > Arthropoda > Insecta > Hemiptera > Cicadidae > Magicicada > Magicicada septendecula. Next base: position 410,358,721 of record CM068370.1, on the reverse strand, counting down.
GGTGTCGTCTTCTAGGACCAGAGTGTTGCTACAAATAATTGTAAGAAGTAAGTGAAAAATTCACACCATGAATCCACAACTTGTAAATACTGGTTTAGCACGCCCCAATGTGGTCTAGCTGCATTCTCACTTTGTCTTGGGTGAGGTCTCTTTTCTTTAGTCCTTTCTATGTCGTCTCTCTTGGCCAACTCTTATTTTTTTTACCTCAATACTATTAGAGTATTCGAAGTCTAGGGAGCCTTTACTTTTCTTCTAACAGGGCACGTGGGGCTCTTTACGAGAAAAATACTTTCAAATAAAACCCTGGTCCTGCAGATTGGGGGTTGTGCGAGGGGCTGGTAACTCCTCTGTGGAAAATTCCGTTACTCTTAAGCTCCAAGAAAGGAATACGAATGTTAAAACTAGAAGTCAGTGGCATACTGTTATTATTATTATTTTTTCTTGTCACAGACGTCTTCTTAGTTGACACAATAAATCCTTTAGAATTATGTATTTCTCAAGTGTAATATACTTAGGTTCTACAAACCGTTCTATCACACTTGTCCTCTGTTCCTCTACTGGTTGTCTAGTGGGTGGATAGGCAGGATGTAGGGGTGTGTGGAAGCCCTGCATCAAAAACGAAATTATTATTAAATACTACAATGTTGCGGACATTAGAAAATACGTACCCCTTGTTTCAGAAACAATTCTAAACACAACGTTTCGATTTCAAAATTGTGGTTTCTGTTACTTAATAATCTTTTTGTTACGTTGTGAAGATACCTATTTAGTAGTGGCAGATGTGAATTATCTACACCTGACGTCGACTACAGATTTTTAGAGGTCGAAGCGTTGTGTTTAGAATTGTTTCTGAAACGATGGTTAACGTCCGAAAAATTATAATATGTAGTAAGAAGAAGGAATAGCTGGATGGATCAAACAGGATAAGTGTATCTTGTGTGGTCCGGGGAGTTGGAACCTAATCTTTGCCGTAGATGATGATGGGGATATTAAAAAAAAGTCAGACCAAAATGATGTCTGTAGAACATGCAACAGGGTGTAGACGATATAGTCTCACGATGATCTAGTTTAAAGACCACTGCATACTTACAAAAGTAAGTGAAGATAATACATCAGCGAAGTTGTTCTCCAATTTAGACTCATAGAGGATAAAGAAGCTTATTATACTTACCAACCTCAATAAATGTCACAGGCTTATCTGATTATATTAGACATATATTGTTAGATTATATTATGATTTTCCAGTGGATTCGGATACTGCCAGCAAATAAACCACATGTTGCTCTGCATGATCTGAAGAATAATAAAGGCTGGCGCGTCGTGTAGACTGCTGACCGTGTTGTTTTGATGTAAGCGGAACCCGTCGAAATAGCTACATGATGTCCTGATGACTTCTTGGCTAAAAGTGGAATGTAGAGGCGCCCAGTACTGGCGGCTAGTGCTGGCCATGTGGTCACTGGCCGGTAAAATTTCTTCTACACAAGGCAAGTACTGGCTGCCACTTTCGCGTCTCTTCTGGCCGTCAGTAGGTCTATATGAGTGACCGTGACAACATCTGCGCTCATTTTTTTAAGTTTCATCAGGTTTTGACCATGTCAGATTTTAATAAAGAGTTTGATGAGGCTTTTGATCTCATGGCGAATATTCCATAGTAATTCAAAATTTTGGAACTCTTCCAAAAATATTGTTATATCATATGCACTCTCCTTTATAGATTTCTTTGTTTAATTTATTACATTGATGTTATCACTGTTAACACTAGCAATCATCTTGAACAACTACCACAATAGCGACCAACAACAGACTAATGCAAAGCAAATCTCACCCAGCTCTACTGGTGGCCAGTAGGTCAGATGACCGGTCAGGTGACCGCTACTGGCCGTCTTTCGAGCCAGTAAAACCAAACGTGTTTGAATTTTATGGTCGCCAGTCTCAACTGGCCATTGAAGAGGAAGGTACCCCTGTAGATAGGGGAAGTAGAGGGAAAGTTGCTGGCCGCCAGCACTGGCTTCCTCTACTGGCCGCCTCTAATTTCCCCGTCTATAAGCACCATAACAGTTTGTAGTCCTGTTACTGACATAGCACCAGGGCCTGACTCAAGGTTTTAGCGCCCTAGGCTGACGAATTGTTTGCCCTCCCCCCAACCATTTACTTTCCATCCTCACAGACAACGAGTATTAAGCGCGATTACTCATATATTATGGGCTATTTAGTATTTGCGAACAAGCAGGTTGTATAAAAAAAAGTTTTGTTTTGATTTTAATCACGTAATTTTTTAGACAATAGCATGAACATATTGACAAATTATAATAAGTAATGAGAATATTACAAAAGTCACATACTTTGCTTAACGTTTACACAAAGTAAATCACAACGCTAACATAAAAGTATTTCAGATAACTTTTATGTCCATTACTAACTGCTGGAACGTTTTGTTCATTCACACCTTGCTTTTCTGGCTTTTGCAGTTCCAAATCGGTTAATTTTCCTAAAAGAAATACTTTGGGATTAAAAGAGATTTTGCACTTGAATTGAAGTGATTTAGGCAACGGCATGAAAAAATATGTACAATGCAACAGGATTTTTAATTTTTTATTTATTAAGTTTTTGCACCCCTCCTCCAAAACTTGCGCCCCAGGCTACAGCCTACTCAGCCTAATGACTAATCAGGCCCTGCATACCACGGGCCGTCCAGAACCACGTAAGTTAAATATTTCCAATTTTCAAAGAAGCTGTAGAAATTGTTGCCTTTAACTTACCGAATGCTTTATGGTACGTGCTTGTGAATCTGTCTTCGTTGCAGTGTAATAAAGCAATAAGATGCTGCTCCTTCTTCAGTGCTTCGTTTGGGTCACACTTTCTTGGGCATACCTAACAGTAATTGAGAATTACAAGTTTTAATTATGCTTTCAAGATTTTGTTTGAAATGTATTAACATATTGTTGTTACACACACACACACACACACACACACATTAGCGTCGCTAGCCGTGCGACAGTCGCACCATACCAGACACCAGTCTGCAGTTAACCCCAGTCACGAGCTACACTGCACGTTGGGGAGCGGTTTTGTATCTGTTCACGTGTAGACGTGGCTGATTGATGTTCGCCGCTCTCAGACAGACTGCGCTATTGTACTCCAACGGCAGGCAGACAGACCAGCAGCAAGTCGCGACGACTGAACACCATACAAAGCAAGCAAACTCTCTTCCACTGAGCTACCGCATTATACTGACCTAATATTGGATTTAGATTATTTAGTTAAATTAGATTACTTGATTCATTTTGAGGAAATAGTTTTTGTATAAACAGAAAACTGATTAAATTTTTGTGTATAAACTTACAAGCATAATGAAGATGTTTTAGTAGAACAGTAAATTTTCTCAAAAAAGATCAGTTCATTCACCCACACTCACTTTGTAACACGGTTTACCTTGTGTCTTATTTACCAGGTATCCAGGGTTTTACAGACAATGATACCTAAACACACGCAATAATTTCCACCTGTTACGTAAACTAAATAACAAAATTTTCTTTAACTATTTATCCAAGTTGAGGGCTATTTTATTTTGATTCCCACGATGTAGAGCATTTTTGGATCTTTTCGGTTAAGTGGCAGCATGCAGTGAGCAATTACTCTACGTAGCAATCGCCAGTAACAACGCATTTCACCCTCCAAAGCATTTCCCCCTCCAACACATTTTGCAACTATTCCATGGTGACAGCGTGCCCTGTGACTCTGTATGCCGCAGTCGCAAGTGTAGTAGTATCGTTGCGTATCATGCATTTCCTTCAGTTAACAGCACAGATTCCCGACAAAGGTTCAGCGATATAGTTTCTAAGAAACAAAAATATTTTACTTAACCCAAGAATTTGTACGAACGGCGATCAAATGAAACTGTACACGACAGGTAAAGACCGTTGGATATGTTCTAAAAAGGACTGTCGGGAATCCAAAAACGTGCGACAGGATACATTACTAAATAATTCTCGATTAGATTTCCGCACAATCGTATACTTAATTTACTGTTGGAGTAAGGAGTACGCAACAGGGCAATATTGTCAAGATGAGTTGGAAATGAATCACGCCACATGCATGGATTGGAATTCATACATGTGAGAAGTGTGTGAGCACCATTTTATATAAATATAAAAAATATAATATAAAAATAAATATTAAAAAATATTTCAAAAAATAAATAAAAATACAAACTGTCGCTGGTTATCGCTACGTGTGGGGGGGGGGGAATGCGTTTTACTAGCGATTACTACGTAGAGTAATTGCTCACTCCATGCTGCCACTTAACCGAAAAGATCCGCATTTTTCATTGAGCGTAACAAAATACCTGTACGGATTAGGAAAAACGCTAAACTTTGTTGTATGAAATGGCCTCTTATTACATGTTCATATTTCAGCACGGAACATGGAATGGTGTGGCTCAACCAACCCCATTATTTCCTTTTGATTTTGAATTATTTTTCGCCTGGCTTAGGGCTTTTTTCTCCTCCAGAGTTGTGTGTATGTGATTTCGTATTTATGGCAATAGATTTTCTGACTTTCAAGGTTTTACGGACTTTTAAGAGGCCACATTTAACGCTGGAATCAAAAATATTAATTTTAGTTTTATTGGAACATATTGTTTTGCTCTTGGTAAGAAGAAAATTTCTTTTGTTCTATGATTTCCACTTTTAAATAAAACTTTATAAGAACATTAAAAGTAATTCAATCTTGTTTGTTTTTAGGCAGGAAAATACTTTACGTTGTAGGACTTTATCAAAACGGAAAAAAAGAAAAATAGACAAAACTCGAAAAGCTGCAAGAATCCTATTTGTTTCTATTCGTATCAGCCCTACTAACATGATGATTAAATAAAATAATTAAAATAGTAATTATGCGGTTTTAGTAATAATCTTTTAAAAATAAGGGTTACACCGTCTAAATGCTAATTATCTTATGACGTTTGCTGCGTATGCCAATTCAATCTGTAATTTGACTGTCGAGTCACAAGGTTTTGAAGGTTTCTTTATTTTAGGTGGTAAAGGCCTCGCCATCATCATTCGTCAATAAGATGAGTGCTAAATGAGCAGTCCAGGATAAACGTCAGCATGAGAAGTGTGTGGTCGACGATGGTGTAATCACACCAATACAAATCCACTATGATTGCCATGTTACACGGCAATTGAGTGCTGCAACCAAGTTCGTTATGCCTCGTACTGCCCTGTACGATAGAGGTTTGGATTTCCAAACGCTAAGCTATTCCGATATAAAACCGATGGTAGAACGCCGCTATAAGCTGTCGTGAAACCAATTGTGTGTGGAAGATGTTAAACTCCTTCTTTGGGTTGGGGATTTTACAAGTAACCCCTTGGGTAAAAGAATAGTGATTACGTACGAGCATATGATCCTCAGATGACAGATGGAAAAATATTCTTGAAATGCATCTTCTTCTTCATCCATCAGGGAATAGGTCCGATCCCAAAATAAATACATCCAGTTAACCAACGCTTTCTTTTGCGGCTTTTGAGTAAAATAAATGTCCTCTGGAGTGCAACGTTTGAGCTTCTGGTTCTTGCGCTGGACTTTGTCCTGAGACCTATCTGGTTCATCCGGCCCCAGTGCCGTTGTGAAACCTTCCTCTTCCGCCCCCAAGGATTTTTGACTAATCGCTTGAAATCCATTCAAAAGCAAATTAAAAAATCATCTTTAAACTTGATAACAATAAATTTTTACTTTTTGAAAGTAGCTCGTTTATGCATAAGTGGTAGTCATAATGTATGTAGAGCCTAATGATTAACTTATATTACTATAAAATAATGGTCGACAGATGTGAAGACTTTCTCCTGCGTGGCCATATTGCATAGTTAAGCCCTAAAGCGTTACACTTCGTATTGTTGTATTTTCCTAATTAGGACACGAGGAAACTGATTCGAGTTAAGCGTAGCATATACATACATTGCAGTGCTGGCTAATATCGCGTACTTGACATAAGTCCACCTAGCTCTCGGAATATTAGTGCGTTGTAAACCTTGTTACTAGAACCGTCATACTCATGTGTTTTCTGCCCAACGGTAGGGCATCTTTCCCTCCACGTTTCCTATCCTCGTCATTTCCTGATATCGCATCCGTATATCGTCTATCATCTAGCCCCTTCTCCGTCCATTTACTAGTTTCTCCAGGGTTTCTATCATCACATTACCTCGTATTTGCCGTACACAGTGCCCCAACCGATTTCTCTTCCTACCCTTGATGGTATCCAACAATCTCCTACTCTTCAAAGCACCTCATCATTCGTCATTCTATGCTTCCAGGAAATCCATTCCATCCTTCTCCATGTCCATATCTCAAATCCTTCTGTCCCTTATAGGAGTACGCTCCAAACAAAACACTTCACAATATATCTGGAACCTTCCGTGGCAGCATACTTAACGCAGACGCTTTTGTTCTCATTCGATACTTGTTCTACGTACAGTTTTATGTCCAAATATTACACTTTTTTTCGGACTTAAAATGGGCATTAAATATAATTATTTTTTTATTAAGATACTTTATATTTAAACATACTTTATTTTTAAAATTGATAATTACTATGCTGTTGGCCCGTGGTCGAGTGCTTACAGCGTGATTCACATTTTTCTAAACATTTCGGTCACTCACCGTAGGTGTTCTTCATTAGACACGCGTTCAACAAAGAACGGCAGGTAAAACGCACCTTAATAAGAGGTATAAGCAGTAAGTTACCGTGATAGCACGGTTTCCTATATAACTTTCAATCAGCTGGGCAAGCCAATCACAAAGCAGCAAACTGTTTAGTGTTCAAAGTTAGCCAATCAGAAAGCTTGTTCTACACGGCTCAACAGCTCGGTAGTTTCCAATTTTGATGATGTTGACTCCGGTCGTGACAGCCTTTGCTGTATACTTATATTAAGTATATTTAATGTATTATTTGAAACTTGGAAATAATCATTTTTGCAAGTGTGTGTGTGAGATAACCTCCAGATCATTTTCTAACGATGAACTGTGGTCAGAAGCTCATCAGTATCTAATACAGCTCGTATACCATCGTTACGCGCTCTGTTCAGTCTGAAACACCCTTGTACCGCCCGAAAGAGTTTCATTTGTGCTGTCTGCAAGACTCTTAAGTCCTTCTGTCTTGGTACCCGGCATTCCCAACCATAATGTAACGTGGGCACAGTTATAATCTTATGAAGCCTGATCTGCGGCTCCTTACGGGACTTTCTACTTAGGCCTAATGTTCTTGAAATTGTGCCGCAGATATTTTTTAATTTGTTTGCTTTAACTTCTATGTCTTTTATCATCGTCATATATTAAATCACACCCACACATCGTCATATATTTCGATAACTGAAGTGTGGTTCCTGTTCTAAAACAATATTGTCAATACGAATCTTGGATGTTACTTAATTGAATGTCATAAATATTGTTTTTTAATAGATATTTTTAAATTTTAAATCTCAGGTAATGTAGCCTTTCTAATATATACCTGTATAACAATTTTTGTAGTGCGGTAGAAACTTTTAGTAATATTTACTAAGTAGCTGAGATACTCATTTTCCATCTTGATTCGGAAGAGATTAGATCTGTTCAATTTATCAAATGCTTTTTCATATCTACAAAGGCTAAAAGAGTCTCCAGACTGAATTCTCACTCTACCCGGTCAACTGCTTTAATAAAAATATATCGTCAATGCAGTATCCGTTTTGATCCGTAATTTAATTCCTTCATGGTTTCCAGTGGCTTTGATCTGTTGATCTATTACCCCAACCATGAGACATTGCTCGATTACCGTGGTAAAATTGTAGGATTGATATTACCAACTCCAGCTGTTTGTAAAGCAGAAGCTGTGTGGTTACTTAAGAGAAGCGAAGATGTAGAACACTATATATGCTAAAGAGCGTTTTACCTCATTAGAAATGGACCTACCCCATTGCAGTATTTACGTTTAAACCTTAGAGACATTTATTCAATAAATAAAGTAGCATAAATCTCGTCTTCTGTTCTGACTATTGTTTCCTTTATTTAATCAAGTTCCTTTGTCACTCTATCCTGTTGACCAATCTCTCCTTTGTATTCGCCTGTAGTATTCATCGCGCAGACACATGCACAGATAATTTTGAAACAGTAACTTCTCTACAATAATTTTGTTTTGCATGTATTTTGTGTTGTCTACGTATTGTGCTATATGTACGAGAGGCAGTCAATGAGTTACTTGCAGTTGATCATATTCTTTTTTCTAAAAGAGATATTTTGACGGAAGTTATTCGCAACACTGGTAGCCTTACGTTTTCATCAGCTGTAGCAACGTTCGCCACTTGGTGGTACCGGTTAGTCTGTTGTTAACTGTCAAACTGTCACGTCGTTTGCAAGCAGAGTTCCAGATTACAAATCCCCGCAAGATGTAAACCTACCAAATTCATAGCCAGTTGAGGGAAGTGTATGTAACACAGCACTTTTACGCCAGGCCCATTGTAAAGTGGTGTGAGTTGTTCAATAATGGCCGCACGAATATCGACAATGTTCACCGACAAAGAAGACCATCAACTTCGACAACGGATGACAACGTTGTACACGTTCACCAATTGTTGCTTGCAAGTTGACGAATCGCAGGAAAACAAAATTGCGACTGAATTTGATATTTCGCATAGACGAATGCACTACATCATGTCCGAGGATCTGTAATCGCAAACATTTTGCGCCCGTGTTTGGCACACGTCACGAAGAAACTGCTAGAAAAATCTGAAGAGAGAAGTTGGGATCGCCCTCTTTACAAACCTGACTTTTCCACGTGTTCGGTCTGACGAAAGAGGCCCTTCGGAAGAAACGATATCACATTTATGCAGAAATCCAAAATGCAGCGCGGGAATGGTTGGATCGGACGTTGGACGGAAAATTTTCAGCAATTGCATTGAAAAATACATTGTGCTACGCTACGATAAATGTTTAAATAAACTTTGTAATTCTACAGAAAATAGATCTATAATTGCACGTTCAGACAAATAAGAAAATTTTCATAAATATTCCACATGTTGTTCTTTATTTTATTGCAACTAACGTTTTGACTGCTCCTCGTATATTCTGTTTTCATACAGAAATTTATGTTTTGCTGATGTTTGTTATGACAACAAATTGTTAATCAGTAATTCATAAAAATATCAATTTCACAATTTAATTATTTTATACGGTAGAATTAACACGGATAATTTTATCACTTGGTTAACATTATAATTTATCTTAACATCCCGAAACAATGCACGAAAATATATGACTTCGATTTATTATCACTTTTGTACTTACTAATTTATTGATAATAAATAAATTTATTTAATGGATCAGGTAAATTATTGTGTATTTATCAAACAAATATTGACTGTAAATAACATTATCATTATTGAATGATATTCAGCGATACAGGGGTACACATTTTTGTCGACTGTGCACAACCTAACTGTATTTTTGTTAAATTTATTTTGTGACTGGAACAACCATTAAGAATTCTTCTTACAAAAGTGTGAAACGGAATTAAAAGATAAGGATCGCCTGTTTCTGTTTAGTATTTTGGTAATTTACTGTCACACATGATATAAATTTGTTAAGTTTGTAAGTTGTTGGTAAGTTTTAGATTAACAACGTATAAAATTTCAATAAATATACTTTGTACTGTAGTTGATATGAAGATGATGTTGATCCTCGGCGCTACAGCCCGGGCTTCCGCTCGTCTCTGTTCTGTGCACGTCTGCACCACTGCCCACTACCAGGCGATGCAGATCTTCTTCCAAATCCTCTACCCAATTTTTTCAGGGTTTCACTGACACAGGTGCCCTCAACGAACTTACCTTTTCAATAACGTAACTCTTCTCCTTGTAACAACTACACCAACTGCCACTCTTTTGCGCTCGGGTTCGATGTGGCGGACGGTCTCGCCGACTGAATGGGCACTTTACTTTTTTAAAGTCATTGTACTGGTATCCGCGTCACAATTATTATAATTAAATTATTTTACCTTAATCCGTCACTGTGACCGCTTGGTTTTCTGTCTTCTTACTTACGCGTTTCGGATTAAACTTAATCCATCATCAGAGTAAAAAATCCGTCAGTTATGACTTCGTTAAAACATTAAAAGGAGACACTAAAGTACATCTATGTATATATTATACAAACACAGCGACGCTCGCGGATACAGTGCGCACTCACATCCGCGTGCGTCGCTGTGTTTGTATAATATATACATAGATGTACTTTAGTGTCTCCTTTTAATGTTTTAACGAAGTCATAACTGACGGATTTTTTACTCTGATGATGGATTAAGTTTAATCCGAAACGCGTAAGTAAGAAGACAGAAAACCAAGCGGTCACAGTGACGGATTAAGGTAAAATAATTTAATTATAGGGCACTTTACTCTCGTTTCTTTGTTTTCCTTTTCACCCCACATTATGATGTGCACTTCACACCGTCTATAACCTGTCTCACGCAGTTTTCCTCTATGATTCCTCACTTTTATTTTTCCATCACTTTACTTTATACTTCTTCCTTACCGTTAAACTAATATTGTTTGAAGTGTAAGTAAAGACCTGTTCCTTTTTATTGGCTTGACTTATTCTACTTATAATTTCCTCATAGCTTTGCCCTGAATCGTAATTTTGCTTTCCATGATAACTGTATTCCTTCACTTTCTGAGGACATTATTTCCAAGAATTATTCTGAACGGATTTTCTACATTTCGACTACATACGCCAATTTTATCAGTATCGGGTTTGATTTGCTTATATTTTTCTTTGAGGGATTCGTGAGCAGCGTTTTGCATATTCGATCAGCATAATCTTTACATTTTACTTCCCACAAACAAGGACATGGGGGGAACATTTCAGTGAACTCCTTCCAAAATTGCTTATTCTCCTCAGAAGTGATATTTTAGTTTTACAATAATTGGTTTAAAACATTAAAAACAAGTTAGCTGAAAAAGTTACATATACAGAAATCTTGTAGAATTTTACAACTGAAAACGACGAGCCAGTCGGGAGTTGGTCATACACACTGAGACTTCGTCGCTGGACTGGTCGGGCTCGCTGGTCTATCTTGTCGAGCCACCAACACCGGCTGACCCTCGAGCCCGACCACGAGCCCGACCGGGTCGAATGTGTATGTGACCCTTAATGCTGCCAACCAGCCCGCGGGCTGCTGGAGAACACATGAATTATATTTTAATGATCTTAAAATAGTCGATTAATTTGATTTTAAAATATCTCTCAGGATAAAAAAAAAATTAAATTTGAAAGTTTTGCATGCAATTTGGTAACAATTTTGTAATATACAAAAAGGAAAAGTTTCATATTACTAAAAGTAGTCATGTAGGCTACAACAAATAAAATGTTTTCAATAAACAATTATACGATTACGCAAACAACAGATTAATGTAGAAATTATTATCAACGCTAGGGTTTCCAATTTGCGTACCTTGTACGTGCTGTACATCAGAAACGGCTGTATAATAATAATACATTACACCAAACTAGATTACAACGTAACGTAAGTCTTGGTACATAACGATGTATCTAAGACGCAAACCGGAAGTTTGGGCGAGATTCAGGAAATTAAGATACAAAGCTGTCTGGCGTCTGATGCCCCGCAAAGCTCCGTGCGCTATTACACATTCTTCGAGGTGCTTCATCTTACTGCTTACCTCAAGTACTGCATCTAAAATTTATAATTAACTATTATATCAACGTTACATAATGTGCATAAGTTGGGTGCATGAGTTATGTCGCAGCTGTACTAACACGAGGAAAAAAGTGAATTTGTTTTACGTACGATATTTGTAGTATACGTGTTGTGATAACGTATAAGACACTTGCTTTTACAATTGCACGTAACTGTATGTCTTGTAATTAGTGAAATGTGGTTCAGACGTGTGTCTAATTGTAAATCTATATGCGTTTTTGTCATCCGAAATACCGTAGAGTGTGAGTAATACTTTATGATTTCATTCCTCGAAGAAGGAAATTATCAGAAGTAAATTCTTCCCACCGCAATTGTCCAGTTGCAACTACAATATAGTAATAATAACAATGTTGATTATTCCTGCAGGTGATGACAACTGCAGGATTTGGGAAACAAATTAAAGTGATACGGAAAAATACAAGTTTTAGTCGATATTCGAATACTGAATGAGGAGAATTTAAACTGTTCCGAATCGGGGGGGGGGGTTATTTAAAACTACTGAGTTTAAGTCTAGTTGTATCTGTTGTTGAAGTCCGAATCTGCCTGCAATTTTCATCATTCTACGTTAGTTTTCTCATTAAATCCTGTTCGAGGTCAATATAATTTTATTTCAAATACTCTAATTACTTGTTTTATAAAGTATCTAGAAAAAAATTACAAATTGATTACATCAGTGATTTGAAATTTAAACGACAAAAGAACCTTTAATTAAATGTATATTTGTATAAACCGGTTGGAGTACACTACTGGGGTATACAAACGATCTACTTGTATAGCATGGTATTGCTGGAATGTATTACGTTCTACTCTATGTTACAATAATTTATAAAAATTTAACGAGTGTAGAATCTGCGCGCGTTCATATGAATATACATACTTTCAGAAAAATTCGCACATTATAAGTATTTGTACTTGCATTCTGAATCACTCCACGTTTTAATTTAATATTAGGCTAAATGCCCCCAAAGAACAGGAGAGGGTGAGTAATGCTTAATGGTCTCATTCCTCGGGAAATATCCAGCCTTACCTCCAAGTAATGGGGGATAGGAAAGACGTACAGGTGGTTAAAGCGGTTCTGGAGACCGAGTGATATCTGTCTTTCCTCTAATTGTCAACAAGGATGGGTTACGGTATCCTCTTGCCTTTGAGGTTAAAAATTTCCCCTAAAAGTGGATTACTCTTTGTTGGTAAACGGCGTAGGATGTGAGAGGCAAGAAGAAATCACCTTATTAAAAGCCCTTATTAAATTCCTTTCCTCTCGGACAAGGAAAACAGGTTCTTTTAGTCCGGTAAGACAGCCCATTTATGGAAAACAACTGAGACACAAAATCGTTAAGCTGTAGAGTCAGACACAGCTCCACCTTTGTCTTACTCCGCGATATGCTAGTAACACGCTCAAAGGACATATTACTTACTAAACTCTCTCAAATGTGCAACAACCGAACGGATGCGTTGTACTGACCGACTCTAGTCTATCTGCTTGAGACATGAAAAACTATTTTTGGTTAATCCTTGTTAAAGAATAACAGTAATAATATTAATAATAATAATAATAATAAGATGATGATGATGATGTGCGTTTACTATTTCAAATATTATCATTACAATCTCTTTGCGAGTTGCAAATTCCATAGCTATAGTTCAGGCATTACAATAAATGGTCTCTCTACCTTTTACTCCAGTCAATTTTAAAATTTAGCTTTCGTTATCTTTAACAAACCATCGTTGTTGTTTGCATTTATTTTGATCTATAACCATCAAGTGTAACACACGTTTTACGTTAAGGTAATCCTTATTTGCCGAAATCTATCCAACTTCAGTTTACAAACAAGTACTTGACTGGACTGTTCAGCTCTACACAGTATAGGAAAATGGCCAAAAGCAGACTTCTGAATTCTCTTCTTTGTAAGTGCTGGTGCAAGATAGTACTAGTTGTAATGTAAATGTGTTAATAGAACATTTTGTTTTGAAATTGGCAGCACTGAAATGCACGTGGTAGTCGCTTTGTTCCGCCACTAGTGCCGTTTGTGCGAGTGAAATGTTCTACATCACTGTATGAAATTGTCATATTTTTTATTTAAGAAAAGGAAAGTTACGATGCTTTTGACATTTTCGTCTTTAGTATGAATTATTCTTTATAACTGTAACATATGTGTGTAAGAATACCTACTTAAATTTAGTTTTATAGCCTTGAAATTGTCAAAACCTCTATGCGCTAAGTAGGGCCTTAAGCACTGTCCTAAGTCGGCCCCTAAATAATTACAAATTTTGTTCTGTAAATCAAATAAAGCGGTTTTTCTTTTCACTAAAAAAAAACTAAATTTTGTTTCAGATGTCTCATACGAATAATAGTGCTTTAAGAGAAAACCGGATACTCAAAAAATGGAAAGAATAACTGAAGCGATTAAGATGAAAAATTTAGATGAAAAAAGCATCCGACATTTCGAGTACCGAAGACAACACTGACGAGGCTTTGCAAATGAGAACATGAAAGCAACTCGCACAAAAATAGGAAGACCTACAGCACTTGGTTGCAAACTTGAAGAAGACGGGTCAGTATTGCCTGATTATGGACGTTTTCCATAGACTGCAGAAACGACTTCTTGATCCAATGTGCATCGTGTAATTGTGTGTTTGGGAAATCTATATTTGAGACTTCTGTCTTTAAAGGTTTAATAATTGCTGGGGTGTTCGAATTATGTAGCCCTATTACACGGACGTCAAGATAAACAATGCTTTTTTATTTTAATTTTTTGTTAATTGTTTAAGTTTCATATTTTTATTTTTATTGATTTTTCTACCATTATATGCTTATTCTTAAGAGGAGTCCGACTTTAGCAACAATTTCTTCACAGCTCTATTTTGTCACTTTTCACGGAAAAGATAACAAACAATCGAATGATTTCAAAGTTAAATTGAGCTACGAGAAATATTAAAAAATACTTTAAAGAACTTATTTCACGAAAACTCAAAACTAATATGAAATAATAACGTTATGAGTAAAGATCAAAAAAGGGGTCCGACTTCGGCTACTTTCCTATACTAACCAAATGGACTTACTAAGACTACAAAGGTCAGAGACAATTTGCATGTAACGGAAAACGGGGAAATTTTGTGTTCTCTTGCTTGTTTGTTTGTTTGTTTAAATTAATTCCAGATGCGGTCGGAATCAGTCCTACGTCGGTATTTCTCTTAGCGGCGCGGCACTACGCACAAATCAATCGCGTTCCAAGTCAATTAAATATTAAGTAGGTTGGTATCACTGTTTGGTTTGGTTCCTGTGTCCGGTTTGTTGGTTTCCCCGCCGACGCTGTTTCACAATATAAATATTTCAACACTACTGAAAGTGTAAGCGCAGATTGATTTATCCCATCATAATTTCGTTGTGACCTGTGTGAAGAGTAACATTTAAAAAAATGACAGGCGGTTCGTATCGATTCACACATGTGCCTATCAAAGGCGTAGACAGGCTCTTCGCGGTCTTTTTAAGTCATACAAAAAGTATGAAAACATAAGGAATGTACTTATTATAAGGTAACATGATTTGTCTTGAATGAAAAATTATTATTTTAAAATACTATTATTTACCTTTAAATTTATATCTGAATATTCCATCAGGATGTTTTACAGAATCACTACTTAAAAAATAATAGCATATCGTTAACAAAAATTGAACAGTTTTTGGACTTCATTAATTAATTTTTTTAATTAAAAATAGAAATTCGAAATTATTTCAAGTCCAAAAATCTCGACATTGGGTCGACCCGTGGTAAGCCCATGGTCGACTCTTGTATGCCATCCCTTTCGGCGACTTTACCTTTGCCAGAAACATGTTCCATGTTTAAAAAATATTTAAAGCTTCCATAAATAAAAACGTTTAACTAATATTAATTTTTTCCTGTTTGGGGCCCTGGGGCACCGCCGCAGTTTCCCTATTCTAGCTACTTCTGTTGTCTATGTCTTTGAAACAAGTCACTATTATTATATGAAAATACCCGATTAAGAAAAAAACGTCCACCCACACAGCTACTGCCCTTTAGCCAGAGGCTTTTGTCTTCTCTTTCACTCTTCTTGTTGGAAACATCTTTTTCATTTTTTTTCGTAAGATGTACTCTATCTCTGATTTTCTGTGTGTAGGCCTACCTCTTTTCTTTTCCTATTTGTAATCTTGTAACAGCTTTTCCCGTCCCCTGGTATTTCGTCTACTGACTTGTAACAGGACGGCTTTCTGTCCTGTCGCCTTTGTTTAGCCGCTTCTTGTTTCTTCAACCCTGACTGCTGTTACGCTTCCGAGCGCTAGGACGTTATTTCCTGTTTGAGGATCCCTGGGGAAAATAGGTGTCTTAAGCTACAGTAAAAGTGGTAAACCTAGGGGAATAAACCTCGATAGCAAATCCTTGTCTTCCTGGTTGGGAGGCTGGGTTTCCCGAGAAAAAATGTACGGACTGAAAATCGTTCAGTAATGACTCGCAATTCGGATCGGAAAAATCGTATTATTTAAAAATGGAGGCTCTACTACAGACGAACTGTCACGGAGAGAACCAACGACACCAATAATGTAAAGCTGAAGAGACAAAAATATAGCCTACGTGACTGCTGTCTCGTATTGTGTAATCAACAAAAAGATGTAAATGTTTCGAAGACGTTCAAACTGTGTGGAAAATTTCTACTGGCCTTGCTGAGCATTGCACGTTACTAACTCGTCAACATTGTACAACCCTGTAGGGTGTATAAACACACCATTAAACAACTTCCGGCCCGTTAGCTGTGAATTCTGCAAGTTCAGGGGACAAGACAATGCTGTTGAGAAATTGTTATAAGTCAGACCATTAGTAAAAGTGGGGAGTGTTTTAATTGTTGATTTCTTTTGTGGACTATTGCAATTATTTAATTTGGTTACTTGTATTATCAGTTATGGATAGTAGGCCTACGTATTTGATAGTCTTTTAACTTGAAGAACTTCTGTATGTTTAACATGTATGTGTTAGGTTTAAAAATATGTTAACAAACATTAAAAGTACCTACTTTTCTGGTGCTAAACAGTTTATTCTACTGTTTTAAGATCACAATCCATGCGATTCTCATAACAGTTCTTTGTTTTGGACAGCTGTGGACTATGTTAGTCTTCCTTAGGCTTTAACGTTTACATTTGTTCTCGTTCCATTTCTTTTCTTTCTCAGTCCACGTCTTGCCTGTTCGTAGTTTGCGCCCTTCCTGGAAACCCTGGTGTGCTCCAGGTTTCTTGTTAAGAGGATCACGTTTCTGCGCGTGTCCTCACGCATGATCCCCACTTCTTGCAGATCGCTTTTAACCTCGGTGGACCAGTCCGTTTGCTTTTGTTACTTAGAAAATTGGCAAAGATGCGGTTGGTCAATTTTCTGGACTCATTCGTGTCACGTGACCGTAGACTTCTTTCCCGCATTGTGTCCGTTATCTTTTCCATCTATGACTATAGTTTGTGTTTGGGCCGTCATTTGTATTCAACGTTTTCTTTGACCTGTCCAAAGGTTTTTACAGGACGTCTGTGTTTTCTTTCTTTGGCTTCCAGTTTCTCGGTTAGACCTTTGCTATTCATCGCAAGGCATTCCGTATAACAGTATTACAATTATCTCCTTCTTCTTCTCCTCTTCAAGGATTAGGTTATATAAACCTGTTCCGGCACCCATCTCATCCTCGGACAACCCACATGTCTTCTATATATGTATATAATAGGGTTGCTACAGCTAGTGCCGTCTCCCTTCCTTCAACCTGGCTTTCCAGTTCTCCCGATGTTCCCATTGTCCTTCCTCAAGTCCTATACGATGCATAGATTCCCCTTTTTCTCCTTCCTAATGGACTCCATTCCGTCACTTTGTTGACCCATCTATTTTGGGCTCTCCGGACATGACCGTACCACACCAATCTTTTTTCTTCGATGTAGTCAAATACACTTCTTTCCGTTACATCTCTTCTACCAGTGGCTTTATAGTTTCGTGCCACTTTTGGCAATCGATCCTCTGTCATCTCTGCAGATGGTCCCACCATTGTCTTCTGTAAGTTGCAACAATTTTACAATGTCCTTTATTTCGAGTTCTGATCTGATATCTTCATTCCTTATTCTACCTTGCAATGTATAGTTTAAAGTATTTCAAAGAAACTCCATTGCAGCGTTGTTGTTTATAACTATCTTAGTCCTCACTGAATTGTAACCAACTTTAATTTTCCCGCAATCTACTTATTCATATCCTTATTCTTTGCTAGGGACCTATTGCTACAGTTTCCAGTCCTTACTCAGAGGCTGCTTTGGATGTTGCAAGTATTTCAAAGTTTTACGTGAACAGGTTACTAGCCTGTTGCACAACCTCCTACCAGGAGGACAGTATTACAATTATTATTATTATTATCTACTTGTTTTTCAGCTATTATCAATGCTGTTTGGCACGTTTCCAGATAACTATTTTGAACTCTCGCTGTCATACTTTCTGCATTCAACTGCACTTTAGATAGATTCGTTTTCAGGCTTTTGTTTACGAGACGTGGTTCTGTGACTGTCAGCGGTATACAGCAGTAGACTGTAATTTGTAAATCTTCTTACCAACAAGTAGAGAATATTTCGTTGTCTTCTCTCTTTCAGTTTTATTGACTTTAAAATCCTGAAATTAGTAGTGGAAGGTTTAGCGAGAACCGACCATTAAGTATAGACACAAATTTACATTATTTGTGCCGACGTTTCACCAATATTTATTGTCATCATCAGAACTTGTGTATGCACAATAGAGAAATAATTAAACACATAAACAGATCAATTAATTGATTGACTGTGTGTGAGTGAGGGGCAGTGTGTCTTACGTCAGCAAATAATTCCTATTATTACATACTGTTTTAGTTAAATAGATAGATATAATTATAATATTCCAAGAAAATAAATGTTAGAATTGAATATACTGATAATATATTAATTAACAGATATTAAGAGAAATAACAAATATACAGAACATCCTGAGTTAATACATCCTCACTGTAGTTGTATGACGTTTATAGTCCTTGTTTGACACATTTTAAACATTAATGCATTAAATAATACATTATTACAATTAAATATATTGATAATACAATGATCGTTTCAATATAATTATAAATGCAGTTGTAATCGAATGTATACTAAAATTAATATAGGTAAATATACGTATCTAAAGTTGTTAAGCTGAAAACAGAGTGTAAGGACATTTGGATATGTACATTATTAAACTCATATAGGCTTAAAATACACGTGTCAAATACAAAATACAGATTTTCGATCACGGGGCGAGAGGCGGCATGGCGAGGTTGCCTTCTAAATTACTCAATACTTAGTGGTCATGGGTATTTTAAATCCTTCCTGTACAGGTAGTTAACGATAATTTAACAGAAAATAAATTTGACAAATATTTTAACACCATTGAAGGCAAAAAGGGGATATGGAACTGTTTTTTAAAATGTTAGCACATGAAACATCAATTAAATTCTTGATCCTACCTAAATATAATCAAATACACACCATTTAAAATAACGTACTCACTGAATAGAAATGCTGTACATTACGTTATAACATTTCTATATTAGTTAACCCGAACTTTGAAACTCGTTATCTCAAAACGTAATTTTGTTAGTTAGATTCTTATTGTGTGCATCTACTTAATTGTTATTACTGTTACTATCAGTATTATTTTATAGTGCAGAATTCAGCACTTAATACTTGTGTACTGACTGGCTATCAGGATTCTCCACAAAGCACTATTTGTCATTACCAGTACGCAATAATTAGATAGTTAGCTTAAACCTTCCGCTAACACCATAGATAAAGGCTTTACACCTGGTAAACTTTTTATTCCTTGCCAGGCTATTAGGCCGTGGTCTAACGCTGTTAATTACAACAGACGTTTTGGCCTCACCATGCAGGCAATCTTCAGTGTTATACGATTGAAAGTTCACAGGTAAGGTGTTCACCAGGCCCACAGTACTGTGGTAAAGATAAATATACATATCTTAGGCCGTGAAAGCCTAAGACTTCAATTAAAAGCTTTGCATTGTCTTTAGTTATTCCTTTTAGTTTTTAAACTATAGCTTCCATTGGGATACCATGTTGTGAGAAGCGGATCACAGTGAGTGAAAGTCTGTTATTTTCTGTTTTTGAAATGTTTTTCTCGTTTGCTAAATGTTTTAAAGAGGATCTATATAGCCTTATACAGTCGTTAGGTTATAAACCTATTAATTCTACTTTTCTACAAAACGGAAGTATTGAAATGACAATAGGTTTTACTAACGACTGTGTGTGTGTGTGTGTGTGTGTGTGTGTGTGTGTGTGTGTGTGTGTGAGAGAGAGAGAGAGAGAGAGAGAGAGAGAGAGAGAGAGAGAGAGAGAGAGACTAAGTACACAGCGTGTGACGTCAATGAGTTCTCCCTAAGTATCTGGGAACGATCGAACAGTAATTTAAGGAAATAAAAAGTATTCTGCCTAAATAGTAGAGGATACTGTTTTCACGTATAATCTACAAACGTGATTCGTGTTAAGTGGAAACAGTAACAAACAACATATTGTACACAACTCAATTATCATAATTAAATACATTAATATTTGGTGCTCCCTGAGCTGCTGAACTCGCTCATATTTTTGAATGAAGTACATTTATTGTCACATAAATTTTGATATTTGACACTTTTTCAATTATAGGAAACATTTCAAAACTCCTGTTTATTCTACTATTTCTTTAGTAATAATATAACAATTACAGAGCACAAAATCATACCATAAATACTAAAAAAATGAAACATTTGCATTTGTGTTACAATTCCTCTTAGTCTGTCTGACACCCTGCTGGATTTTCGTAATTTTCCAAATTTTTGATCTCTTATTTGGGCTCTGGGATCCCAAAGTTTTGAAATTTCCATAACTTTATAGGTACTACATTTAGATGTTCGTTGAAATTTTGTTTAATTTGATACCTTACACGATTTTTTACGGTTTTATCAAAATTTTCTCCCACATTTTGGATATTGACGTCCAAAGGTTTTAAAAGTTTCAAAAATGAGCACGGTTTTCATATTGTAGTTTAAATTTACTTTAAACTGATACGTCACACGATTTTTTTCGATATTATCAAAATTTTTACCCATTTTTGGGTCGTGATATCCACAAATTTTTCAAAACTTAACACTATATTTAAATTGCAATTAACTCACTATATTTAAATTTGATAACTTCTAGATTGCTGTTAAAGTTATCTTTAATTTGATAACCCTCATGGGCTCTGGCGTTTTTTTCACAATTTTAACCCACTCACATTACTCCATCCCATTTCCCTATATTTGGTGGATGAATCTAGAAAACAATAGTTTTTTTTTAGAATAAAAGTATAGATTTGCATTCTATGTTTTGCGAAAATTGGTTGATGAATTCAAAAGTTATCGCGAGACATACCCCAAACAGAGACAGACAGGTAGATAGGTAGACAGACGGACAAATGCCAAACGGTCGAGTTCAAACTAAGAACTTGTTTCACTCTTCAATTTTCCGTGACAATAAAAATAGAAACGAACAAAAATAGCATAGTATTTTAATATAAAAAGGCAGAACTCTGTGTGTGTGTGTGTTTGTGTGTGTGCGCGCGTGCGTGCCGTAGAAGAATTTTGTGCGTGGCTAACTGAATTTTTGAATGATTTTTTTGAAATACGTTTTAATGGGAAGTTGACGCAGAAAATTGGCCTACCTTTTTATTCCTCTTTCGTGTATGAAATATTTAAAATAGAAGTGATCACTATAGTCACTGTAACAATAATGATTGATAAACGGGAGATAGTATACATTACAGAGATGAACACTGAGAAAGCCAAACTTCAACTTATAAAGTTTTACTAACCAAAGAAGGAGAGCTATTTCGTATCATATCCGAAACAGATGGTGGAAGAAAAAAAGAAACAAAACGCAATCAGAACAGTTGAAACATGTCAGAAGTCATTAATATTCTGAAGACTTGAGAACCAAGTAGTATTAATTTTAATTAAATAATAATTCCACCCTTGTCGACACTGTGATTAACGATTGGCTCTTCCAATTATTGTCTAATACAAACTAAACGCCAAGCTTCTTGTTCAATAACGGACGGATAGCAGATGGCGTTTTTGTAATTAAAAGGCTTTTTTATGTGAGTTGATTTTGTGTCGAGCATTTCTTCATTATCTTGACTTATAAACATTGAACTTTACTGAATGCTGTAGCTCTACGGTTTTATAATTTCAAAGAAGCGCAGAGTAACCGACACAGCTGTCGCCATCGACGCAGAACTTAATATTTGTCATAAAAATCATAAGTGGTAGAGTCTGTATATCTAAATCAGGTAATAGTTCCGAGTGACTACCTTGCTTCTGACAGCCCCAGAACTTGCAAAAACCGTTTTTTTTTGTGTTTATACGTAAACTACAGACCTGATGAAGGGAAAATCCTGATGTTCACCTCCCCGAGGTAGAGAGGGGGCAGCGTTTGTATGTCAAGCGGCTAACGAACACAGGGACCGAATATCATCCGGGATAAGGTGATCCCCTCTATCAAGTGCCAATGGGGACTCTATTGTCCTAGGGGCGAGAAATCACTTTTAAAGGCGGAAGAACGGGTATACGTCAACGGCATAGGATGCAGAAGGCAAGGGGAAGCCACTGAATTAAAGATCTGTTTAAGATATCCCTAGTATCAGCAGCTTTATGTTGGACGCTTCCCTTGTACAATATTCCGGAGGTAAGTTAGAAGAGCTCAGGAGGAGAAGAGCTTTCTACGAAATTTAAAAAGCAGAAGAGCCAAGTTTATAGGACATATACTACGACACAATGGGTTGGTTAAGAGAATAATTAAAGGAACGATTGAAGGGAAGAATCACAGAGGACGACCCCGTTTAGACTACACGGAACAGCTTATGGTCGATATGAACTGCACATCATATTGCGAGTTGAAAACAAAAGCAGAGAAGCGTGAAGAATGGCGAGCTGCTGCCAACCAGCCTATGGGCTGCTAACTTAGAAGAAGAAGACGTAAACTACAGGTAAAACCTAGGTGCGGAAGCAAATATTCGAACAAAATAAGATGCGTTTTTTGACATAAATAAGGTAAAATTGACGTTGTTAGGTTAACATGCAAACTAACCTAACTATTAGCCTTTCTCGTTTTTTGTGAAATCTACGTAAAAAAACAAACTCGAAGTAATGGGGAGGGGGGTAGCCCTTGCCTATTACTATACATGTCTGTGGCAGAACTCGTTTTCCTCTAATACTCGGTTTTTGTGCAGGTCACTGGAAAAGCAACCAATTCAAAACAGCATTGTGTTAGAATGCTGTATTCCGATATAGTTTTGTTTTGATTTTCCATTGGAGCTACAACGTTTTTAACAGAGAATTCATCACAACACGATGTTTGATTTTGTGCATTTTAAAAACACGCGTGACAGGAAAATTTCAGACAGCTGATAAAAAGTGAATAAATTGACAGATATATCTGGAAATTAACAGGTGTTCATGCGAAATATAGATCTTGCAGCACATCAATGATTTTAGTTCTACCACAGAGCTATAGATGTCGCTCCGCGAACTTTTCAACTGACCCTCGTATTATGCTGAATTGATATTATTTGTTAGTCATAATTAATGAATAAACAAGTGGGACTGGGAGCAACAAGTAGGCTAAGACGTGGAAACAGCACTTATGATTAGACGTAATGCTTTTTCGTAAGATTTGCACTCGCTATAGTACACAAAGCAGAAAAATGTGTGTTAGTTCAGCCCGCCTTCTGCGCTGGCGTTTGGCGACTTAATACTTTCTCTAAGTCATTAGAAATATTTTCTGATATCACGGTTCAATGAAAAGTAGTTTTAACACTGTAATTACTGTTCTCAAATCGAAAGGTGATCAATCGTCTTATTATTCTGCTCTTCCAAAGTGAAGCATGTTCCGGCTTGACCTAAGCATGTCCACGGTCTCTCCACGCTTCGTCTACCTATCGGATCATAAGCCATGGTCTGCTTTGGAATCCTTTTTGTCTGCACTTTGGATACCTCTTCTTTTCAATTTTCTTTACACATTTCTGTCTGTAGTGCAATCGATATAATGTTTAATTCCTGTCTAATGGTAGTATTTTGTATCCTATCTACCATAATGTAGCCTTTCATTATCCTAAGAAATTTAATAACTGATGACTTCGAAGTTATCAAAAGTTAATCAATGAGAACTGATTTATACGACTTTAAGTCTAATTTTCGATGGTACGTTAAGATTATCAGAAGAGTTAGGTCGGACAATAACCATCGCTAGAATTTATCACACAACGTTTCGACCACTAAACGTCTGTGGCCGCCTTCAGGTGTAAGTTATCCTTATAGCCACACAAGGTTTTGAACAGTAAAAGTCTGTGGCCGCCTTCAGGTGTAAGTTAACCTTATAGCCACACAACGTTTCGACCACTAAAAGTCTGTGGCCGCCATCAGGTGTAAGTTAACCTTATAGCCACACCATGTTTCGAACAGTAAAAGTCTGTGGCCGCCTTCAGGTGTAAGTTATCCTTATAGCCACACAACGTTTCGAACAGTAAAAGTCTGTGGCCGCCTTCAGGTGTAAGTTAACCTTATAGCCACACAACGTTTCGACCACTAAAAGTCTGTGGCCGCCATCAGGTGTAAGTTAACCTTATAGCCACACAACGTTTCGAACAGTAAAAGTATGTGGCCGCCTTCAGGTGTAAGTTAACCTTATAGCCACACAACGTTTCGACCACTAAAAGTCTGTGGCCGCCTTCAGGTGTAAGTTATCCTTATAGCCACACAACATTTCGAACAGTAAAAGTCTGTGGCCGCCTTCAGGTGTAAGTTATCCTTATAGCCACACAACGTTTCGAACAGTAAAAGTCTGTGGCCACCTTCAGGTGTAAGTTATCCTTATAGCCACACAACGTTTCCAAGAGTAAAAGTCTGTGGCCGCCTTCAGGTGTAAGTTATCCTTATAACCACACAACGTTTCCAACAGTAAAAGTCTGTGGCCGCCTTCAGGTGTACGTTATCCTTATAGCCACACACCGTTTCCAACAGTAAAAGTCTGTAGCCGCCTTCAGGTGTAAGTTATCCTTATAGCCACACAACGTTTCGAACAGTAAAAGTCTGTGGCCGCCTTCAGGTGTAAGTTAACCTTATAGCCACATAACGTTTCGACCACTAAAAGTCTGAGGCCGCCATCAGGTGTAAGTTAACCTTATAGCCACACAACGTTTCGAACAGTAAAAGTCTGTGGCCGCCTTCAGGTGTAAGTTAACCTTATAGCCACACAACGTTTCGAACAGTAAAAGTCTGTGGCTGCCTTCAGGTGTAAGTTAACCTTATAGCCACACAACGTTTCGAACAGTAAAAGTCTGTGGCCGCCTTCAGGTGTAAGTTATCCTTATAGCCACACAACATTTCCAACAGTAAAAGTCTGTGGCCGCCTTCAGGTGTAAGTTATCCTTATAGCCACACAACGTTTCGGACAGTAAAAGTCTATAAAATAGGTTAATTACCTTCTGTCAACTTTTCTCAGAATCCTATAGGGATTACTCGAGTTTCGACACCAATGGTGTCATCATCAGATCCAATATGGTTAAGGTTAAAACATTAATCGATGTATATTCATCTCGTCAAATATTAAAAATTAAAAAACAACACATACACTGTGCAAAATAATAAATAACACATATTAAAACAAAATAACAACGAAATAAAAGCAACACGCGGCCGTACCGAATCTGCACAGGAACGCCCCCGCGGTAAAACTAATCAATGCCGGCTTGACCTTCGTTCAATTTTATCGATCTGATATAGCCGATTTCTCGTTCTATATGATCGATTCTATTAAATAAAATATTATTTGTATGTATTGCTTTCTCGTTTAGGACACGATTGTGATCCTCCTTTATAGGTTTGTATATCTCGAACCTTTCGAGGGTGTCTAGCCTTAGTGACTTTTTACATTTATGTAGGATATCTAAATTATCACCAATACTCTTTATGTTATAGTCATGTAAGCTTAAATATTCTGCAAATTTGGATCATCTTACATTTCACTTGGCGCTTGGGATATGTTCTTTATAGCGTAATTTGAAGGAACGACCCGTTTGTCCTATGTAGAACTGTGTGCAATCAGAACAATTAAGTCTATATACACCAGTACCGTCAAATATATCGGAGGGTATATTTTTTGTGGCCGTATTCAGGTGTAAGTTATCCTTATAGCCACACAATGTTTCCAACAGTAAAAGTCTGTGGCCGCCTTCAGGTGTAAGTTAACCTTATAGCAACACAACGTTTCGAACAGTAAAAGTCTGTGGCCGCCGTCAGGATTAAGTTAACCTTATAGCCACACAACGTTTCGACTACTAAACGTCTGTGGCCGCCTTCAGGTGTAAGTTATCCTTATAGCCACACAACGTTTCGAACAGTAAAAGTCTGTGGCCGCCATCAGGTTTCAGGTTTAAGTTAACCTTATAGCCACACAACGTTTCGACCACTAAAAGTCTGTGGCCGCCTTCAGGTGTAAGTTATCCTTATAGCCACACAACGTTTCGAACAGTAAAATCTGTGGCCGCCTTCAGATGTTAGTTAACCTTATAGTCACACAACGTTTCGAACAGTAAACGTCTGTGGCAGCCTTCAGGTGTAAGTTAACCTTATAGCCACACAACGTTTCGAACAGTAAAAAAATCTATGGTTATCTACCACTTATATTAGGTTACAGCCCAACCTACCGCTTCTGATAATGGGAACTGATTTATTCCATTGTCTCGCTTGTCCACAATGGCGTAACTGTTTTTGAGCGCCCTAGAGCAGTTTTGCACTTGTATCCTCAACGGAGCTGTAGTCTATCATAGTCTATCAGTCTAGAACATTAGCATCGTGTTTTTGGCAGATGGAAATTATTTTAATGGAGATAACATTACTACGTTAAGCTCAAGAAACCCAAAGTACCTATGTGACACTTAACACGCGTCCACGCACGATGCGGGTTAGAGGTCACTCTGCGCGGCAGAATTACGTAACACTCTAGATAATTAGATGTTTCCCTGCCACACGTTTGTCGACTTTTCTACCGAAATCCAGGCACACTGTGTCACTATTATAGCATAATGCAATGTGGCTGAAGTGTAAATACTGGATTTTGCAGCGGCCAAGTTGATTATAAATCTGGCGATATTACTAGTGGGGTTTGAAGTCATTGTTGCGGAGTGGAAAGTGATTATTGTGTTAACTAGTGCGTAACTGTAAGAGGGCGTTGTTTATTGTTGTGTTTTGAACAAATTTAATTTGAATTATTGTATGGTGCCTCTGTTCATTTCTAACTGCTGTTTGTTTCTAATTAAAGTTTGTAATTAGACTTCATTGGTGTCAATTATGCTGTTTCCATTGTAAAACACGGAGATCCGTGAGATCGTTGTAACAATATAAACGAAGATGAGTAAGGATATAGTTTTTTATTTAAACAAAAACTGCCTTCAATTTTTGAACAAGTCACATAGTGCGTGGCAACGTTAATGAGAACTTGTGTTACACTTTCCACCGATATTTGTATTTTGCATTAAACTCGCTCCAATCTTGACTCTTGTATTTAGATTTGACTGACAACTTTTAATTCACTATCAAGGATATTTTTACGGCAAAGAATTCGTAGCAGAGATTCAAACAAATCGAAAGCAATACAGTTTTATTTTTTAACGAATTCAAAACCACAATCCGATAAGACACCTATGGCAGCATAAACGCAAGTCAATAATAAAAATAACAGCTATTCACTCGTGGTCACGTGGAACTCGAGTAATTTAGATAACACGATATTGATTATTGATTGTAGGAGTAGCGTCAGTGAGTAGCGAGGGGGTCTTCTGATGGGAAAGGAGACCAAAAACTTCCCTACATACAGACTTCAGTGCAGTTAGTGTGCAGTCTCAATTGCAATCTTGCTAATTTAAGGAGACCGTGTACCCAAACTTTGTGAAAAATTTTGTTTTTTGTGTGTTTGAACTTTAAAAAAACTACATTCAAATCTCAAAAGAGAGTCGTACAAGTAAGCATAATAAAAAAAAAAACACCCAACTGTGCGTTGAGCTGTTGTGTTTTTTATTTTAAAACTTTTGGAATCTGTTTTTTCACCACACTTTAAGTACAACGTAAAAGTAAATCAGAATGAAAAAGAAAAAATAAGAATTGAACTTTGAAGACACACGTTACGGTACAGGTTTCTTTTTTAATTGAGGTAACTCTGACAATAAATATTTTTACAAAACTTTAAGTTTTTGTTTAAGTTTTCCCAAAAAGACAAAAACACAATTCTTTTATAAATTGTAGATTAGTGACGGTGTCTCTACTGGTTCTCAGAAACATATGAAAACTGACATAAAAAAGAATACCTTTTTATAAAACCAAAATATCGCTACATTGAACTGAAAAATAATAGGAGTGCCTACGTGACTCGCATTGATTCTCATTTGGAGATCATTCTGTGTAAGGCTTTAGGCCATTCGAGGTACTCCTTTCAGACGTTTGTTGTTGAGCGTTGGACAAATTTAACTTGCATTATTGTTTAAGCGTTCCTTTGTTGATGTATAACTGTTGTGTCTAATTAAAGTTTGTAGGCTAATTAGTGACTTCATCGCTGCCATTTATTCTGTTTCCACCGTACAAAACGACCGTCGTAACAATGTTTATAGAGTTTAAAAAATTATTTTAAGAATGTAACTTAATAGAAAGTAAATTTTTGTTCAAATGGTTAAAATACCTTTCCAGAATATCCTGACCAAACATCAAGTTTGTGTCTTTAACAGTTTTTTAGAAATAAGGTGCATACAGTTGATTAATTCAACATGAGAAAGACAGAAGGCACGTTGCCCCTAAAAAACTCAATTTAGCAATGCTGAGTTTTCCTAGTGTAATGCTGAAGTGGCAGTTCGAGGGCTTGTAGGTGAGGACCGTCTCAGAAGGTTGGAGTAAGAGTAATAACTGAATATGACATAAGTATTTTGCTGATCATCACAGCAGGCATAACTAAGATTAAAATTTAAATAATTGAATAATAATATTTGAATGCAATCGTTATTAAAAACTTAATTAATAACAACTAAATTGTGTTTATTTATTACTGGCGCCCTGGGATAATTCTAAAGAGTCGGTACACGAAAGTAAGTGTGATACCTTATTGTTAAAATTTTAAATGTGATAAATATTAATTTTGTCATTGAATAATTTAATTGATAAACCCTTACTTTATACATGCTCGTAGGCCAAGTAGTATGCAAAGTAGTAACAACATAGTAGTAATATAAGGCCTATATTTAAAAGTGTATTACATTCTGTCGCCCGGAACGTGGGACTATTGAGTCACTAATAGAATAGTAAAATAAGAATAAAATAGAATTAAGAATAACAACAATATAAGATATAGTTGTATGATTACGCGGAGTAAGAGTAGGAAAAACATAAACACACAGAACAACACGCACGGAGCAAACAATAACATGAATACACAAACAACATCCCACGATAACGAAATGGACTTCGATGTAAACAATCAGCTAGGAGATTCGCAAACGATCGCACACATTTCAATGGGGAAGCAAGAGTCAGGGACGCGGGGACCGAACGAAGAAAATGCAGAGACGCTACAGAGTACACAAGAAACACTAGTAGAGGTTAGAGAGAGACCAGTATATCAGACATTACCAGAGAAAGACAAAGACACCGATATATGTACAATACTCCAACAACTGTTACAACAATCGAAAGAAACTAAACAACAAATAAAAGAACAAATATTACAACAAACACAACGGATTGAAGAACAATCGAAAGAAACAAAAGAACAACTATTACAGCAATCGAAAGAAACAAAGGAACAAATAAAAGAACTGGCGGAAAAAACAACACGACAGCTAGCACAACAAGCGACACAACACAAACAACAAATACAGCAAATATCAGAGCAGATACACAAACAAAATATGGAACTAAGAAACGAAGTAATCGCGCAACTCAATCAAGAAAGAGCAAATAACCAAAAAGTTCTCCAGGAGTTTAGAGTAGATATTGATAATAAGATCAAAGAAAATTGCGATAAGATTAATACCGAAATTAGTGCTAATACAAAACAACAAATTAAAGAACTTGACGAAAAATACAATAATAATTTTGAAATAATTATTGAAACAGTAAGTATAAACAATAAAAGATGTGCAGATAACACGGCAGCTATAAATGAATTGAAGGTCAAAAAACTGAAAGAGTTGGAAACTAAAATTGACAGCAAGTCTGATGAGACACACCTTAAATTACAACAAATACAACAGGAAATCAGAACTAAACTAGCGTCAATAAGCAACACACCATGTAATCGGAGCATGACAAACGAACAAGTGAAGGACATAAAATATAATGGCACGGGTGATTTCCCGATGGAGTTTATTAAAGAATTGAATGAAATATTCAGAGAACATTATCAAGAGGCCGGAAACATCAAGTGGATAGCAAGACATCTTGAAGGAGAGGCAGCAGTATGGTGGAGGTTAGTAAAAGATAACATTAACAATTTTGTGGATTTCACTGACGCATTTATAAATAAATATTGGAATGACGTCATTCAAGAGAGAGTACGCAATGAACTGGAATTCGGAAGGTATCACGCAGAGAATGGAGTGAACATGATCCAATACTTAGAGCGTAAACTGTTAGAAAACCGACAATTAATTCCGCCAATACCTGATAAGTATTTAATTAGGAAAATTACTAAACATTATCCGCATGAAATACAAGTTGCGATAATTACTCGTGGTGTAGTGACATCAATGAATTCGAGCAGGTCTTGTTAGAATTTATGAGTCTGAGAAGTGACACCAGGGAGGCGAGCCGAGGGTATTATGACGGACGGCGAGATCGTAAACCATGGATAAGGGGTGAAGAGGAGAGAGACCGACCAGCTGAGCACGGACGCGCTAATGAAACTGAAAGTAGGCCAGTTACTTCACACTACCCCAAACGAACAAACAGGTTTAAAAATGAGAACGAACCTATTCCATCGACCAGCGGTGCGAACGCTAACAAAGTTAATACCGTTATGCCAAAAAACTAGCTAAGTTCTGTAAATATGAAGTAGACTTAAGTAATATTAGTAAATATATTAACACTACTTTTATAGAGTTAGAAGATGATTTAATGGATAATGATAATTTCAACATAATATATAAAGTTAAGAAATGTCCGGAAGTAAGTGTCTCGTTGAACGGAGTGCCTACATGTGCCTTATTGGACACAGGGAGCCAAGTAAACGCTGTCTCAGAACAGTGGTTTAAAGACAATAAAAAGGAATTGGGTGATCTAGAAATGTTAAAATTGTCGAATATCATAATTAAGGGTGCAACCGGCAGTAAGTCAAAAAGGGTCACACAACAAATCCTATTAACTGTCCAAATCGAAAGTTTAAGAGTCGATAGTGTCTTCGTAGTTGTCCCAGAATTAATAAAAGATTGTATCTTAAGCATAGGGTTATTGGAAGAAAATGGGCGCGTGATCGACTTGAGCAACAAACGACTAATCATTCAGGGAGAGCAACACCAGGAAGAAACTACAGCAGAGATAATACTAATAGAACTCTCATACACCGATGAAGATATCGAAGAATCGAGTGGACAAGAAAGAGATTGATTAGGTGGGTATCGCTTAACAACAGAGGATATTACCGCCGCACCAGATAAAGTTAGAGCCATTCAGGAATTGCGGATGAGCAATGACCCATTACTACACACACGAACCCTGATACTACATAGACACTAAACAGATTGTAATAGCACACAAACGTCTACATATGTAATAAGTGTAAGATTAGAATACTGTTGTAATAAATAAGATAATCATTGTTAATTATTAAATTGTATAAGGATTCCAGAAGCTGGTAGCGTAGTTATTATGAATGTACTACATTGTAAGAGTAAGTTAAGGGAAGTAGAACGTAAACAGATGTTAGGGCGAAATGTCATTGTAACATGTGTTGAGATGAAAGTGAGAGTAGAGCAGAATATTTTAAAAGTAGTCGTTTGACCAGTTTGTCAAGGGTGGGACGGAGAGTCTGTTTGTAAACAAACCTTGAAATGCTGTTGACACTTAGGGTACAACAACAGATCGTAAACTAGCTAATATTACCATGTTGTGTTAAATGAATTATAAATAATT
Source organism: Magicicada septendecula (assembly GCA_034769895.1). Lineage (NCBI taxonomy): Eukaryota > Metazoa > Arthropoda > Insecta > Hemiptera > Cicadidae > Magicicada > Magicicada septendecula. The sequence continues at coordinate 410,326,758 of CM068370.1, read as the reverse complement.
AATATAATGTGATGTATAAAAAAATCTAGATTATAGCAAAGGTTAAACAAATTATTGCTAGTAATATAAAATTTTAGCAGGGGATTAGGGACGCATCAATAGAATCAATCCCAAATTCTATTAAAATTTTGATATGATTCTATCGGGGGACGATATCACGGAAAATTGCATTCTCAACAATTTTACGGGGACAAAGTCATATGATACCCAGGGAGAAATATAAATTTATAGAAAGCGGTGGTTTTTTTTTTAAAGTAAGAAAACATTAAAATATGTAGTAAGGAGCGGCAGAAATTTAATAGACGACCTTGCGTTGACGCCTGTAAGTCGGCTAAAAATTTACAAATAGTCACTGACGGGACGGACCGTCATAAAACTGTATTGTTTGCTAGGGTGTACGAAACATTCACTAAGATTGTAAAAGTTAAGTGCATCTAACAAAAGGAGCTATATTTTAGAAAGAGAGCGTATAGAGTGAGATGGAGAGTGACGCGAAGTTTTCCTACCATGTGTTCACGCGCATTTAGTGGACGAATAACGGATAGCGTCATTTTTTACGCGGGTTGTTTCGTTAAACAGATTGGGTAGTTTTGAATTTAGCGGTACGTCAGACCAATAGGAGTGTAGTTTGTCAATATTGAGTGAGGGTAGTTGGTAGCGAAGTATAAAAAATATGTAGAGTAAGAAGTTAAGGCAGTCAACGGAGAGATTACAGCTATTAGACTCGTAACATTTATTTTAGTCTACGGGAAAATCACAACACTAAGACTCGTATTAGTTGTAATACAAATTTGTCAGTAATTTTAATAAGTATATTTCAGTCGCCACGTAAATCAGTTATGGTAACGCGATAGTAATCTGTGCGGAAGTTAGCATCGCAAACACTTAATAAATGTTCATAAGAAGAACTCTAGCGCAACTAAAGAAGATCAACTTAAAACCGAGTAAAATATCTAAGTTTTAATTAATACAACATCAACCGTTTAAAAGTCGAGTTACCTAGCGATTTAAATGTGTGAAACGTCATTGTACGGGACGGTCGATCAAGAACAGTTATCAATCCGGTGTTAGACGCACTTAGCTTTGTTAATGAAATCCTGTGTTTTTCTACAAGTGTATTAGTATACAGCACCTGTGTAATTATCACTAAGCAAGTTGAGTGAATTGTGTAATACTTGTGAAACCAGTGTAATTAGTGCGACCTGACAAGGATAACTATCCAACGGATACTTCTGATCACCAGCCTGGAAACCACATCGTGGAGGACATCGCATCGCAGAGTAATTCAACAAACACGTAAATGACAACAATGAACAATCATTTTCATATTGCTTATTAATATCAATTATATGTCAATCTTGTTTTGGTGACTCAATCAGTCTAAGAACCCATTGCTAAGAAATAAACACTAACAAATTTTATAGTAAATGATTGAAGTACTGAATTATAAATTTTGTAATATTTGAATGCAATCGTTATTAAAAACTTAATTAATAACAACTAAATTGTGTTTATTTATTACTGGCGCCCTGGGATAATTCTAAAGAGTCGGTACACGAAAGTAAGTGTGATATCTTATTGTTAAAATTTTATATGTGATAAATATTAATTTTGCCATTGAATAATTTAATTTGATAAACCCTTACTTTATACATGCTCGTAGGCCAAGTAGTATGCAAAGTAGTAACAACATAGTAGTAATATAAGGCCTATATCTAAAAGTGTATTACACATAATAATGAAACATAACATTCTGAATAAACAAATATTAGAAACCATGTCGACAAAAATTCTGTCCTATTTTAAAAAGTAAAGTAAAGAATATTCATTTCATCCTATTCATTTATTTAATGCAGAGGTATTTGAAATCCGTTTTCAGCCTTACAACGACCATCAAACTTGACAAAGTGTTGTCTTGTTTATTCTGATATGGCAGTGCACGCAACAATACTAATAACACACAAAAGGATGTTAATGAGAAAGAACTGAGTCCCCAAGTTTATCATTTCCTTTTAGCCTCTCAGTATCTGTCTATAAAGTTGCTAGCTGGTATTGATGAGAAAATCATTATGTGGTTGGCATCCGAGGTATTGATAGCAAAACGGTATGAATTGGGTAGAATGTATAGGGGATGAAGATGGCAACTAAGACTTTCGTACCTTGTTGTACTAGAAACTTTACAAGAGAGGTACACCCTATAGCCATCTATTTATGGTATAGCCTGGACCCGTCAGATATGAATGCAGTAGAAGAAAATAACTATTTGCATTGTTTTAGTAGGCGTCGTCATATTTTTAGTATAAAAAACGTTATTTTTAAGGTGCCATTGGTTTCATCAAGTCGCAGTAAAACATTAACCCTGTTCAGATATCAAATATTTTGATACCCTGTTGCTGTCTTTTGATAAATTTGTTGAAAATTCTGTACAACTTAAAATCTTGTACATGGGAAGAACCCGTGTTTGAATGCAGGAAATTAACACTTGATATAGTTTTACAGACAGGCCTACATTTATTTTTCTGACAAATGTTTCACCAGTTTCGGCACCTCAGAGGTTAGATTTAAACTGAGAGATTTTAAATGTATGTTACGCGTCGGAGGGGTCGAGGTAGTGTATGACCAATATCCAATTATAATTATCCAGTAACGGAAATTTATTTTGTTCCAAACAGCAGAACACGCATCCTTGTTCAATCGTTTACCTGGGACGTTCTAATTGGACCTTGGTCATACACTACCTAGACCCATCCCCGTATTTCATATATTGTCAGCTCTTTGAGACTGAAACAATTTTCATAGTTTAAAAATAAATTGTGAAACTAACAATTTGTGTTTATTTTTAGCAATATGTTTTACCGAGTGCTCAATGAGTCTTGAATTAACATAGTTACACATCTGTACGTGCCAATTCATCCCTATTGATCACATTTATATGTAGAAACAAGTGACTTAAGATTTAAGGATATCCACTGATAACGATAAATGGGTCATACACATAAATACAAAGAAGTGTTTACCATCAGTGCAACTCGACCAAAACCTATATGAGACGCAGAAGGGTAATGGCGAGTTTCCGACGCTGTGGAACAGGGGAACCTTGGGCCAGGAATGGTAACCACTGCAGAGGTGTCTGTACTCTACCAGGCTGCGAGTTTTACAGCAGTCTTAAATAAAGCATATACGTTGTTGCAGCAGCAGCAGGAAGCTGGCAAGCGGTTTCGGTCAGTTGCAGCGAAACAACCGTTTTACGTGTTCTTACCCGGTCAATTGCGCCCCGCACTTTTACTTGGTCTCAACTGACCGAACTTGTACCAACTAGTAGAAATGTTCCTGTCCTGAACTTCGATGATGTTTAACTTCTGTAACTTTTTTATTTGTGTGAGTAATCTCTTTCTTCCAATGTTTTTGTTACGTAAGGTTAGGTTAGTTTGAGTTAGGTTAGGATAGGTTGGGCTAGGAATAAATAGAATTATAATGGAAATTTCTGTATTATTATGATAATAACATGAAAATGTTAGTAAAGATTGACACTACCTTACGACAGCATAATGTTCACTCAAAGATAGCAGAAAGTTGATTGGTAGTAACAGTTTATAGACATTGGAAACTGTTGTATCTCATTACCACTCCAGCGGTGAGTCTACATGTATTCAGACGCCTTTGACAGATGCAGCCTGTGTCTGTAGCTTATAGGAAGATACATTTTCTATTGCAATTGACCGGGTTCAAATTTCCACCTTGACTGCAACCGTCCGGGTTTTATACGATTGGGTCGCAACTGACGGCGGTCCCATGCAAGTCTTGGAAAATATATTTTCTTTTTTCACTATTTATAGGCTATTGGCCATCTGAGGACCACGTGCCAATGTCAATTCTTTATTCCCTGTTGTTTTCTTTTTCTCCAATATTCTTTCATCTTTTTACAATGTCTCTTCTTCCTGTCTTCAGTCCACTTTGAACCTGCGTTTTTCTCTCACCTACCCCGGACTCCTTAAATTTTTAACACTTTTGCCCGAAAAACTTCTATTTCAATTGCTCCTTTTGAGTCTATATTATTTTTTTCTAAATCGTTTTTGACTTCTTTAATCCTACTTGATGTTGATTTCTTTCCCCACAGATATTTGAAGATCTGTTTTGTTAATCTATTGTCGTTATTTAGCGGACTTTCCATACTGCAATTGAAATTGTATAGAGTGCAAAAGTAGGAATTAAATTCCGAGATAAGATGGGATTGTTAGTCCGAAATTATTGTTTTTCGTGGTTTACTCTACTAGGTTCTTCCGCTCTCTCTGCCGCTCGAAACTGAGATCCTCATCCGCCTTTGAGAAAGTTGACCGGGTTTCACCTGTAACACTAGGCAGGGGCCCATACTGGGTGCTATCATCCGGAGCCAGATGAACTCAGGTTTTTGAAGAGGTCTGTTCCTTTAAGGCTCTTCCTGACGTCCTGCTGTTGGATCATTGAGATCTCTTCCACCATTCCGTTATACTTTCTTTATTTTTAAGTTTATTCGACCATACCGATTATAATACTTGTTCATGTACCTACACGCACAACACGCAGTGTTTATGGTTGTCTAACGAATATTTAAGTTTCTGAAAAGCCAGACTTAGCTGCTGCTGTAAAAAGGATTTAACGAAAATTCAATTTCGCGAGAGTCACAAAGCTATTACGTGAAAATCCACAGCCGCCTGGATGTCTCAGATAAAAGGTCAGTCGCACTCGCCGCCTGTTTACTGCCCACAATATACATGTATCGTAAACGCATAACTTATTATATTATCTGGAGAAATAGTCGCTGAAATACGAACTGCAAAGAATCAATTTTAAAACCTCAGAAATACGAGTGATTGTTATACACTAATCACATTGAGTTATTAAAAGACAAATATGTTAATTATGTAGCGTTTACTTATTTATGTCCACTGTACATATAAGGTATTGGTGTTGTAGTGTAAGTATTAGTATTAGTAGTGAATATTGTTTTAATACGTAGGAAATAAAAATCCATAGGTTATGTTAGTTATTATCGTAAATAAAAATCGTTCTGTTTAGCAGAAAACCAAACCTGAAAATGGCTATAGGCCTATTTTGGATGGCACTTAAAGATTGTCATTGACTGTGCTAAAAAAAAAACTACAAAAAATAAGTAAGAAAATTTTGGATATATATAAATTGGATAAGTGCAGCATAAATATCTGATGGTTTTTGAAATGAAACGACAAAGTGATTGCAATGAGTTAATTCATGTTCTCAGCTTAAAAACATATGTTTGCCATTATGTCTACCGCAAGGAAAAATTGAATAAAAAAAATTAGTTACGGAAAATAACGTCATATAAATGACGTCTGTTTTCGTCAAGACACTGCGGGAGACGGTCTATGAAATTTCTTATCGCAGACTGGAGCATGTTTTTGGTACGGCAGTTATCTCGCGTTGAATTACTGCTTTTAGTTCTGGCAATGAGCGTGATTTGTTTGTGTCAACTTTGGATTTTAGGTAATCCTGTGGAAAAAATCACCTACCAGAAAATCGGGTGAACGGAGTCGCCACGTGATATCTCCATGGAAGGTAATTTAACACCCTGGAAACACCATCCATAGCACTTCTATCGAAGTCCGTGATGCGTGCCCAGTTGCTCCGTCTTGCTGGAACCTCTTATTCGGTTTAGTTAATGTGCCTTTTGCAAAGTTCTGGAATAAGAATGTACCAAAAATCCGCATTAAAATGTAGCAATCTGCGGTGACTGTAACTTAAAAAAAAAAGTCAGTAACCTCAAAATTTGCAATACCACACTATTCTGTTATCCATTTTGTGAAGTGGACGCTTGTGAAGGTTTCTTGGGTTGGTTACATGCCAATTATGTAAGTTCCAGCTTGGACTGGTTACATGCCAATTATGTAAGTTCCAGCTTTTCAGACCCTCTATCTTCCAACGTCGACTTTGGAAAAAGTCAACGTTTTTATCAGTCACGGGGGCCCATAATTTGCAGCAATAGAAATGTAAGCCCAAATGGAGTTCTCCTAAAAGTTCAGGTAGAGATGTTTAAAGCGGAGGAATGAAGACGTACCGAACGGCGAGGGCTATCCTCAGTGGCCTGTCTCAATCCTTCAGTGTGTTTAGGGATTTGTACGGATTGCGGCATTCGTGTCGGTTGTTGTTTTCTTGCTACTGTTGTCCTTCTGAAATGCTCCACCCACAACAATATCGTGTTCGAGTAGGCACCCGACCATGACGGCCAACGTTGAAATGTTGACGAAATGTTTTCTGAGTGAGAACAACGGATTCTTGTTTTTAAAAATTTTGAAGATTGAAAGCACGGTGCGTCGCGTCCCACAGTTTATGGCAGCTGAGATGGCAGCAAATGGAGAATGCCACGCCCGCCATACATCGTCACACGTTCTTTCCACGTGACTCGATAACAAAACGAAAACAGTCAGACGTTTCTGCCGCAACCTGTACAACACAGTCTCCCAGGTGTCCCGTGTCTCTTCTCGAGAGGAAGCACAACCTTGAGAGGCAAACAGACGGGTACAACTCGCGTATTAGTAGATGGACTCATCGCCTCATGTCAAATACAAAAGTATGGCTAAATAGATCTCCGGTCAGGTTAACTTTTAATTAACTCAGAATTATTCAGGGCACGAATACTTTCGAGTTTAATTTGGAAAATTTGAACATGAACGGAATTAAATTTACCCCCGTTAGGATGTGATTTAGGATGTGGAATACTGATCTTCAATTGCTCCCAGCTCAAGAGACACCAGACGGAGATTTCAGGCACTATTACCTCAGTAACCATTAAGACCCGAATGAACGCAGTTGAGTGAGAAATAACCTCCAGGAAGGCAACGCGTGACGCGACAACAAAACTCGAATATTGTTAACGTTGGTCTTTAAAATGTGTCATCAGAACGTTTCTTCCCCTCTATTGCTCTCTCTCTCTCTCTCTCTCTCTCTCTCTCTCTCCCTCTAATTTTATTTGTGAAGGGGAAACATAGACAGGATTCTTCATCTCTAAAAGCGTTAATTTGAAGAAAATAATGTAAGTTATATGTTCTGTTATTTAGACGCAAACGTCACACACAAATATATATGAACACGTTCATCATATAAATGGTCTCCAGATCGCTTATAAGATTCAATTAATTTAGCATATACCTTATCTGATCCGTCAGCGATCTTGTAGTTTAATATTCCACTACATGTTTCGGGAATTAAATTCCCATCATCAGGTAAAACTTCTTCTTCCTAATATATAGGAGTCGTCGGTGAAATTATTAAAAGCACATACACACACGAACGAATAAAACAAACACAACTGTTAAAAATGACATAATTAAAACACCGTACACACACAGCTAACGAAGACAGTGCGCACTGCCTGATAGTCACGTATCATCTGGACTGATTGCAAAGTTCACCTTTTATCTTTAATACGGTATCATACAACGTGTTTGATCTAAATGAACACGAATTCTTCCAACGCATCCATCAAACGACCTTTGTTAGTGACATGCATGGGTACCATATTCTCTGCAAACCCAGTGTAGTTGTGATTTTCATAAATTAAATGTAATGCAAATTTAGACTTGGCTGATGTGATTTCCTTTTTTGATAAATGTTCTTTATATCTGTCAATTAATCTCCTCCCCGTTTGGCCGATGTAAAACTTGTCACAATCATCACATTGCAATTTATTATGCCTGAGCAATTTTCTATAATTTTAGGAGAGCTTAACCTGAATATATTTTTTAAATTATTGACAGCTGTTCTGAATGAAACATTGATATTTAATTTCTTGAACTCGTTTTTATTATATTAGGGAGCACATTAGTAAATTCGGCTTATACAAATTTACATGACATACAGATTCAGCAAACAACATAAACAAGATAACATTGATTGTAAACACATATTCTACAAACGCATAGCTAAAATTATACCGACATACGATTGTCTAAGGATAAAGAAGATTTATTGTCCAAAGGTTTAAAATATAATTTACCCAACTTTAATAATAAAAATGTTTTATTGCGGGAGGTCACTAACGCAGAAGCGTTTACAAAATGTATTAGAAACCAGGACACTCAGTGTGAAACACGGTCCATTATTAAGAACAAATTAAATAGATTAATAAAAACAGATTTTAAAAATAAATATAGTGTGAGGTACAAGAAAGAATTCAACATTGCAAAAAGTATAAAACAAAAAGTTGATAGGCATAAGGTTATAATAACTAAGGCTGATGAAGGCAACACTGTAGTCTTCTTAAATCAAACAGATTATGTAAAGAAAGGATATGATTTTATCAACAATAACAATATTAAAGTTCTAGACAATGACCCCACAGGTAGTTACACAAGAATATTAAATTCGGCTGTAAACAAATGTGGCACGTTATTTGACAAATACACTGGACATCACATTAAACAGATTAATGCAATAAATGCAAAAAGTGATATGGTAGATAATTTGATTCGGAAACACAAGTATAAGCAGAATAAGATAAAAAATGACAGAGATAAAGTGCCAAATTTACTAATGTGCTCCCTAATGTAATAAAAACGAGTTCAAGAAATTAAATATCAATGTTTCATTTAGAACTGTCAATAATTTAAAAAATATATTCAGGTTAAGCTCTCCTAAAATAATAGAAAATTCGTCAGGCATATATAAATTGCAATGTGATGATTGTGACAAGTTTTACATCGGCCAAACGGGGAGGAGGTTAATTGACAGATATAAAGGACATTTGTCAAAAAAGGAAATCACATCAGCCAAGTCTAGATTTGCATTACATTTAATTAATGAAAATCACAACTACACTGGGTTTGCGGAGAATATGGTACCCATGCATGTCACTAACAAAGGTCGTTTGATGGATGCGTTGGAAGAATTCGAAATTTATAAAGCATCCAAAATACATAAAGAAACTTTGCTCAACGACCAACTTTCATTTAGATCAAACACGTTGTATGATACCGTATTAAAGATAAAAGGTGAACTTTGCAATCAGTCCAGATGATACGTGACTATCAGGCAGTGCGCACTGTCTTCGTTAGCTGTGTGTGTACGGTGTTTTAATTATGTCATTTTTAACAGTTGTGTTTGTTTTATTCGTTCGTGTGTGTATGTGCTTTTAATAATTTCACCGACGACTCCTATATATTAGGAAGAAGTTTTACCTGATGATGAGAATTTAATTCCGAAACATGTAGTGGAATATTAAACTACAAGATCGCTGACGGATCAGATAAGGTATATTTTAAATTAATTGAATATATGAACACGTGTTAAATAAATAATTAAATGAAAATAATAAAAACTGTTCCGCGACTGAACTCAATTTTTCTTGTACGTTTTCATTGGGTGCCGCATCGAATGTGTTGACCCTCACTTTCGTTCCTAAATTACTCTCCCTTCTAATTATTCTTTCCACACCAGATATAATTTCTAAGAGGTCTTTATTATTGGAGGGATTAAAAGGATTAGAAGTTTTGACTAAACAAAAGCTCTGCATGTTTCTCATTTCGAGTGTTGTCTGAAGGGGTTGTGTCGGGGAAGTTTCTCAGTTCGAGTGTGGCATATACCGCAAGCAGGTGGACGTTTCTCAGTTCGTGTGAGCCGGTACGAGTCCGGTAGGGGCACTGAAGCGGACGTCCGACGAAGCGCAAAAACTACTTCCAGAGCGACTCGGGAGCATTTCACCTTCCCATTGTACAGCCGATTTCCCAAGTTTTCGTCTTCTCAAGTTCCGACCTTACATGCATGTAGTCTGGAATCTACGAATCTATGAAGTGCGTGACTTTGCTGCAATCATGATTAAGGAAAGGCTATGTACGAGTCTCTAGCACAGCGCGATATGGTATTACAGTGAGATGTCTACATGTCAAACCGGAGTAGGAGATTTGTGCAAAGCCAACCCTCGCGATATATTGCCTAGCGGTAGTCACGCACAATTAGGGTCTGTCGTTAAAGAGGAAGTATTTAGTAGGTAGCGCAGTAGCTTAGCAGTCCCAAATTGGCAACAAGTATGGACTTCAAGTGGCATGCATAAAGGGTTTTTTACCTGCTTTAATTAAAGAAAGTAAAAACTCAAACCAGCCACCACTGGTATATTGAAAACTGTAAGCCTTACGAAGAACTTTCCCTCCTTTGAAACCTTATTCACCACTTTTGAAATATGGATAATTTTCTAAACACCGGCCACATTTTGTTTTGTATTTTCAGATGGAATATGCTACTTTAATACCGTTTTATCTGTAAGCATTGGTTATGTAAAATTTATTGCTTAAAACCCAAACAAAAACAGTGGCCAAACATTAGGGAACGTGCGCGACGCAACGACGCCCGTTTTGGTGAATTGTTTTTATCCTAAAATCGTATTCTAACAATATTTCTCTGTTGATTGGAAGACGAATAAACTAGTTCAAGTACAGAGACGGAACAAATATTAATTTCTTTTCTAAAGCTTAATTAAATTCAGCTGTATTGAGCTACTGTACGCCTACAATAAATGGCGATTAAAGACGATTTTGTCGCAATTATAAATGCATAGTTTTTCCAAAGTAAGAGGACACATATTAAATTGATAATTTTAAAAGAAGTGAAAATTTTTGTCGTTGTAACGTGTTAACATTTAACATGATTACACAAATCAACGTTTAAAAAGCTGTATGTAATTATTTAAAACACTTGTGAAGAAAATACTGTAAGGTTTGTCAAATCGGGTGCTACAAGAACGTCATGTTTTGAACGTCTTTATCCCTATTTATAGAAAACCAATTTAGTACACAATGAGCACGTGTCTGTTTGATTCTAATTTTTTATACACTCATGTACGAGCTACAGTTTTCTTCTTTAGCCAAAGGTTAATGAAGACGTAACGTGTTCAGTGAATTAGTTTTCTCTATAAAAGAGTGAGAGAGTTTCTTCACAATTAAACAGCCTTCGTTGGTAGAGGAGGGGGCAGTAAACAAGAATGTTTATCGCGCTGTGGAATTAAATTCCATGTCGACATGTGAACGCAGTTAGGTTAGCGTGGATTGTCATTGCAGGAGCTAACGACAGACGCAGTACATGAGAAGGCTTACTGACTTCCCGGAATCTTAATTTTGGTAGAGCACAAAGCCTTACTACGAGCAACTATTGACAAACCAGTTTAGTGTTGCACGTCTTTCCGTGCAGTACAAGTGTGAAAAGTAATTATCATCATTTTTGGTTCAACAAAGATTGAACCAAAAACGGTTTATTCCGGTTCCAAGCAAACAGACTACAGTTGGCCACTCCAACGCTTCTTCGGACGTATAATCAATTCCCGCTTCTTCATTTCCCTCACTTGTAACCCGTCATAACGTGACTACGTGCCGCCTTACACATATAGTGTGGTGCGGCATAATACAGTAATTACATAGCGGTCTGTATCGTTCGAGATGCCCCTTGCAGACGTTAGACGACTATTCTAACGCCATCCAAGTCCTCTGTATCAGTAAGCCTACAAGGCGCTTATCCGGAAAGTGACAGATGATTCTCGAAACTCAGTGGGGAAAATATAATCACCAGCTAAGCAGACAGGTTCAGTTATACCTGGCGATTTTCCTAGCGCGAAGCGAAATGATTGTGGCGGTGATAAGGTGATGGATGAGATGATGGATGTGTACTGAGATGACATTCATTGTTAAGTGTTGGGTCAGATTTAACCGAATTATTTATTATTCTAACCTGAATTAGAAATAACCATTGTTTCTTTCTAATTAAAGTTTGTAATCAGCGACTCCGTTTGTGTCAGTTATTCTGTTTCCACTGTACAACACGATGATCAGTGCAACAATCTGAACAATATGGAATGTTTGGAATAAGTTAGATTAAGCATTTACGCAAAGTAATAATTTTCATATTCGTACTATAAATAACATACTTTCATTTTTATAAAAATATAAATTATAATGGTGATATGTGTAACAGTAATGAGACACTAATAGGATAATAGACAGACACTTGCCATGTTTTGTAAAAGGGAATATTGAAATTAGAGAATTTTCAGAGTTACAAGTTATTAAAAATGAAATAGAAACAGAGCGAAATTAGATTTTAATTAAATAATAATTGCCGTATTGCAGACAGTGAGATTAATGATTTGGCGTTTCTAATTGTCTGCAACAAACGCGCTGTTGAGATTCTTGTCGACTGAGGAGGAGGATGGAAATAATTTTTAAGTGGAAAACTCTTTAGTTACATTAATTCGCTTTGCGCAACCTCCTAGCTTTACAAGCTATCGCTGTGTATCACTTTCGTTCGTTTTAAGAGAAATCGAAACACAACCATGCGACTGCCAGCGGAGACAAGAGTAGGAATCCTGAATGGCGATGTAGTGAGGGAACTGAATGTGTATGAGGTGAGAGATTTTATGTATTTAGGCTATCAAGTACAGGGTGCGGCAAAATATCTGACGGCTTTTGAAATGAAATAACACACCACTTGAAAGGGAATCATTTTTATTAATATTCTCAGCATAAACACATAAGTTTTTCATTGTTTCTGGCTTAAGAAAAAACAGAATTAAAAAAAAATTAAGTGCCGAAAATAACGTCATGTAAATGTCGACCGTTTTCGTCGACACACTGCTAAAGACTATGAAACTTATCATCGTAGAATGGAGCAAGTTTTGTGTTATAGCACTTTTCTCGTGTTGAATTACTGCCCTTAGTTTTGATAATGCGTGTGGTTTGTGTATGAACTTTGGATTTTAGGTAAATCACATCACATACCCGATCAGTGAAATATCACGTACCCAATGATCGGATGAATGGGGTGGCCACACGGTATCTCCGCGGAGGGAAATGAGACGTCCTGGAAACATTACCCGCAGCACTTCTATTCAAGCCCTTGATGTCTTGTTCGAACAGCAGTTTGCCTCGGTTGGTGATCCTTCTGCGATGCTCCGAGGCGAGGAAGTTTCGCAGCATTAAAATGTACCGGTCTGCGTTCACTCCCGTCCCATCAAAAAAAAAAAAAAAAAAAAAATGGGTAATCACTCTAAAATTTGCCACTCCGTTATCCATTTTATATGAAGTAGACGCTCGTGAAGGTTTGGGATTGCTTACATACCAATAACACAAGTTCCAGCATTTCAGACCCTCCACCTTCCAACGTCGTCTCTGCAAAAACTCGACGTTTACCCCAGTCACGAGGGTTCATTTCCTGAATTACCATCTTTTTTTAGGGTTAGAAGTGCAAGTCCAAATGCACAATTCTTTTGACAGTTCAGTCGGAGATTTTTAAAACGAAGAAATGTAGTCTCACCGAAAGGCGTGGGTTAGCCTCAATGGGCTGACTCAGTCCTTCAATGTGTTCAGGGATTCGTACGGATCGCGGCCTTTCTGTTCGTTTTCTTTTTCTTGCTTTCTCTTTTTCTGCTGTCCTTTTGAAATTTTCCACCCACAACAATATCGTATTCCGAGTAGGCACCCGACCATGACGGCTAACGTTGAAATGTTGACGAAATCTTCTCTGAGTGAGCACAACGGACAGATTTTTTAAAAAACGTCTCAACATTGAAAGTGCAATGCGTCGTGTCCCACACGGTTCAATGGCAACGAATGGAGAGTGCCACGCTTGCCACCCTATCATCACATAATCTCCCTACGTGACACAATACAAAACAAAAACCGCCAGATATTTCTGCCACACTCTATATAAAACAGGTCATCGCTGTAGCAAAAGGAATAGTGGCCCGCATTACATTTGGAAACTGAACTCAATTTGCACTACACATGTTTTCACGTCAACTTATTTTGTAAAACTTTGCAAGACACTAATAAGACGTGTGGTCACCTACGGATCGCACTTGCAACTAGCCTGATCCAGAGACGGGTGTAAAATCTTTTTGAGAAAAGTATTCGCAGCTGTCAGTGAAGGCGGAGTGTATAGAATAAGAAGAACTGCAGAATTGATGCGGTTGTACGACGATCCTGGGACAGTGGCAGCAGTAAACGTTAAGGGTAAGATGGGCAAGATGTAAGACCGACAAAGGCTGTCAGACAATAAAATCCAAAACTCAAAAGATTTTCCGATGACTAACAGGTAGTAAGAGAAACTAAGGAAGAGACAGAGGACTTTGAGGAGGTTCTCAGGAGAGTGTGCGTACAGTAACGGAAGAATCAGGCGGAGGATAGAGAAAAGTTGTCGTAGGGGCCATGGGATATTGCATCGATTGTGGTGATGATACCTATGATGTGACTAAACTTCAGTGTAAAACTCGCATGAACGAATTAATAACATCCAAAGCAGAAAATGAAAACAGATATTCGTTTGAAATAGATACTGGTAAACTAGAGTCTCTATGAGACATGTATACTTAAGGCTCTGTCCTAAATACAAATAATTCTACAGACACAAAACTTAAAACCTGAGTCGGAAAGAGAAATACGTTCTTCTTTAGTACTTGGCCAATAGTGACATCAATAATACTAGTAAGCTCTCTGAGATGCAGAACTCGCTCGCTATTTTCAACGAAGTACATTTATTATGACATACATTTCTGATATTAGAAATTTTAAAATTTTTAGAAAAATTACAAAAATCACGATTACTCTACTATTTCACTAGTAATATAACAATTGAAAACAATCGTAGAATAAACACTTAAAGTTCGAAGCGTTCAGATTTAGGTTACAATTTTTTAGTTTGACATTGTGATCTCTTTTATGGGCTCTGAGGTCCAAAAATTTTGAAATTTCAAAAACTGAACGCTATATTTAGATGTTAGTTATAATTTTATTTAATATGATACTCCACATGAATCTTTGCGACTCTGTCAAACTTTTCACCCACTTTTTGGGCTTTGACGTTAAAAAATTTTGAAATTTTCAAAACAAACAATCTTTAGAATGTGGTTAAAATTTCCTTTAATTTTATAGCCCACGGTTTTTGCAACATTTTTATAATTTTGACCCCTTTCGCAACCTTATTTTGAGGGAGAATCAATCTAAAGAATAAAAGTAAGGACAGCATGCAAGTTTAACGAAAATATCTTGGTGCGTTCAAAAGTGTTGTCGTGAGACATACCCCAAACAGATAGACCAAATGCCAAACAGATAGGCCAAACGCCAAAAGGGTTGAGTTAGAACTGAGTACTGGGTTCGTTGGCTCAATAAAGATTGTAGTTTAGGAAAAATTAAAAATGTACAGAACTCTCGTAAGACTGGGTGTAATTTAAGGTAGTGAAAAATGAACACCACATTGTAAGAGACGTAGAAGCTTCAAACAAAAGATATTGAGAAAAATATTTTGAAAAATTCTAAAAGATGAACACCACGAGTATATATAGAGAATTAGGAGGAACGTCTTCGATTTAACGCTTTAATAAAATATAGCAATATATATGTCTTCTATATATACATTAAAGATTTTTGTTAAATAGTATTTACTGTTTAAATATTCGTGCATTTTGTAATATAATTATTTACAAATATAATATAAAGATAAATAAAGATAGCAAGGGTTATTGTGATGCTAATCAATTTTGTCTGAATCTCGCTGATGATAATGCTCCTCGTTGGATTCGCCAATTTGTAATTAAACTTAATTACAAATAAAAATTAAGTAGTGTAAATAATGTATAATAAAGTGTAATGTGTTGCTGAGTAAAAATGTTCGTTAGTTATAAAATTTTTTTTGTTTAATTAATTAATTTAATTTAATTAATTAATAATTAATTAATTGTATGTTTTTAATTACTGCCAATTTAATAAGTAAGATCTTGTGTTCTGACAATATTTGTTTCTATTAATAATTTAATTGTGTAGTTAGATCTATTAATTCTCTCTTCTGACTTTGCTCTTCTTCTTCTTCTCAAATATTTCTTTTATCACTATAAATTATTTTTTGAAGAAAAGAATAACTAGCATTTACTATACCAATAAATACAAACTCTTGTAACTGAATAATTATGTTCATTTATTAACATTTGAAATTATGCGCCATTCTGGCTGCGCGTGGACCAGGCATTGGTTGATATTTGCTCAAGTCGGTAGCGAACAAAATTGACAAAATATATGTTTACAGAATTAATTAATTAGGATTCTTTTAACTGTAGAAATGGTCAGAGAGGGCAAGGAACAAGATAGAATGCTTACAACTATTTTTAAAATAAAGTGTTATGGCTGAAAAAACAATATTATTATGTAAATTGTCAATTATTAAAAGTAAAATCGAACCATTCGTCGAATGACGTCACTGGCTTCGAGGAGGCTGTGTCTTGTGCTCGCTTAGAAATTCAGTATG
Source organism: Magicicada septendecula (assembly GCA_034769895.1). Taxonomy (NCBI): domain Eukaryota; kingdom Metazoa; phylum Arthropoda; class Insecta; order Hemiptera; family Cicadidae; genus Magicicada; species Magicicada septendecula. Next base: position 410,310,471 of record CM068370.1, on the reverse strand, counting down.
GCCGCCGTCACCTCGATTTCTCTGCTATGCACTGCTGAGGCTGGTTGATCTTCTCCCTCAGAAATAAATGAGTATTCCCTTCTCTGCGAAGTTGCAGTAGTCCTGGGATATAGTGTGGAGTGTTCTTCCTTCTTCTGCGATATCGTTCTGTGATTGTTTACTGGTGCAGTGTTCGGTGTTCAAATGTATTGTATTCGTGTTCTGGTAATATGGTTTAATATTCCTTCAAAATGGCCGTTGATTTCTTGTGCTCGTGTTAGATAATGTTATTGCTGTTGTTCTGGATTTCTCAACTGTTCACATTAACGATTAACAATAGACTGATGACTGAAAGTCGTCGTTTTGGGGTAATTTATGAAATGTCTTTTTCCTCTTCCCATTGTCTTTTTATAAAAGTACATGTCTTGGATTTGTTTCAACTTCTAAATATACATAACAAGTTTTCCTATTTATTGCTGTAACTCAATTATTTATTAATTTTACAAAAGTCTAACTATTCAGCAATATTCTTAAACTAATTTTACATAATTTGATATATAGCTGGGTCTGTTTTAAGTTTAGATTAGCCTAAAATTTACAATTTTTGATATTTATTGTAGGCCTCATATTTTGTACAAATTTAGTATTTAAATGGTTTACAAGTGTTTTTCTGATAATATTTCCATGAAATAATATTACTCATACCATGATTATTATTTGTTGTTAATAATTTTGTTGTTATAACACTTCAATATTGATTAATTTACTTTTTAGTCTGAGTTGATTACCATTTTAGGCCTAGTATTAGTTATTTCCAAAAGAAGTTAATTTTCTTCCTTTGTCATTACATTCGTTATTATTTGTATTTGTACTGATTACATTTTTATATTTTTGTGTTGTATGGATTAAATTCTATTCCTTATATTATGTAGTTTGCTTGAATTTATTTAATTAAGTTTGACTCTCTGATAGATGGTTTTGGTTTACATTACTGGTCTGTTTTTCTAGAGTGGTGTATTAGCTAATCTGCTTTGTACTTTTTATATGGTTTACAGTTTTAAATAAAATTATAACATTCCTATTTCCTACTTGCCTCTCTGCCTTGACAAACTTGAAAATCAGTTAACATTATTTTGAATACAACAGAACATTTTATTATCTACTATTTTTCATATATCACCTAATTATAACAAAAACATCTTATGCCTATTATTTTTGACTGTATCTTTCAATGATAACAAAATATCTTATCCTTATTATTCCCTAGACATAATTTAATAAAAAAAAATAAAAACATCCTATTACTAGTAATACTGTCAGTCATTAACTGTGTTTTGTATTTATGTTTCTTTTGATAATAACTTAACTGTGATTAAAAACATCTTATATCTATTATCCCCTTATATCTAATATATTATCTGATTAACAATAAATAAAAAACATCTTATTATTAGTTATACCCTCAGTTATGAACTGTCCTTTGGTATTTTTGTCCTTCTCACAATTTACTTAACTGTAATTAAAAAACATTTTATTGGTAATAGTATTTCTTATATATAATTTTAGAAAACTCTTATTACTAATAATGTTGTCAGTCCTAAGACTGTCTTTGATCTTATGGTTTTACTAGTATTACTCTACACTCATGGTAGTCCTTTTATATTATTAACACTTCATTGAATATTTTTTCATAGGTTTTTTAGCTATGTTGTTCACTACACTCACTGTAGTTTCTAATTTTTATTACATCACTTCACTTTATTGGGTTCTACACTATGGTAGTCTTTTTAGTGGGTTCTACTCTATGGTAGTGTTTTTGGGTTGTTATACATTATACTTATTGTGACGATTTAATTGTCAATAAAAAAAATTTAATAATAAAAAACAAAGAAAACGAAAGTAAGTAAGTATTTTAAATCGCACGATTAAACCAAATACCCCTGAACTAACTCAGAATAGTTATGAGAATTAAATTAAGAAAATCTAACTAAATAAGTAATAAAAAAAATCGTAATGTAAGAAGTTAAGAATAATACAGTTAACCCTTTTGTAAATTATCATGCGTTGACCTGCTTAATTCCGGACACAACGTGCATAGCGAACCGTCTGTAACTTAGAAATATCTGAAAATCGTAATGTAAATAATTAATAATTTGAAGTCTCAAGTAGTAGTTATAATAATCCCTGTAAACTAAATAAGTCTAGATAATTTGTTTTGTCTTACTATAAGAATGTAAATTTAATAAAACCTTGGAACAATATTATGGCGGATTACTCACTCCGCTTCGTTGCAATCAACCTGTCGTAGCAATGCAAAGAGTTACGATGCGGCGTTCAGACTGTAAACACCTCCAAGCGAGGGCTCTTCAAAAAATGTTTGTTTTAAATTTTTAAATGAGTGTTAGCTACCACAAAAAACGTGGAGAGCTAGTTCTATTTATATATAAGATGTAGTGAGGAATTTGTTAAAGAAATGTGGTAATGTAAAAAAAAAGGAACTCGTATATAAGGTGATGTCTCAAGTTAATTAAAAGACGATCTCTCGAGGATTGTTCGAGTGATGTAATTCAGATAGTAATGTAAAAAGAAGAAGATGCAAACTCCAGCACTACTCTACCAGTGAATATGTGACGTGCTCAACTGCATATACGGACGACTACCACCTATACAACATTTACCAGAACCGCCGAGGATCAACCCGACTTCACGCAGCATAACATCCATCTCCTCATTAATACACCTAGAAGGCTTTCACCGGAAACACGACCCAGATGACTACCCCGACTACCAGAGTTCCGAAGATTCACGCCCCAGGACACGGACAGCAAAAGCTTATTTGAGAGGTGACTCGGTGGCTTGCCTACCGAGAATTAAGTACATTTAAAATATAACTTTTCATACATGCCAGAGACTTTTCAAAAGACAATAATCTTCTCTAAGCATTAAGTAAAACAAAAAGAAATGTAAACTGTAATTTCTAAAATCATAGATCGATGTAACATTAATCTTGAAATATAAGTTATAATCCCTTAACTAAATAATACCATTCTTCAAATGGTTTATGTAATCATGCAAGCTCCTTGATAAGCAAAGTAAAATTCAGACGTCTTTACTAAAATTAAAGAGACTCGGATCCGAGGTAAATTACATGATCAATATGATCCCTTGTTTGACAGAAAACCCTTTTTAAATATTTCAGTATAAATTTTTATGTAATGGGATCTATATATATAATTTGTTAATAAAGAGATGTCATCTTATTACAGATTGAAGTGAGTGCATAAATCAGTGAAAGTACCTTCCCTTGTGTCCTAATAATTAGAGTAAATATTATTGTTCTATGTGTTGAGTTGATTTTCAGTTTGTTACAACGTAGACAGCCTGTATAATTGGCTAGCGTCAGTTATCACGGGTTCCTGGATTTGTAACGTAGCCCGGAACGTTACATTATACATAGTTTACAATTCAGTTTCAATTTTATTGTATCTTGTAACTTGAGTTACTGGGTCTAAATATATTGGTTTTAATTTAGTTTCAATGGTATACTATGTATTCCTTTATTAACATTTTTGGAATAGCTCTTCTTATTTCTAGGCTCTTTTTAGGAATATTGACATATTTTGTCCTTTCTTCCTTATTATATTAGTAAATTCCTTGTCTTGTGGTTTCTCTTTGTGCCATTAATTCAATGCATCTTATTTGAATATTATGTTTCATTTAATTTTTGTTTATAGCTCTTTGCTAATTTGTTGTTGGTTTTGTCTTGGGGTTTCTCTGCTTCTTGACTTTATAAATTTCCCTTATTAAAATTGTTTTTACCTTTTTATCTCTTTTCTTTCCTTTCCTTTTTACTGCTTCCCCAATCTACTGGGTATACTGCTGGTTTATTGGGTTTTTATATATGGTAGGTTATTTGTATATTGACCAATAGTTTTCTTTGTTATTGTTTATTCTTATTAACATTTTATTGACTTAATGTACAGTTTCTTTAGTTTAATCTTTAACCATTTATTATTCTCACTCACTATGGACATTTTCTTCTTTATTTATGTTGCATTAAGTTAAAATTTTAATGTGATAATTCTGTTATGCTACATATGCTCTCCTGTAAAAGTGATTAGTTCAGATCATACTCTTAGTATGGATGAAATAATTACTCCTAATTCTTTTTATTTACCATATTTTCTTCGTGATTTCACTTTATATACCTTCTTTTTCCACCGTTGCTTCCTCTCAGATGATGTGTATCTCCTTCATTAGTTTCCTTCTTCATTAATAAGTAATCATCAATCTTGTGTATAACATTATCATTTTATATCCTTTCTTATTTGGTGCTTCCTCACCAGTATGTTTACTCCCTAACATTCCCTAACATATGAGTTGGAACAGTTCAGAGTGGCACTTTTGGCTTCAATCCCTTCTGTCCAACACTTCAATTAATTGAGCCCCGAGGTATTATCATCTCTGTTCAAAATGTAAGACTGATGGCATTTTCTACATCCAGTCATAAAAATAAATAATCAGTAAAAGTAGTCTCTTTTGACTAAAATAAACCTCCTTAGATTCTTCACTTCATAATATTTTATATCAATTAATACTTTTATACACTTGACTCTTCTTCTCTATTAAAGCTTATTCCGTATTATGTGGTTTAGGTATGTGGTATAATATACAGTTCATAATTTCATCATTTCATCTTGGTTACATAGTAATTAGCATTTATCTAGATTTTTTCTTCCATTTGGTATCCAAAAATATTATTTCTTCCATTTTATTGCTCATGGCATAACATTAATTAATTCTTTATCACTTATCACTATAACAGTGGTTATTACAACAATATTATCATTAATAGTACCAGGGTATTTGGGTTCTGGTCTTAATATTTGGTCTCTACTTAGTTGGTCTTTCTTCATTGTTCCATCTTTATCAAATTATTTTCTTTGTGAGTTTGGTTAAGTTGTTTTGATTAAATTATATGATATTCTGGTTTCTTCTCTCTTTTTCATTTGAAATTCTGTATCATTTTTGTCTTAAATTGTCTCATTTACATAATTTATAATAGTGGTCATTGTTAGCATAGTCACTATTATCATACAAACTATAGTATGGTTTTTTATAGCTGTGATAGTTTATTGAGGGTTTTTTTCTCTTTATTAACACTGGTTTTTATGAGGATTTGTTACATTCCTTCTTCTGACACTTTTAACATTTATTAATATATTGTTCTGGTAACATTAAATTATCCAATTGTTTAACATTGGTTGTTCTCTTTGTTTACTGGAACCTGTTCTTTTTGTTTTGGGTCTCTGGAGAGTTTGAGAGGGAGTTTTTACATTTGTACTCCATTTACCTTCAAATTCTTTTATGTAAGAGTTCACTCAAATTATGAGTGTGATTTGTTCTAACTCTTTTAGACTTTTGTATCTCTTTCTTACAAAATCTCTTTTTATATTTAAGAGTTATTTCTCATCATTCGTATGAGTTGTTCTTACTATTTTTTAACTTTAGATATTTTTATTCAACTAAATTCTTTCTTATTCATAATAGTTTTTCAAATATTTTGGTGTAAGTTGTACTTACTAATGTTTTGAATTTTGAAATTTTTGTTCATCAAAATTCCTTTTTATTCTTCATAATAGTTTGTCGAATAATTGGTGTAAGTTGTACTTACTATTTTTTAGAATTTTGAAATTAACAAAATTCTTTTTTCATTCATAATAGTTTTTCGAATAATCAGTGTAAATCTTACTTACTATATTTTAGAATTTTGAAATTTTCATCTCTCCTCTATATATTTTTTAATTGATAATTGATTATAAGTTCCTTTTACTTTATTTGAGATGATATCCTTTAATACATACGTATTGTTATTATTGTTTTTAATAATCAGGTATGTGCCGGTATACAGCAGTAACAACTTTTTGGTAATGCCTTCCAAAGTACTGGGTAATTCCCTGTTTTTTAGTAGTACCTTTTCTCCGACTTCGTAGCTTATTATCTTCTTAGTCGCCTTTTGGTACTTGTTCTTGCGCCTTTCCTGGTCTTCTGCCAATTTATTGTAGAACCTGATTCGATTGAACTTGTATTCTTGACTCATGGGGAATTCTATTATGTCTTGTATTTCTCTTGGAGGCGGTTTTTCATACATTGCCGTGTATGTCGTGGTACCTATAGCGGGGTGATATGCCAAATTATGGAATTCTTCAGTAGCTAATAAATATTCTTGCCACTTCCTTTGTTGATTATGGCAATAAGTCCGTAATATTCTTCTGACTTCTCGCAGTACCCTCTCCGCTGGATTACTGCTGGGGTGGTAGACAGATGTCTTGTACGTCTTAATGCCCAATGTATTTAGAGTGTTTTTCCACCTCCTACCCTTAAATTGCGTTCCATGGTCTGTGATTATGGATGCCGGGCTCCCTATCTCTGGAAAGTAATGGTTTGTTATTACTCCTAGAGTCTTCAAAGTGGTGGCTCTGTTCACCGGGTACAGTTTTGTGAATTTTGTGAAGTGATCCATCATGATAATAATGTATTTGTATCGATGGCGTCCGCCACTGCGGGGAAATGGACCACAGATGTCCAGAAAGACCTTTCCCAGTTTGGCTTGTGAGGTAATTGGTATCATCATACCCTCTTTTCTCTCATTGTTGGTTTTCACCAATTGACATATCAGACAGGTTTTGAGGTAGTTTCTCGTCTTTCTATTTATATTTTTTATATGGCAATTCTCTTCTATAGCCTTGATCACCTTCATGGCTCCCATGTGACCGTATCGTAGATGATAGTCCAGGATGATATCCTTTTCGATTGTAGTAGGGATCATGATCTTCCATATCTCTTCATCAAGGGATGTTTTGATGAATAATATTTCGTTATGTACACAATAAAACTTGGTTATTGTCTCATCTTGGCTGGAGAGACGAAGTTTAATGTGGTTTAACTTCGGGTCGGACTGCTGGTGTTTGCTGATGTCCTGCACTATCTTTTCTAGATCGGATCTGTCCTTAATAATATTATAAATCTTCAGGATGCTCTCCTTTTCGCCTTCGAACGTCTGTTCTTCCAGATTTACTCTCGACAACACGTCGGCTACAACATTTTTACTCCCAGGAACATACTCCCACTGTATATCGTATTCCTGCAGGGCAAGTACCCATCTGGTCAATCTACCATGGCTTAACTTGCATCTTCTCAGAAATGATATTGATTTGTGATCTGTTCGAACTGTCACTGGATATCCGAGGATATACGTCCGAAACTTCCCACAGGGAAAGACTACACTTAGCAGTTCCTTTTCCGTCACGTTGTAGTTCTTTTCACACTGGTTAAGGGTTCTGCTAGCAAAGCTCACTACTAGATGGTTTCCACTTTCGTCTTCTTGGTACAGTGTTGATCCCAAGCTAATGTTACTAGCGTCACAGTTTAGAAAGAAGGGTCGGTTAAAATCTGGATGGTTGAGCATTACTGCTTCTAAGAACTTCTCCTTAATTGATTTGAAGGTTTCGTCTTGTTCTTGACCCCATCGCCATTTATTCTTGGACGATAACTGGTACTGAAATCGGGCCGTCAGTTCGGAATAATTATAGTATTTGGAACTTCCTGTAATAGTTACGCAGGCCTAAAAATGATTGTAGTTGCCTTCTGTTTTTTGGTATAGGGAATCGTTGTATGGCGTCTGCTTTTTCTGTTGATGGTGTTATTCCTTGACTGTTTAACTGGAAACCCAAGAATTGCACTTCTTTAGCTATAAGCTTGGACTTGTCTAGTTTAAGGGTAACATTATTTTCAGCCAGCTTCTTCAGGACATGCTCCACACGGTAACAGTGTTCTTCCCAATTGGTTGATGTTATTAGGAGATCATCAACATAGACAGTCGTGAATTGGAGCGCTTCTGGTCCGAGTATATGATCCATACAGGCGACGAAAACAGCTACTGAGTTCACTAACCAGAAGGGCAACCTCTTAAACTGCTAGTTGCGTCCTTCGAAGATGAACGCCATGTATTGCCGGCTTGCTGGGTGCAACTCCACCTGCCAATACCCGCACACGGTATCCCACGTGGTAATGAACTTCGTTCCGTGAAATCTCTTCAATATCTCATCAATTTCGCCAGGTGAGGTACGATCGTTAATAATCATTTTGTTTATCTCACGTGCGTCAAGGCAAAGCCTTACCTTCCCATTTTTCTTTTGTATAGCCACAATTGGGCTAGTGTATGGCGATTGACTGCTTTCGATAATATCTTTACTGATCATATTCTGGATCTCTGTGCGTACGGCTTCCTTCAAAGATTGTGCTATGGGATACGACTTTCGATTAAATTCTACCGGTTCTCTGAATCGTACGGAACATTGGTAGTTCCGGATCTTTCCAGGTTCGTCCGAAAATACAGCTCGATATTTTTCATATATGTTGACTAATTGGTTCAGCTGGTTTTCCTCTAATTGCTCGGTAGTATTGTGGCACTGTAAGTCACGTATCTCCTGAATCTTTTGTGGCCATAGGTCATCCTCCGAATTCTGATGTACTGGCTTGTTGTTTGTCGAGTAGTTTGACAAGTAATTCACCTTATTTTTGTGGTCGAGAAGTTGTCTGGAGTCTAACATCTTGTTGTTAGTTAAATTGGCTACCCAGGTCGAACCTTCAGAAAAGAGTGATACCTTCCCTCGGCACAAATCGATAACTGCTGAGTTTCTGCGCAATATGTCACATCCTATCATGATGTTGAAAGGTAATCCGGCTGCAACAAGAAATATCATATCCACACTAATGCCCTGACTGTTGACACTTAGGGATACCTGTTTTCTTATGGTTTTGTTCTGTCGGCCGGTAGCTCCTACAAGTACAATATTATTAATAGTAGTACCGGTAAGTTTTTGTGGCATTCCTGCTGTATCCGGTCCAATTCATTATGATTTATTATAGAGACATTTGCTCCGGTGTCTATCATTATGGGAACAGAAATACCCTCAATTTCTGCAATTATATATATTATTTCGTTGTCATTATTATCAATATTAATTTCGTTTTCTTCTAGCAAGTCCTTACGGATATCTTTCAAATAGTTATTGCACATTATTGTAAAATTTTTTCTTTCTTCGTTCAATTTTATCTCTTGGTCAAACCCAGCAGATTGGAGCAGTAAAGGGTTATTGGAGTTTATTACTGCCTCCGTTCGTTTAAATGCTCCGCACCATTACGGATTAAGCTGTTGGAAGCATCAACTTGGAGTCCTGAAACTGCTTCGTTTGGTTCAGCACGATCGTCCTGTTGGGCTTCCGTTACCTGTAGTCTTCGTTGATTGTCCAGGCTGGAACTGCGTCTGGGTTCATACTCTCTGTAACGATTACTTCCCTGACTTCCTTGAAAGGTCTCATACTCATAATATCGGCTCCTTCGTTGAGGCTGGTACCTCCTCTGTCCACTGCCTTCCGCTCTGATATAGTTAATATGGGGTCGATATGTCCTGTAATTATTGTTATTACCTCCATTTGGGTAATTCCTGTTATAATTACTATGATAATTGTTATTAGGGGGTTGGGGTTTCTCTGACCATTTGGAACATAATTACGGTTATTATTATAATAACCGTTGTTGTTTGGTGGACGGTTATTATTATTGTTGTTGCCCTCATTATTATTAATTCGGGGAACATTATTATTATTATTGTTATTAAATCTAGGTACATTATTGTTATTACGGGGGTTATGATTGTATTCGGCATTATTCCGATTTGCGGAATTATAATTATTGTTGTTGTTAACGTTCTGCCGATTATTATTATTCGAATTACTGGTGTTATTTCTTGGTTCCGGCCTTTCATATCTCCTGCGACTTTGGCGGTAGTAATCCTCGTGCTCATACATTTCTAAGAGCTCGGTCATTGCTTGTACAGTCTTTATTTGACTGTTTCTTCTAGCTCTTATTATATATTCCTCATAATGGTATGAGAGCTTGCTGACCAGGCATTCTTCCGGTATTCGGGGCTCTAAATGTTTGGCCACGCACACCTTTCCCAAGAAGTACGCCGTTAGAGTCTGGTTTCCATACGGGTTGTATTTTCCATGACAGATCCCGTCTCTGGCGATATTTTGTGTCGATTCAGACCAATATTTGGCTTTGAATAGCCTTTTGAATTGTTGGTAGTCGGTCACTTCGTCTCTTATCGCCATCCACCAATTATCTGCTAACTCCTTGAACGATTCGTCAAGTACTTCTTTATTTTCCCTCCAGCGATTCCCTCTGTGTTTGGTGAAGTACTCTTCGATTCTGGCTAGGAACTCCATCGGTTTGTTTTTATAAAACCTGAAGTTAATTCCTTCACGGTTCTCGTTGTTAGGACAACTGGTAATGCTTGTCGGTCGACTATGGAACAGGTCTATATCTGTTTGATTCTGTCGCACCTGACTGTTGATACTGGTCACAGCAGCTTCAATGCCGTCACATTTTTCTGTGAATCGGTCCTGCACTCGCTCCCAGTCTTCACGTGTTTCTTTTAGTTTTTCCTCTAAAGTCTTCCTATTCGTTTCTTCAATGTTGTTAACCTTAGTGTTTATTTCTGTCTTGATACTCTGTACTTCTCGTTCGGTCTGACTCCATCTTTCGTCAGCTCTTGTAATCTTTTTTTCGATTACCGTTATTTCCTCTTCTTCCTTCTTGCTGATTGTTTCATTGTTTACAGCTATCTTTTGCCCCAATTCTTCCTTCAATGCTTCCATCTTTCCATCTAATCGGTTCATATTCTCTTGGTTCGTCTCCTTCAATTCTTCTCTTAATTGTTGATTATTGCTTTCCATCTTCTTATTGGTTTCTTCCAGTTTCTGGCTTATCTGGGTTAATTCCTCCTTCGATTGCTTATTGTCAGTTTTTATTTCCTCCATTTTCACCTCAATCTTCTGGATATTTTCTTCCATTAATAATTTATTCTCGTTTTTTATTTCGTCCACCTTCTCCTCCATCTTCTTACTGTTTTCTTCCATCTTCTCCTCCATCTTCTTACTGTTTTCTCTTAATTCCTCCTTCAATCGTTGGTTATCACTTTTCATTTCCTTACTATTTTCTTCCATCTTCTCCTCCATCTTCTTACTGTTTTCTTCCGCCTTCTTGCTATTTTCTTCCATTTTCTCCTCCATCTCTTATTATTTTCTTCCATCTTCTTACTATTTTCTTCCATTTTCTCCTCCATCTTCTTACTATTTACTTCGATTTTATTACCCAATTCTTCCTTCAATTCCTTACAATTTTCCCTTAACTCTTCCTTCAGTTGCTGGGCTAATTCTTCCCTTGACTTCTTACTATTTTCTTCCGCCTTCTTACTAGCTTCTCGCATTTCCATCATCATTCTCATCATGGTTTCTTGGAAATTGATCTCCTCTGCTTGTTCCGGCTTATCAGCTTGTTTCCCTTGGGGTATTGGTTCGGTTGGTTCTGCTGGAGGTAATCTCTTCTCTATATCTTCCATAGGTGTCGCCTCCTTATCCTCCATATCTATTTCCTGTTCGGCCTCCACAGCCCTTTCCTTTGATGTCGCCCTCCTGTGCATCTTGTTTCTTTTTCTGACCTGTTGACAGCTGCCGAACTAAAATAGGAAATTGGACGAATTGTCCTTATTTTATAAATCTATTTACTCCTATTTTCAGCCCTTTAGTTGGACGCCAATTTGTAATATAATTATTTACAAATATAATATAAAGATAAATAAAGATAGCAAGGGTTATTGTGATGCTAATCAATTTTGTCTGAATCTCGCTGATGATAATGCTCCTCGTTGGATTCGCCAATTTGTAATTAAACTTAATTACAAATATAAAAATTAAGTAGTGTAAATAATGTATAATAAAGTGTAATGTGTTGCTGAGTAAAAATGTTCGTTAGTTATAAAATTTTTTTTGTTTAATTAATTAATTTAATTTAATTAATTAATAATTAATTAATTGTATGTTTTTAATTACTGCCAATTTAATAAGTAAGATCTTGTGTTCTGACAATATTTGTTTCTATTAATAATTTAATTGTGTAGTTAGATCTATTAATTCTCTCTTCTGACTTTGCTCTTCTTCTTCTTCTCAAATATTTCTTTTATCACTATAAATTATTTTTTGAAGAAAAGAATAACTAGCATTTACTATACCAATAAATACAAACTCTTGTAACTGAATAATTATGTTCATTTATTAACATTTGAAATTATGCGCCATTCTGGCTGCGCGTGGACCAGGCATTGGTTGATATTTGCTCAAGTCGGTAGCGAACAAAATTGACAAAATATATGTTTACAGAATTAATTAATTAGGATTCTTTTAACTGTAGAAATGGTCAGAGAGGGCAAGGAACAAGATAGAATGCTTACAACTATTTTTAAAATAAAGTGTTATGGCTGAAAAAACAATATTATTATGTAAATTGTCAATTATTAAAAGTAAAATCGAACCATTCGTCGAATGACGTCACTGGCTTCGAGGAGGCTGTGTCTTGTGCTCGCTTAGAAATTCAGTATGGCCGCCGTCACCTCGATTTCTCTGCTATGCACTGCTGAGGCTGGTTGATCTTCTCCCTCAGAAATAAATGAGTATTCCCTTCTCTGCGAAGTTGCAGTAGTCCTGGGATATAGTGTGGAGTGTTCTTCCTTCTTCTGCGATGTCGTTCTGTGATTGTTTACTGGTGCAGTGTTCGGTGTTCAAATGTGTTGTATTCGTGTTCTGGTAATATGGTTTAATATTCCTTCAAAATGGCCGTTGATTTCTTGTGCTCGAGTTAGATAATGTTATTGCTGTTGTTCTGGATTAGTTTGGTGTTATTTATTCTCTGTTGGTGTTATCTTTACTTAGTTAACCTCTGTTACACTTTTTCGAGGCTGCACTCACAGTTTTGCACTAATTTATACTTTTTCGGTCTTCTGTCAGTAATTTCTCAACTGTTCACATTAACGATTAACAGTAGACTGATGACTGAAAGTCGTCGTTTTGGGGTAATTTATGAAATGTCTTTTTCCTCTTCCCATTGTCTTTTTATAAAAGTACATGTCTTGGATTTGTTTCAACTTCTAAATATACATAACAAGTTTTCCTATTTATTGCTGTAACTCAATTATTTATTAATTTCACAAAAATCTAACTATTCAGCAATATTCTTAAACTAATTTTACATAATTTGATATATAGCTGGGTCTGTTTTAAGTTCAGATAAGCCTAAAATTTACAATTTTTGATATTTATTGTAGGCCTCATATTTTGTACAAATTTAGTATTTAAATGGTTTACAAGTGTTTTTCTGATAATATTTCCATGAAATAATATTACTCACTCCGTGATTATTATTTGTTGTTAATAATTTTGTTGTTATAACACTTCAATATTGATTAATTTACTTTTTAGTCTGAGTTGATTACCATTTTAGGCCTAGTATTAGTTATTTCCAAAAGAAGTTAATTTTCTTCCTTTGTCATTACATTCGTTATTATTTGTTTCTGTACTGATTACATTTTCATATTTTTGTGTTGTACGGATTAAATTCTATTCCTTATATTATGTAGTTTGCTTGAATTTATTTAATTAAGTTTGACTCTCTGATAGATGGTTTTGGTTTACATTACTGGTCTGTTTTTCTAGAGTGGTGTATTAGCTAATCTGCTTTGTACGTTTTATATGGTTTACAGTTTTAAATAAAATTATAACATTCCTATTTCCTACTTGCCTCTCTGCCTTGACAAACTTGAAAATTAGTTAACATTATTTTGAATACAACAGAACATCTTATTATCTACTATTTTTCATATATCACCTAATTATAACAAAAACATCTTATGCCTATTATTTTTGACTGTATCATTCAATGATAACAAAATATCTTATCCTTATTATTCCCTAGACATAATTTAATAAAAAAAAATAAAAACATCCTATTACTAGTAATACTGTCAGTAATTAACTGTCTTTTGTATTTATGTTTCTTTTGATAATAACTTAACTGTGATTAAAAACATCTTATATCTATTATCCCCTTATATCTAATATATTATCTGATTAACAATAAATAAAAAAACATCTTATTATTAGTTATACCCTCAGTTATGAACTGTCCTTTGGTATTTTTGTCCTTCTCACAATTTACTTAACTGTAATTAAAAAACATTTTATTGGTAATAGTATTTCTTATATATAATTTTAGAAAACTCTTATTACTAATAATCTTGTCAGTCCTAAGACTGTCTTTGATTCTTATGGTTTTACTAGTATTACTCTACACTCATGGTAGTCCTTTTATATAATTAACACTTCATTGAATATTTTTTTATAGGTTTTTTAGCTATGTTGTTCACTACACTCACTGTAGTTTCTAATTTTTATTACATCACTTCACTTTATTGGGTTCTACACTATGGTAGTCTTTTTAGTAGGTTCTACTCTATGGTAGTCTTTTTGGGTTGTTATACATTATACTTATACCTAGTTTACAATTCAGTTTCAATTGTATTGTATCTTGTAACTTGAGTTACTGGGTCTAAATATATTGGTTTTAATTTAGTTTCAATGGTATGTATTCCTTTATTAACATTTTTGGAATAGCTCTTCTTATTTCTAGGCTCTTTTTAGGAATCCTGACATATTTTGTCCTTTCTTCCTTATTATATTAGTAAATTCCTTGTCTTGTGGTTTCTCTTTGTGGCATTAATTCAATGCATCTTATTTGAATATTATGTTTCATTTAATTTTTGTTTATAGCTCTTTGCTAATTTGTTGTTGGTTTTGTCTTGGGGTTTCTCTGCTTCTTGACTTTATAAATTTCCCTTATTAAAATTGTTTTTACCTTTTTATCTCTTTTCTTTCCTTTCCTTTTTACTGCTTCCCCAATCTACTGGGTATACTGCTGGTTTATTGGGTTTTTATATATGGTAGGTTATTTGTATATTGACCAATAGTTTTCTTTGTTATTTTTATTCCTATTAACATTTTATTGACTTAATGTACAGTTTCTTTAGTTTAATCTTTAACCATTTATTATTCTCACTCACTATGGACATTTTCTTCTTTATTTATGTTGCATTAAGTTAAAATTTTAATGTGATAATTCTGTTATGCTACAATTTATAAATTACACAGGATTTCTTGGTTGTCAGTGTTAAAGGGTTTTGAGCCATTCAGCTCGTCTGTGCAGTAGACGTTTCGGCAGCTGTAGCGGCAGTTATCTTCAAGCGTTAATGTTCGAAAGACTAGACTGAAAATAAATTTGTATAATTATTCAATGAAACTAGTGAACCAAGTCTGGGCTAACTTTTGTTTCCAGTGTAGTTAACTGCTCAGTCCAGTAACACCATGTTTAACGTTCAGGGAAGCAAAAACTCACAATTTAAATTTAGCTTAAGTCTAAGTTCATTTGTGTAGACACAGCTGGTTGGCTGAAATCAGGGAGGTGCAATAAAAATTGAAACACAAGTTAATTGTATGTAAATATACCAATAAATACATTCACAAAAGACAACTGATGTAAATGCGAATAACAGAATATACAATTACTTCAAGGAATTTGAATAGTTACTATGTAAAAAAATAATAATAAGGTTTTTTTTTAAAACTTTGTAACGTAGAAGAAAGACAATCCCTTTTCTTATCACGATTGTTTTGATTAAAAATGTACGGTATTTTTTGTTAGCTATTTCTTGCTTGCAGATCTTTTTAAGATGGAAAGTGTTTTCTTTTAATTTGCTTTATTAAATTATACTAAAATTCTCCTGAAAACTCAAGATATCTTCAAATTCATTTTTATAGCCATAAATCTCTAAGGATTGTACTCAAATTTTATTATTAAATTTTGAAACTTTAAAACTCATTGAATGGAGTGTAAATTTTTATTTTGATAATTAGCACTAACTGAATTATTCTTGACACCAATGTAACGAAATTAGAAGTAAATAAAGGTATAGAAGAGTTTCAAACTTGAGATGAGCAAACTTCTTAAGTGGCGAAAACGTGAAAAGATGTATTATAACACGGAAAAGAAATTAAACCTTTTTGACGTACAAAAGAAATAAACAATAGTAAAACTACGCGAAGACATAAATAATTTTTTGACGAAACTTGTTCGTGAAAGGAAATTAATTGAATACGTTCGGAAAATTCTTTATTCTCCTATTGCATAGCTTATGTTTACGAGTGTAAAGGTTAACATTGAATTTTAAATACATTTACCAATCACCATCAACATTAAGCGATTTGGTTACGGTATGACTATCACAGATTCTCGCATCTTAGCTACTATTGAAGCCGATCCATACATGCCTCTTGTGTGAGGCCTGTTGCACTCATGGCGTCTTCAACATTTGTTCTGCATGAATGCCTAGACCATGGGTGATGTCCATTTCCATATTGTCTTTTGCCATCTCTCCATTTACATGCCCTTTATGTCTTCGAATCAATTAAACATTTTCACTTCTACCAGCCTCTGTTATTTCTACGGAAATCCCAGTTTTGACTTCACGTATAGATTGTTAATACTATCGAATCTAATTCGTCTACAGCATCGTCTCCAATAATCAATCTCCATATTCTGATTCTGGATTTAGTTGTTCTATTTGCTTCCCACAGTTCTTCTTTATATGAACCTCTGGTTATACGTCCTAATCATATTACGCTTTGTAATTCGGATACTCCATGGTAGGTTATTCAACTGCCTTGTATATGTGTTTGCTGACCCATTCTTGACTGCTATCACCAAGAGACGTTATTATTACTCCTAAATACTTTACGTTAATTTTAAATAACTATTTTTTGTAAACTCTAGTTCTTGGCCTCCACCACTTACTACAAAGTACTCTGTTTGGATGCATTTGTTTCGAGTCTCCCATTTCATATAATCTTCTGCAAGCTTTCTAAGCATATAACTTACATAATTCTCATCCTCTGCCAGTTAGGCTGATGGGCAGCAAAATGTAACGTGAAGTTCCCCTCAGCAATCGGTATAATATCTCCATAGCGTCAGGTGTAAGAAGGATGGTGGTTTGGAGGGTTGAAAAATAATTTCGGTTGGCTTATGAAAGGATTTATTTTTATTACTAATCTGAACTAGACTTGTAGTGAATAATAATAATCTTATAAAATTAGCATTAGAAAGAGAAATAGCTTCTCTTTATGAATAACAATAAAGTAACTAAAATTTTGAAAAGATTAATACAAATTAAATCTTATTTCGATTATTATTTCTTCTATCATTTACCATTTTTGTATTACCATTATTTATTAACTAACATACTATTACTCATATACGTAATTTAATATGCTATATAATTTGCGTGATATTGAATTGCATTATATTTTTTTGTATTTCTACAGGAGAGTAGAAATACTCTCAACCCCCTTTTGAAAATTTTAAATATTCAAAATAATCTTCCTCATACTTTATTGTGGCGTCAATACTGTTTATCATAAAGCTCACTTCTGTTATGTTAACATAAATCTTATTCTCTTAACGTAATAGTTGATCTTTCGTTATCTTATCTGGCTTTGATCTCTCCACAGCTGCCTGTTTGGGTAAAGGACTTGAAGAAACTTTGACAGTACATAACCTACAGTTTACGGTTATTCCTTCTCTGACAGTAACTCTTCTTATGAAAGAATGTGGTATCTTTTACCCTACCCTGGGAAAATCCCTTAAAGAATTTTTGTGTACAAAACATCTGCTCGTTGCTCGTCTGGTTTACAGTCTGACACCTGTGTCTGTTAACAGTTGACAACAATACACTTGACAATTTCTGTACCTTCACTTGTGAGTAATAATAATAATATTACATATATTCGACAATTACAACACGTTTACAGTGAGATTTAATTATAAAACACAAGTAGTAATACTGCTATAACAGTTGGGGTGAACCGGGCTTATTATGTAAATATAGTAGTAACGACTGACGAGGACTGTGTGTAATCACAGAGACGAATTCTCCCGCCGACGTTGCGACTACAATATAATAATAATAATAATGTTGGTGGTACCTGCCGCTAATGAAAACTGCACTATTTGAAAAAGAAAAATTGGAGTGACACGGAAAAATTCAATAGGAGTTACAATCAGTATTCGAATACAGTACTTAATGGGGAGAGTTTAATCTGTACCGTATCAGAGGGGGCGATGTTATTAATACCATTGAGGTCAAGTCCAGACGTGTCTGTTGTTGAAGCCTCATTCTCATTAATCTTAGTTACTTTCCTCATTAAATCCTATTCGAGGTCAAGATGATTTTGATTTTAAATATTCTAATTATTTACTTTATAAAATATTTGGAATAAAAAAAATTACAGATTTATTACATTTACGATTTGAAATTTAATTGACCAAGACTCCCTTTAATTAAATAGGTTTCTGTATAAAGCGGTTGAAGTACACTATTGGGTGGGGGGGGGATGTACAAATCACCTCTATAATATGAAAAAAGTATAGTATTGCTGGAATGTATTGCTGCATGTACTTATCTATATTACAATAATTTATAAAATTTTAACAAATGTAAAATCTGCGAATATTCAATATAAATATGCCTTGAGGCATATGTGCGTGTGCGTTTGTACTTATATTTTGAATCATTCTGTTTCAATTTATCATTTGTGTTAAATGTTTATCTTGGGGAGAGTATGAAGAAATCATTATCATTATCAAAGTCGTCGTCGTCGTCACCACCACTAACACCAACACCACCGCCAACACCACCGCCAACACCACCACCACCAACACCACCGCCAACACCACCACCACCACCACCATCATCGTCGTCGTCGTCGTCGTCGTCATCATCATCATCATCATCTTCTTCTTTTTATGCGAGTTTTCTTTACGGCTGTTGGCGCCTCTCGCATCCTAGCTTCTAACAACTGCGGTCCGTCCATTCGCCATTGTTCAATCCAGTACTCTACTTTCTAAAGCGATGTCCACTTATATGTTACAAATCTTCTTCGGTTGCCTCTTTTCTTTCTGTGTAAGGGAGTCCACCCAGTTATTTATTTAACCCACCTCTCGTTGTCCATCCTCTGCACATGCCCATTCAACCTTATTGTAACCATCTCTTGCATTCCATCATTTCAAGAATGTCAACATTCATTTCCATGCGCCTTCTTATTTCTGAATTCCTTATGCTGTCAGTTCAAATTAACTGGCATCATCTACGCCAGACGTTCATTTCCAAAGCTTGTATTGTAGATCAGCGTTGTCAAATGTATAAAGCAAGTCCTAAGAATCCATTGGTTTGCTAAGTAACTGAGGTTAGGTTTCTCTTCTTCTTCTTCCTCTTCTTTTTATGCAAGTGCAACTAACTTTGTGACTGTCCCTCATATTTTTTTTATTCAATAAATTTGTTCCTAAGGATAACTTTTTCCTTGTAGAATGCTTCTTGTAGTTCTTCTTCACTGTTTTATAATAAGATAATGTCATCTGCAAAACGAGTAATTTCATAGCACTCACCGTTTATCTTAACTTGCTGGTTTCTGAGAACTTGTTTCTTTGCATGTTCTGTCTAATAATAAGATTGAACGTTGCATACGCTCTTATGTATTGAGTACAGAACATTGACAATTGCATGGAATCAATTATAATATTAAAAATAATTCATAAGACAGAAAAACAAATCAATAACACTCATGTATATCAATAACCACACTGAAAAAACTCCTACAAATTAAAAACATCAGGGTACAGCTTTGCACACAGAACCACAAACGTAACAGACCACACACTGTCAAAAACACGCAAAAACAGCTAAACAATTTTGATTTACAAATTAAAGAGCTCAGAATGCAATCAAATTCTACATAGGTTAGACAGGGCGCAGATTCAAACAGATATACATTGAACATATGAAGGGATTGCATCCCACCACCGAATCCACCTTTACAAACCATTTCACTGATGCAGCCCACATATGCACTGATATCAACAACGCGCAAATTTTACAAGTACATACGAAAGGCCGAAAATTAAACACACTGGAGCAACTGGAAACATATAAACGCACAAAACACATGGAAAACCCATCCCAAACGAGCAGACACAATTTAAATCACATGTACCATTTAATCATATTACGCAACACATAGGCTACACAATAACGATCATTTCTAACGACGGCGCCGTCACCAAAAACAGAACGGACAGCGCTCCTATCGGCAACCTGTGATGAAGCTCTCAATGTGCAAACGCTTGTTCAGGCAATAGGGTAAAAATTAAAAAAACTGTGTCTAAAATATTTGTGTTTTGTTTGGGAATAGTAAATTTAATTCATTATTATACTCGGACACGTCATGGACAACAAAATCCATGAAAATAATTCGTAAGGAAATTTTAGCCTTTACAAAATAAAACTAAATGTTGTTTGTAAAGAAATAAAATTTGATGTTTTCATTGTCGTATTTAAAAGTCGTCATGAGACCAACGCTGCTGTAAAGTGAAATCCGGTCAATAATAACCATAGTCATATACTTCGGCAGTGGAGCAACGTGCCGGAAATGAAAATATTTAGATAACACGAAAGCGGTTATTGATAAAGACGGAATAATGATAGAGAAAAAAAAGCGCGAATTTCTGTGTGGACACTGAATGTTGTATAAACGTATATGAACACGATTAAACATTACAAACGATCCAAAGCGTCATAGACTCACATTGCAGAATGTATGCGAAATATGTAGCTATAATCTGACACTTAGCCCTGTCAGTGATTACATTTTATGTAAAACTATGAAATATTTTGTAAACACACGTCAAACATTAACCATATATTTATGTTAAGACAAATGTTATAAAAGGTTTGTGAGTCTAACACACCGTTGCACTGTGTTACTAGTAACACGTTGGCAAGTGTTAGGCCCCAGGGAAACTGGTTAGGAAAGGAAGATGAAAGATGCGAGAATTTTAAGTACTTGGGATTACTTATCACAGATGATAACACAATTTATTACCAGCTGGAATCAGATGTTTTTAAGCCTTGGGTGGTGTCCTAAGGTTAAAAAATGTAAATATAAATTAAAAAATTGAGATACATAAAAGCATTTTAAGAGCTGCTGTATTATACGGAAGCGAGGCGTGGGCGTTAGGAATTAGGTACGTTTAGGTTTGCCTTAAGTAATGAGAAAGAAAGATACTGCAAATGATTTGTGGCGCCAGGAGCGATGGAGACAGGTAGAGGATACGTACAAACAAGGAGCTGAAGAGATTTTTCGTGCAGGTAGATAGTGGGATTAAGAGAAATAGAATTAGATAGGCAGGTCGTATAGAGCGGATTATGAACAATAGAACTGTAAAGAGAAAATAACAATGAGAACAGATGGAAGATGAAGAAAAGGGAGACCCCGTAAAAGATGGTTAGAAAATTTGGAAGAACATCTGTAGCCTACCGCGTAGAAAAGAGAAGACTGGAGGCGAGTGGTGCTGGAAACCCGTGCTCTAAAGGGGCTGTAGGATCATCGTGATTCCATCAATCATATTTTTTATAGTCATCGATGTTAGTTCAAGCGACCCGTCCTTCAAACGTAACCGTCCTCAGAAGCTATAACACCGGCTAAAAGGACTGAGTGGGCGGCTGAAAACGCTTGTATGTTTATTTATTAATGCTGAGGACGAACACAGATTTTTGAGAAGAAACATTACGGAAAACGTTACAATGATAAAGGTAGTCCGGTGGCAGCTCATTTTACCGGCTAGATGTAACTTGGTTATAATAAATATATTGCTTCAGTCTGTATGTAGTTGTACACAAAAGAAATACGGAATCGTATCAATTGATAAACATACTTGGTTGTTATACATCATCGCCGTTGGTAACATATGTAAGGACGTTATTGAATGTGTAATTTTAGAATAACCTTACTTTAAATATATTTAAGTTAAATAGTTTAGCAGAAAGATGGATGAGGTAAAAATCGCCGCCAATGCCTACGTGGCCCTAACCACAGCTCACGTTATGTAGGAAACTGTGGTTCGGCCCACATTATGTAAGAGAAGTTAGGATAACGTAGAAAACTGGAAGTACAAGAACACCAACTAGAGCATAGTTTGTGTTATATTTTATTCCATAGGTGTACGTGAACATAATGCAGAAGTAGTGTGAAACTTACAAATTATGTTTTTATATTGCTACGTTGAAATGAAAGACAATAACGTATCGCTCTAGATAATTCGAGATTGCCTTTTCACATTTTCTCGACTAAACATTTTCGTTTTTACACTATGTTGAAGGTCGAAATTTAGGCTAGTATCCAGAGCATTCTAACTGCAAATTATTCTCGGCGCACCGCCCGGAAAATTTAAGATTATTCTGGAATCTCAGTGGGGTATAAATATAAACATCTCGTGGCCGGAAAAGTTCAGTTTACACCTGGCGATTTTAGAGTGCGAATCGAAGTAATTGTTGCGGTTTAGTTGGAAGTGATTACTGTGTTAATTAGTGTAAAACTGTAATAAGGTGACATTTATTGTCGCGTATTGGGGAAATATAACATGAATTATTGAAGAAGGGTGACTTTGTTGATTTATAACAGTTGTTTGTGTCTAATTAAAGTTTGTAATTAGTGACTACATTCGTGTCAGTTATTCTGTTCACAGACAACTGTAAACTGATCTGGACGATCTGTGAGACAGTCGTAACAATATTTAAACTTTGCACATACGTTTCCATGGAAACCATTGTTATACAGCGTTAAGTATTTATAATTTTAAAAGAACGTTTATTTTAAAATATAATAAAACTGAACATGATAGTAAAACAATTATCATCATCTACCATCATGATTTTTAGTCCGGCCATGTTTGCAAATAAAAGTTAATCATCATCATTATCATCATCATTATCATTAGCAGCAGCAGCAGTAGCAGTAGCAGCAGCAGCAGCAGCTGCAGCAGCAGCAGGAGCAGCAGCGTGGTACAAACCATTCCTGGTTTTTGTCAACAAAGCATCTGATCTCTGAGACGTTCGACACCCCGTTTGTTTCACCTAGGTTTATAATCTTTTCACAATTAAGGATCTCGCCAGTTCGTCATACTACAACACGATCGTTCCGTGTTCTGTACGCATCTTAACCTTGCTCAGAACAAATACTCTCACTTTTCCCTTAAGAGGTCCTGTCAGCTGAGATGTATCCTGCCAACACCCAAAGCAATTTTATTGCCGCACTTCGGATGTTCCTTTGAAGTTCCCTCCAGCACTTACAGACGTAAAGCAGTGTCGGGGTTACCATAAATTTATAAAATTCCAGCTGTCCGTTCACATAGTATCATTAAAATATTCTCAACTCATTATACATTCTTCAAATAAGCTATTACAATACTGTAAAATTATTGAAATGTTTAAAAATTATAAATTACACGATTGCTGTAAATTATAAGTAGCTTCATACTCTGTCAGAATGTAAGAGTACCAAAATTTTAGAACTTTAGAACTTCTACAATATTTGAGACAAAAAATAAATAAATACAGAATTGAATCCCTCATTTATTTCTCTATCAGAGCGTGCAAATGGATATTTCGGGGGATTTTGTTATTTTATAGTGCAGTGAAATTCGGAAAAGTCAACGTTTATCCTAGCTTGTGACATGCGCGTCACATTTGTATAGCCACCGTGAATTAACCAAGCATCACAACAGATTCCTCTTAAAGTACTGCTACGTTGAGATGAAAGACAATTACGTGACACTTATCGCGTCAACATTCGAGACTGTTCCGGACCGCACCCGTTGGCACAGTTTTTTCACGGCCAGACATTGACACAGTTTCTAGCGCAGTCCAGAGTGCCTGTAATACTCAATTTGCTCATCACGTCATCCAGAATGTGACGGATTATTCTCGAATCTCTGCGGGGTATAAATATAAGCATCCAGCGGCGGTCAGTACAGTTCAGTTACATCTAGTGGTTTTTACAAGTACGGATCGAAGCGACTGTTGCGGTTTAATGGAAAGTGATTATTATGTTAATTAGCACACAACTGTAATAAGGTGATATTTATTGTTGATTGTTAAACAAATTTAACTTGATTTATTGTATAACAGTGGCTTTGTTGAATTTATGTGTTCTTTGTATCTAAGTAAAATTTGTAATTGTAAGTGTACTGGTGTCAGTTATTCTGTTTCCACTGTACAACACAACGTAACAGTACAATTTGTCTATTTTTACTACTAAATTTTACTTGTGTAACTATGGTACATTAAACGCTATTAACGTTTATCTTGCTTCCGAAAAGGTAATTGGGACAACCAGCAGAATTACATCATTGTCGCATCCTCCGTTTACACACACAGGATACCGTTGTAGTAGCTGCTAAGGCTTTCGGAATATACGTTCTCTAAGTATTTAAGTTTAAAACAAGGATGTAGTCTATCCCCGATGATTTTTAATATTTATATAGATGACGTTTTACGGTAGTGTATTAATAAAAGGGAAAATTACACACATAATATAATATCGAAGAAAATTTGTAATGACTATACTCTTTGCAGATGACCAAGTAACAATTACAAAAAACGAATATTCCCTTCTGAAATTAAAATGGTAAATTATCTAAAATATTTCCCTTCCTTAAAATATTCCCTTCGTGAATTATACAAAATAGCCAAAGGTTACAACTTAAAAATATCATCGCAAAAAATAAAAATAATGGTACTTTTAGGTAACAAACCAATTAATAGCAAAATAATTATTAACAATACTAAGGTAGAGCGAGTAAATGAATTCGATTCCCTAGGTAACGACGTCTCCTACAACGATGAAACAGGTCTAGTAAAAAAGATAGAACAACATAAATGGTAACATAAAGAGTCAACTATATAAATGGTACAATATATAGAAACCTGAAGGATAAATTAAAACAAAAATTGATTAATAATATTTTATTAAAAAATGGCTATCTGATAACGTACTTACAGCAATGAATGAAAAAAAAGAATCCAAACAGAAGAGGTGAAAATGCTACGGAGGATCGCAGGTTGTACAAGGAGAGGTGGAACGAGGAATACAGAAATTAGCCAACACTTACAAGCTTTCAATGTAAGTGACCAAATTAAATAGTGCAGGAACAAGTGGGAAGACATTTACAAAGAATGGGCACTGATAGGCTGCCAAAGATAATGAAGAGATATCTACCACAAGGATGGGGATCTCTTGTGAGACTAAAAAAAGAGTCGCAACGGCTATTATCCTGATGCTTGGCTGGAAGAAGAAGAAGGACGTTCTGTTAGTTTGAACAGAATGAACATAACATTTTTGCAAAGTTTTTGTAATCCAACTTGGTTTGAGAAATCGTGCAGAAGAAATGTAAACAGGTTTATTGTGTACCCGGGTTAAAGTTGTGCAATGATCCATGAGATGAAATTGATTCCAACATATTTGCTGGACAATGTGGCAAAGAGGTAACACTGTGAAATTGGATTGACTGAAAATTTTACTCGTTTTTTTCAGTACATTTCTTTGATATAACTTTACTCGCCTTTGTACCCTACGCTATTTACTGAAAGGAAGTTTATTTTTCTTCCTTTTTTATTGTCAACAATGACAACAAAAAGAAAGAATCATCTTTACATTACAAAACCTACTAGTTACACGTTATTCTGATTAAGAAAAAGAATTGTTAGCATATTTAATCAATAACAGTTAATGTCTTTTTTAGCAAAGCACAATTATTAAGATTAACAGAATCCTTTACTACTGAAAAGAGTTTCTAATTTGATAAAGATGAGAGAACATTAACCGTAAATAACGATAGATTAATTTTTGACCAAGCGAACCACGTTCTCAGTTTTAACGTTTGGTATTTGTCTATCTGTCTATTTATCTGTTTGGGGCATGTCTCACGATAATTTTTTGAATACATCAACAGATTGTCATAAACCTAGAAGTGAGTCACAATAACTTTAACCTACAAAACCCTAGTGTTTTTTAAATTGATGCCTCCAAAAATAGCGAGCGGGGGGGGAGGCAAAAAATGTGGAGAAGCAAAATTTTGAAAAAAATTGCGAGTTGACCATGTGGGGTATCAAATTAAAGAGAATTTTAACGACAATCAAAATGTAATGTTCAGCATTAGAAATTTCAAAATTTTGGGGCACCAGAGCTTAAAAACCATACCAAAAGTTTTGAAAAAATTTCACAACTCCATGTGGGGTTCAAATTAAACTACAATTTTTAACTACAATCTAAATGTAGGGTTTAGGCTTGAAACTTTAAAAAAATTGGACAACGGAGCACAAAAAATTATTAAAATTTTGGAAACCAAACATCAGGGACTATACGGAATTATGTTAACGAAAAGCGGAATGAAGTATTCGCTTTACATAGTATTATTTTTAGGAGACCACAAGCTTACAAATGGAAGTCTTAAAATTAAAAAAAAAAAGTAAAAGTCTGAGCGACCGAAATCTGCAGCTCATGGAGCTTACTAGTTGGTAACATTAACGTTAACGTAAATAATACAATTCATGACATAACTTATTCAATAAAATGCAATGTTTGTGTTGTACGAATGGTAAGATGTTATTGCGATTAAATATTTCTATTGTGTAATAAGTTTTAATTTATAAAATAATAATTTATTGTAACTTTTTGGGGTTATTGGACCGGCCTTTCTGTAGAAAAAGGGATGGGGTGGGTAGACAAAGACTTTGTGCTCTGTATCAGTCGAAATACTGATGATGCCTCATCATAGTACGGGCGAAACGTTTCGTGTTAAAAGTAATAAAAAGACGTGTGTTGAACAGAAAAACGGTGTTGTTATAATTTAGAGTGCATATTTTAAAAATAATATTAAAATAATATCAGTTTATTAGCCTAAAACAGATTTCCAAAGGTCCAAAAATGACATTTGGGAAAATATAGAAATATTTAAACATAAAACAAGTAATAAATTACACCAGAACAAATTCAGATTAATACAAAAAATGATAATATTTTCAAGATTACTAATTTAATAAAATAACAAATATTTATATTATATTTTACAGTTAATTATATAACATATAAAAACATTAAATTTAGTCTACATATAAAACCGCTGATTTGAACAATTGATTTAAAAATTTTGAATTTATTAATTATATCTGACGATGATAGTTATATTACTATCGAAACATTTGCAATTTACAAAATAAAAAATATATTCTTGTTTAAAGTTTTATTATTATTAATAATAATATTTTTTAAAGGATATAAACTTCAGTCTCACTTTTTCAGTTTCGTTAAGGATCTTAACGAATTTAACAATTGTAACGATTTTAAATTCAAAAATTGCTCTGTTTTGCGATAGTCGTTGCAAACTACAGTAGACTAGCAACTATCCGGCTCCCAAATATTCGGCCTTCTGTATGTTCGGCTTGGTTTGGCCTGTGGTTCTTAACATAATTAATAAAAAGAAAATTGATTCAAGGATTTAATCTACTTCAGTTAATCTATACACCTGTGTTTCGAAACATAAATCTCAAAGCGGTTGATTATGTCTGCACCCTACATCAGGTAAAAATAATAAAATACGTTCAATTGCAGATACTATATGCTTCAAAAATTAAAAATTATCAGTGACGTAACTAGGAACTGGTCCTGAGGGGGGGGGGGGGGCTATCGTAAAGGTTAAACCCGCCGCAATTTTCTTCAGGTCAAATGAGAAGGCCAGAATTCTTCTCATTTAATTTGTCAATACTTTGAATATGTTACCGGCAAAGTATATAATCCAGGCATTTTATAGAATACCTAGGCATTTCATACAATGCCTGGAGATTTTGGGCAAAGTATAGAAGAGAATATATTTCAAATGTTTTTTTATACTTTTCCCAGGTATTCTGTACATTGCCTAAGCGTTATATATAATGCCAGTGATTCTTTAGGCAAAGTGTAAAATAAGCTTACTACATTCAAAATGAAAACATTTTATTACAAAATCACACACAATTGTTTGATTTTACACAAAGGAGGACTTTGTATGACATTTCGAGATTATCTATTCTCTACTTAATTATATACAGATACTATGTATTTTATAATTTTATCTATTTTATACTATTTTAAACCAACTTGGTTAAAAAAAAATACATTAGATATTATTGGTGTTTATTAATTCTAAATATATTGAATATACTCTACTTATTACAACAAGACAGGGAGCTGTGAAATTTTGAAGTACACTTACTTTCATTTTTTACATTATTTTTACATTTAGTCTTGCACACACATTTTACGAACTCTTTTCAGGATCCTGATGACTGGGCAGTAGCAGCAGAACTAAGTGCAGTTTCTTGTTCAGGAACATCGTCAACCCACATTTTTGGTCTTGGGCATACAGTGAACTACGATTTTGTGTACAGCTGATTTAAAAATCCGTTAGTGGTTCCCAGTTTGTCAAATCCGTCATCTGTCACACTCACGACCATTGCTAAGAGTTTCGAAGATCTCCCCGCCCCTTGTCTTCTTCAGGAATTGGAACACGAACAGACGCGCTCACAGGAGCTGGAGGAATTTTTTTGTCAGAATCAGATTTCATCTTCTTTGCCTGAAGTTCTAGAAATGATTTTGACCTTTTTCATTCTTCAGTTGCAATTTTTTACTTTGAAACAGAGAGTACACAGCTTCTTGCCATCGTCACTCTTATCTCCACTATTGTCACTAGTGTTCAAAAAATGTCCACTCTACACCAGCATTCTACACACTTTTCAGAGCATGAAACCATAGAGCACACATTGTCTTCTATACATTACCTAGAAGACGTTAGGCATTCTATACAATGCCTAGCCAATGTATGAAATGTGTTTTATTTCATACTTTGCCGGCTGGATTCAGGCATTGTAAGAAATTCCTAGGCATTCCATAAAATGCTTGATTTTGTACTTTGCCGGTAACATATACATTCTTTGCGTCTCAAAGCTTTTGAGTTAACCAACGTAAAGTATAAGGGTTGAATAGAACATGAGAAAAAGCGCTTATTAAACATATTTTATCTCGAGTAATTGTTATTCAAATTAAACATAATAAATTTCATGAAATTTTGAATCACTTTAATTATAAATTTGCGTTCTTAATAAAACTTGTTAAAATGAATAATTCTGAAAATATTTTGAAAACCGCGGTTTTATTACTTCATCGCACTTTAAATTAAAGACGCTGTTCCAAGAATGTTTTAAGCAGTTTATAGTTTGCGTTAAAGTACATTATTTGTTACGTAAAATCCAGCAACATGTTCTTTTCATTTTCCGAATTGATTCAAGGAACTGTTAGTTTACCTGTCCAAAGACGACTATTCAGAACCATAGAGACATCACACTAGAAATATCATGAAATAGACAAAACCTTTAAGGAGAAGTGTGTCTGGGTAAAAAAATATAGAGGTAGATTAATACGCTTGCCATTGTTTTCTCGTGCGTGCGTAATTGTTTCTTTTTTATGATACAATTACATACATTACTTACAGTAAATGTTGAGTGATTGTCATTGTTAAGTTAACTCTAAATTTATTTTATTAAGTTACAAATATTTTAACTCCTTGTATTTCTACAATTACTCATAAACGTCATCATAACACTCGAAAATATCTTAGATATAGATCTATCTTTAGCGAGTATGGAATTCAGCTAAATTTTTCCAATAGCTCTTGAGGAAGGGTCGCTCTGATCCCCAACGTAGTTGCGTCACCAAAGTAGTATGATTAAAAATAAATAAATAAAATTATGAAAGACATAGAACAAACCTACTGAGGACCACAAAATATGTCTCTCAGAATGTTTTTTAATTCATAACGAACGTATTTTCAAGGATTAAGAAGCGGTTCATTATATATTCCATTATAGTTCGTCTTGTGCTTTAAAAGGAAGCGGTGTTAAGTGTGACGAATGATTGCGGAAATTACGAAGAACGCTAAGAGATTAATCTCAAGAAAATATACGGTAGAGTTGAAATAAATGTTGTTCAGTATCATAGTAACGGTTACACATCTATGATTGGTTGGCTACATTTTGGAGAGTTAATAAATTATATCGGTAAACAAACATGAAAATTATGTAGCTGATATTTTGGCTGATGACTATTAAAATTTTTTGAATGCAAATTTCTGTCAATTAACACCAAGATCTTTTTGTTTAGTTTTTGTTTTATACCAATTTATTGCTTTTGTTATTGCGTCATCATCATCATTTTGCGATTTTGTTACAGATGCCGCCATTTGTCGCATCCTAGCTTCCATCGACGTCGATATAAAAAGACCTCCTGTGTGAGCCCTCTGTCGCTCAAGGTGTCTTTAACATGTTTTCTATTAGATTGTGTCCCTTCCCATACTTTCATTGGCCATCTCTCCCTTGATATGCGTTTTATGTCTCCAAACCAATTTAACATTTTTATCTCTACTCTCTACTGATTCTATTATGTCTACGACAACCCGCATTTCCGCTCTTAGGGTGCGCGTACAGTGTAGGCAGGTTGTCAGATTCCGATAACGGACGCCGATAAGCGCAGGTTGCCGGCGCAAGTAGGGTCATATAAAAGTGAAGGTAGTTTATAGGCGCCGAAACAGTACAGATTCAGTCGTAGCCATGGAGATAAGCGGTCGCCTTCTATGTGTTTATCCATTGCTTCAGAAGGTTTAGCTTAAAACTGGAAAAAGAGAGAAGCGGTGTCCACAGAATCAATCTCTATCAGCTTACCTGCAACACCCATTCCCTTTTATGCATCTAGCCAACAGGCTCCTACAACAACCCGGTTGGAATATTCTTTGAGTCTCTTTCCCAAAATTTCAGGTTTCATAAAACTTTTGGTATCACCGTTTCTGTATTCATGAGGAAAATAAGAAACGTAACTCAAACGAATAAAAGACGTGCAGAACGCTCCGACTCGTCGCTGGTTTCTGAACCTCGAATGAACATTTCATTCCGGTAAACTATCTGAGTCAGACTACCTGCGTGCGTGTACCGGTGCCTGATACCACTTTAAGCGCTCTCGTCTATCCAAACTATTTCGCATACAGCATCGTCTTCAATAATCCATCTCCATATCTATCATTTTGGATTTATTTCTTTTATTTACCTCCAAAAATTGTGCCTCACACAAGCCTATGCTCTTTATTATTATTTTATACATCCCAGTCTTATTACTATTTGTAATTCGGTACTCGACAGCAAGTTACTAAATTGCCTTGCAGCTGTTTTTGATTGAACCATTCTTGATTTAATTTCTTGATTGTTGTCACCAGCAGATGTTATTGTTACTCACAAATCTCCTGTATACTTGACGTTACTCGTAGTTTTTATAATTGTTATTCCTGTTTTTGTTATTTAAACGTAAAAAGAAACAAGGATGCCTTTTAACAGTGTTATATGTTGTGACGGCAGCGAGGCAAACATCTACTCCCCGGTACCAGCCTTTTTTTTCCTTTTTCACTTCAGATTTCACAGAGAAGACAGAAGATTCTGCTTCCAGCTCTCATCGTGGACAGATCTGCTCTCTGGACCAGCTCTTCACTTTGGA
This sequence comes from Magicicada septendecula, assembly GCA_034769895.1. Classification (NCBI taxonomy): domain Eukaryota; kingdom Metazoa; phylum Arthropoda; class Insecta; order Hemiptera; family Cicadidae; genus Magicicada; species Magicicada septendecula. The sequence continues at coordinate 410,279,026 of CM068370.1, read as the reverse complement.
CGCTTCGGAAGTGCGATCGCTGCTCGGCAGCTCCTGCCCTGCTGCCTTCGCTTTGAAGAGGACAGCTTCACCATCTGCTGCTCTGCCTGCTGTGTGAGCTTGCCACTTCAGGAGAAGAAACAATACTTCAACTCAGCTGTGCCGGTGAACTGAGTAGCCGGCATCAAGACCAGCTGAGTCTCGTCGGGCCTTCTTAGGGCCACAAGCGAACGACTCTTATAAGGAACAGGCGCCACCATCAAGCCGAAGAGAACCGCACCTGCCAGAGCGTAGAGTGCGCAGCTTATCTTTATCCGCTGACGCTCAGACTCGTAGGTGGCACTGGCCCGGACGACCCCCCAGGAATGGTGAACGAGCTTGTGGTATCGCCGGGGTAAAGGGGTAAAGAAGCCGGTGGACACCCCTCTTAGTAAGGAGGGGTATCTAACGAAGGCGGTCAATAGCCCAGCTCTCCCCGACAGCCTGAGCAGTCCAGTACAGCTCTACGAAGTCCGGCTCGGGCCGGACCCTAGGTCCCTGGTTGCGGCAGAGGCGGCCTTGCTGTCTCTGGCCGGCGAACCAACCGCTCGTTGGCAGCCATGCCCGGTAAGGGTGAGCCAACGAACACGCAGTGTGAGTCGTTCGCCTCGGCCTGCCCCACTCGAGCGACTCGCCGACCTCTCCGATAATGGATATGGACTCTGTCGATTATCGGACGGTCCCGCTGCCCGGTGACGCGACCGACACCTTCGTACCGGTTGGGGCACGTGGGCGCCCGGTAATGAAACCGAGACGGAACCGGTCCTCCTCATCCTCTTCCTCGGCTTTACCCATGGAAGTTGTCCCCGCCGATGGCGAATCCGGCCCGGGGCCGCTGTATCTTCGGTTCTATATAATAGTCGGTTCTCCAAAGGGGACTATTTTGAACAAGGCTGTGCGATGAAAATGGTGCAGACTGGTACATGGAATGTTAAATCAATGTTTGAAGCAGGGAAATAAAAGACGTAATTCAAGAAATGAATTGAGTCAAGATAAACATATTAACATTAAGTGAAACTAGATGCCCAAACGAGGTAAATTTTTCATATTCAAGCAAATGGAGGTCGGTTATTCTGGATCTGGCAATTGCAAACTCGATGAACCGACCTACCAGGAACGCAAACGCCCAAATCTACGCAACCGTTTGCTGGAGCTGGCCAATCCTCCACCATGACACAGTCGGCAGTCGATACCACGTAGAACACAATGTATATGATCTACTAGGCCTACATAAAGCTACACCCCTCTCCTCCGTCTCCGCTTTACTCACGTTGCCACTTAGTCCTTACGTCGCGCCCTAATCCTAAACGCCATGTGCAGTGTCAACGCTACGCTATTTCACAATCATATGGCAATGTTAATGATAAGCAAAGTTTCATATTTCTTTCAAATTAATTGGTACCCTAATACTTTTGGTCATATTTATAAAACCACATTCTGTCACTAAGATTCCACGTCAACCTTTACACGTGTACACGTACACAAATCAAAGTTCTTTACAGATGCAAAACTCTGTAGTCTCACGCACTGATAAGAAGATGCGAGGATTTACAAGACGAATTGGCGTAAGAAACGACTTTAATTTAAAACGATACTACCCCCAACAATCTTCTCTCGCTTAGTTACGAAGCAACTCAACATTGTGTTTGTTATAGTCAGTTAGAAACGTCAAACAACCAATTTTGCTGTAACCATTAATCACGGAATCTGACTAATATTTAATTTAAAATAAATATTCTTTTAGTTTACAAATCTTTTATTTTTTATAAATATAAATTACATGGTTTCAGTGTTCTACTTCTAGGAATGTGTAAATATTTATGTCAAAAAAATGCTGTATAGCTGACGATAATTATATTGTTATAATTTTTACAGTCGTCAAAGCCTAAATTCTTAGTTTACTGTATAATGAAGCCACCTTTTAAGTTGTCCACCGTATATTGTTTTCCTTAAGAAATACAATTTTATTAAATTCTCGCGCATAATTTGTTTGTTGTTGTTATTCTTTTTCTCTCTTCAAAAATTAGTTCATACCCGGTTTTACTATGAGGAAGTCCACACCATCTCTTTCTAGGTCACATATAAAAAAGATACCTTCTTGGCATGTAACCAAAGCTCCATACTTTGCATTCCCTAACCACACAGAGAGACACCACGCGCGCGCGAGCACACACACATTCACACCACAGGAGAAACACACTCACGCGATTGTGCGTTTTTACTTCTCAGTGCCGTTAACTTCTCATGCCCCCACTGGCTAAAGAGACTAGTCCCCAAAGCAGCACGTGACTTGTCCTCGGACGAGTCTCAAATAGATCATAATCATCATCGTCATCTATTCGAAGTATGTCACTCCAACGTCCGTTCCAGCCCCACTCTTGTCCTGTTCGGTGGGGATTCGGATCAATACCGGGACGCAAGACCGATACGCCAACCTCCTCGAATACCTCCATTAGCTAAGCAATAGGAAATGTCTCGGCTAGTAGAGGATATTTTGACAAAGAGAATAATCGAGCTTTCGTCAAGTCCTGGTAGCGAAGAAGGACGATGGATTACGTTTCTGCGTAGACCACCGGAGGGTGAATGATCTGACAAAGAAAGATTACTATCCATTACCTCGCGTTGGCGATACCCTCGACACGCTGTCTGGAACACAGTGGTTTTCCACATTGGACCTGAAGAGTGGATATTGGCAAGTGTGTCTTCATCAAGAAGACAAGGAAAAGACCGCTTTCTCGACCCCAAATGGCTTATTCAAATTTAACGTCATACCATTTGGACTCTGTAATGCACCGGTAACCTTCAAAAGATTGATGGATCTGGTACTCCAAAACGTGACATGAAAAACTTGTTTATTAAGACGATGTCATAGTGATAAATTAAAGCTGGTAATAATTAGTGATTTCATTGGTGTCTGTATTTCGTTTTGCACTGTATCACACGACGATCATTGAGACCATCATAACAGTATTAACGAAATCATACGGGAAGAATCCTGAATTTCTCATTTGTCCTGAGAAAAATGGTGGATACCATCAATTAGTGTTGCCCCCCCCCCCCTAGAAACTAATTGCATCCTCACCACAGGAGGAGCTCTTAGATACGCTACTGCGTCCTATATCATAGAATATTATTATAATAGACAGCGGGGAACCACACTATTCCATTACATCTCAGTGTACTCAAGTAAGACACAAATCCTTGTCTCTATTCAATTTTCTATGTACAAACACTATCCATAGTTTTTGTCAATTTAGTTAATATTGCACAATATTCCTAAACCACATGCTTGTAACGTCTACATATAATTAAGTCAACTTAGTTATGCAATTAAAGAGGTGTGCGTGTGTTTACGCGTGCGGTCTATAGCGTATTTAATTAAATTACACTGTAGTACCTAAACAGGGTCTCAAAGCCGCGATGTAATTATACGTCCAGTTTGTAACTATTTCATTGAAAACACGTTGTTAGACTAGTCGTTTATGAAAATATGTCATTTTCTGCGCCAAAACAAACGTTAACCTCAAATTTCATATGAATGTAATATACATGTAATGTCCTAGTTTGATAACTAAGGGGAATGTGGCTGTACAAGATAATGAAACGACTTTTTCCACTTAATGATTTTGAAGCGGAAACGTGAAGAGTACTGGTTCAGTGTAAGATGTGTGTGTAAAGTAATTGTTTATCAAGCATGTTAGTAGACAAACCTTTTTTATTTGATTTAAAATAACATGTTTTGTAAGTGGTTCGTTACAAGTGCGACGTTACAACCGCGGCGCTGAAAGTGACGGGAACCTACTGTCTCGAGGACAACTCTCATAAAAATTGGATGAAGAAGAAGCAGTGGCCCCAAGTGTCCGGTGACCCTAAGACTGGACAGAGGAAGCGAGTTCTCAGTTTTAGCTTAACCATTTGTCGTTTGTCTATCTGCCTATATAGGCCTACTTGGCGTATGTATCACGGTAACCTCTGAGCGCACAAACTGAGTTGCGTAAACGTAGCACGAGTGCTCACACTTTTACCCTACTGACCCCTATCGTTTTCGAGATTAATCTTCGCAAAAAATATGGGGGGCCTAAACTGTGAGACGTCAAGGTTCAAAACGAAATCACGAAAATCCATGTGGGGTATCAAATGAAAGATAATTTTAGCAAAATCTGAATATAATTTTTAGCAAAATCAGGTTTAGAAATTTCAATAGTTTTACCAGGCCCTAAAAAGACAATTTTGAATAATTGTACAAACATGAGGGGGGCGTATTTACGGTGGGAGTGAACGGGAACGGACCCCCTCCTCCAGGAGGGTCGAAAAAAGAGTTGACGAGAAATTTGGTTAATCTCTTAATTTTTAGATTTTTTTTAAATTCCTTTTTTATTATTTTTCCAGCTGTGTACGCTAATATAGTAGCAAGTCTTTATTAAATATACAAACAGCTTTATTACACAGCCTTTGCGTATACTGTGAAATATACGTTAAATATAGAAAAATAATTAAGTCAATAAGTATCTAGACAACAATGTTTAAATAGTGCGAATTTTTATTATACCATTTTATTACCGTCTACATTAGTGGGATTGATTTCACGACGTATAACACGTTTTTCAGCCCCTATAAACATTAGTAATTTTTATTAGTGTTAACTTATTTTTTCTTTTGTATGATACGTCCTGAAATCAATATTACTATGATTTAAAAAAAAATCAATGTTTTTCTTTTGACCCACCCCACATACCAAATTCTAGATACTCTACTGCATGTATCAAATTAATGCCTATACGTATTGCACACAATGTGATGGAGTGTCAACGGCAAAATACCCTTCCGTTTAAGGTAGGTTTGAATATTATTTATATTGTGCAATAATAGTCAATTCTGTCTATCTACAGAAATGTTTGAAAACATGGATAGATTTATGTCCTACACTTTTATTCTTCCCCTCCCCCCTCCCGCACGAATAATGAAATTCTGCCTACACCCATGATTTATTTATTTTCATACAAAAAATGTATATTGTATGAACACAATTGTATTCTTCTCTAATGCGTTGTTATATTGGTAAGTAATATAATGTGTTTACGGTTGTTCGATTCATGTGTGATAATTACAGTTTTTATAGCCAAATTTTATACTTGTTTCGCTATATGTGTGTTAATTGCCTGTTTTGTTAATTTTAGAATTTTATTTAAAGGGTTTGTCGTAAATGTGTTTAATTGTCTTTCCTTACTGATTTCTAAAAGCTTTTTAGATTATCAACTAGCTGAATTTTAATACAGTTTTTTAACGTTTTACGTATTACATATTATTTTTACAGAAACATAATATTATTTAATCACACACGCTTTCCAACACACATCTGAAAATTCTAAATATTATACATACAGCGCATAATTTTCACTTTTGAAGGTAGTTGACAGAAACGCAAGATTATGGGTTTTAAATGCTGTAATATTCAAGCGCTCATAGATCCATACTTATACCACAGAAGAGAAGGTATTTTGGCAGTTTACTGAATCCTTTAAGCTAATAGAATCTATTGTTAAGCGAAAACGTTCCGTTTACAAAAGTATTCTGTTAGCCATAGCATTATTGTTGTGAGAGACATTGAAAATAAAACATGTTCCCATGTCTTATTTTCCGCTGGAGCGTCATTATTGAAGTGAGAACTTTATATACGGCACTATGGTGCCCAGCTCACTCCGCGCTCCTACAGAAGTAAACTGATACAACGTAGGACGAAATAGATGAAACGAAAAAGCGGTGTTGCCACGTCACTCAAACCTCTTTTACCCACATAACTACCCAAAATTCCCCAAATATGCGTGCTTTAAGGAAAGCGTAATATTTTAAAGAGGTGAGCATATTCTAAATGTTTAAATACTATTAGAAGATAAAAGTATTAAAAATAATTTTATTTTTATAAATGAAAATGTACTCACATGCTGAGAGATCGCGCTGAAAACTTTTCAAATCCTATTCTTGTACTTAGTTCATTATTAGCCTAACATATTCACACAACTTTCCAATTGTTTTTATTCATAAAAATAATTTAAAATCAGTGGCTTCTATTTTTTAACGTCACGATTTTGTTGTGGTAAAATAAGTTATCAAACATTATTTTTATTTCTATCATACTGCATGAGACTGAACTCTGTGTCTCTGATGGAAGGGATAAAGTATGAGTGAGTGTGTTTGTGTTAGGAGAGTTAGTTTGTAAAGGCCAATGATTCATGACAGCTGCCATGCTCTGTGCACAGTCAGACAAGCATCCACTTGCTTAGGATCAGTGTACTTTTTGTCACTTTCAGTTAATTAGTGAATTATCCTGTTATTTGTATATTTGTAGCTGGTTATTCGCAACGTTTCTTCAAGGGTCATCAAAAGAAAAAAATGAAGTTTCATTGTTCACAGTGAAGGTCGTGGAATAATTAGTAATATGAGTTAAATTATGATGGAGAAACACAACAAAACGAGAGGCGTATTAGTATAATAAATCGGATGACTTCGTTAAATATTTGAGAAAGCAAAGGTAATGCAGTCCAGAAGGAAAACTCTCCACACCGGGGAAAAACTTAAGAAAAAGTGAGAAAACGAAACTATTTCTTGATGATTTTGATAAGTGTGCAGTAAGAAATATTATTCACAGTTTTTATAAAATTCAAAATGTTTTGCCCACTGTTAAAAAATTCCTACCTATCGTGATAGAAAGAATCCTATTCCCATGGGGCACTAAATCATTAACGCAAGTGTGGGAATGTGTGGGATTCAAGTGGAAAGAATGTAGAAGTAAAAGAAAAGTGTTAATTAAAAAAAAAAAGAAATTGTGATTACACGTTACAAGTACTTTGTGCAAATTAAGAGTTTTGATAATGTCATTTGACTCGGTATTTCTCAGTAATCGTTGGTTTGTTTACACCACTGCGTGTGCCTACGCTCTCACTCTCTCTCTCTCTCACACACATACACTCTCTCTCTCTTTCTCTCTCTCTCTCTCTCTCTCTCTCTCTCTCTCTCTCTCTCTCTCTCTCTCTCTCTCTCTCTCTCTCTCTCGCATTTCTTTCAGGGACATTCAGTTCAGTCTACAGCAGTACTAAAGCCTTGCCATCCTGGAAGACTGTTTCAGAAGTTCTGTACTATACCTCGGAAGCATTGGGAATTTCTTTTATTTATCTCCTAAGTTTCAGAGCAACAGGCGGCTGAGTTTTCTAAAATGACAGAGTAAATCGTCTTTTTACTTTGTAGGTTATTTTTCCACTCCAAAGCACAGAATTCAGCCTCCCTATTGCCATTTTTCCTTGTTTTATTTTGGCCCGATATCTTCATTACTTCTACCATATTTTGTTAATGTTACCCCAAGATAAAAAAAGTAATACACAAAACGCGGATCGACTCTCATTTTACGTTTATCAATTCAAGTTACCAGCTGTTCAGTTTTGCCAAAATTTATATCGTTATGTAATACGGAACGTTCTCGTGCGTTCGATGGTATCGTTGTACAAGCTTCTCGACTAGTCCTGCCGGTCTCTGTTTCTGCCAAGGCCGCGCTGAAGTATCCTTAGAATTTTCGAGTGCTTGATAAGGACGCATATAATGGAATCCTGAAGACTATAAATAGCATACACCTGTCGCTTAGTTTTCAGTTTACTTCGGGCGATTACTCAGTGCGTTTCAAGTGGCAGTGAAAAGTCATTATTGTACAAGACTGTATTGGTTGACATTATTATTGCGTGTGGACAAATTTAATTTGAATTTTTGTACGAGTATAATCTTGTTAAATAACTTGTTGGTTACAAACTGTTAATTGTGATAATTAAAGCTGGTTTTTAGTGACGTCACTGGTGTCTTGTATCTTTATTTCCACAGTACCATACGACGATCAGTGAGACCGTCGTAACAATATCAAAACCCTGAGATTTGTATTCTCTACGAAGGTATCGGATAGTTAATTGAAGTCGTGTTCGCCCAGTGCTACCACAACCTCACCATCTGCTAGCCTGGTCAAGTCGTTATAGATTTAAAATTCTGCCAGAAGCAGTCGGTGTGACGAATGCTATTTAATGTTTTCCTGTTGTTAAAACAAAACGAATGTGTATCAGGATCGCTAATAGTGTGGACGCATTTTCATAGTAGTCTAAGGGAAAATATATTCTTAATATGGCCGGAGGAAATAACTGTACTTGTAGAAATTTTTCTATTTTATTGAGTTTCCGAGTTTATTACTATATTGCGATGAATATTTATTTTGATGAAGATTTTATGAAGACATATTATAGTAAAAATTGATCGAAAGTTATGTAAGTAGCCAATAAACTAAACAAGTGAGGGTAAAAAGGCTTAGGCGGAATTCAATTTGAGTGGATCTGTTCTATAGCTTCATAAAGTCGTTACGTTAGGGTCTAAAACCGCCTGGTTGTCTGAGATAAAAGCTGTGTCTTGCGCTGACCGCTGACACGTACGTACGCGTGCACGAGAGGGTAGTCTTGGTACGTTTGAACTTACAAAAATATGCGACATTTAATGCGAATGAAGATTTCAAATTATGCTTAATTAATAATTTATATTTTACAATAATTTTAATAGTTTGTTTATTTACGGTTAATGTTAATAATTTACATTGTTACACCGATCGCACGGTCGTCGTGTTGTACGGTGGAAACAGAGTAACACGATCAGATCGGATGATGTCTTAGGCTACCACGGCAGCGTCAACTATGTTAAAGCCGTTACTCCTTTCCGGGCTCTTAGGCCGTTATCTAATGCTGTTTATTACACAGACGTTTCGGCCCCACCATTGCAGGCCATCTTCAGCAGTTCCACCATTGGAGGCCGGTGAAAGACGTTACGGATCCGCTCTGTTGTGTGGCGTACCCTGCTCGTACGGTGAGCTTTACATCGGCACCATTTGGACATCACAATTAACGATTGAAGTTAAAATTGTAATACAATTATATAATATAATTATTGTATTACTATATAATGATGATATGACAATTATATAATAATAATAATAATAATAATAATAATAATAATAATAATAATTATTATTATTATTATTATTATTATTATTATGATTGCCTCTTAACAAATACAAATCAATACAGAATATGTCACAATAACACTAAATATTAGAAATAAACATCAAACGGAAACTCAACTTGGCTGGCAATGCTCTAAACATTTCTCAACTAATAAAAAAAATATCTCGGTAGTATATTAATACAGTGCTTTACACATCAAGACACACAGGGATTCCACACGCGCGTAGGTGAAATTACTGTGACAATAAAAATAACAAAAATAGGAACAAAAAACGAATGTCAATAATAACAGTTTTGATCTTAACAATGTGTATAAAATCTGATAATATAGAACTATAATTAACGGTACTTTAAATAGAGTGATAATGAATCTGATAATCGACAGTGCGTACACGTGCTTCTACTGTGCATACTAGTGGTTTTATAATGCCGTGTAATCCTTGCGATTGAGTGCGGCAGGAACTCTAACGATAACAGTGTAATTGAAATTGAAAGTAAACAGTGGTTGCTTTTCTGATGTCTTCATAAATATGCGTTTCAATGCTGTTGGCATTAGAAAAAGTCTAGAGAAATTTACCATCGCAAATGACATGCTGCGCGTTGTTATTATGGGATTGTGCCATGCTAAGAAAGATAATATTTCTCGGTCTGGGGATGTTTGTTTCAAGATGAAACAAACGTCAAAATCCATTACCTGGCCAATAATATTTTTAACATAAAAATGTTGCAAAAGTATAAAAATATCTTGATTATAGATATTTAATGTTGTTTAACTAAGAACTGTTAATTCTTGGTCATTATTTTTAATTCTTCTTCTTCTTCAATCCATAGAGGTTCTAGTCGACCTGTTTTGGAACCCAACTTCAGCTTGGTTTACCAACATCCCTTTTCCCATTAGGTTGATGCTTCAGGTGTCCCACTGTAATCGGTTATTAGACATGAGGTCCAAATGTTGGCAATATTTCCTATTATTGTCTAATCTTTTTGTGCAACTATTCGAGTTTTAGTTCTTGTCTAACATTCCTCTTCTTACCCAGGAGAGAATATCCCTGTGTACTTCTTAAATATTTTATTTCAGTCGCCTGAATTTTCTTTTCTTCCTTTTAACATTGAAAATGTTTATAAGGACGTGTCGCACATTTGCGGCCGATCGCTGGTGCGTGATCGAAAATGGGAACCGGTGAGTTTCCATAGAAACTACTTCTTTGTTGTCAATAACGTAGTACACATATAAAACTTCGCTTATGAATGCGACTACATTTAACTTATAATCTGTACATTGGTAAGTGAAGAATGAATTCATTGATTTGTAAATGAACATAAATACAGTATATACATTTTTTAGATTTATTGAAGCATTTTCAATGCCCTTCTCTGTGCGTTGCATTTGTGCAATGGCTGTAAATTTTTATCAACATACGTAAAGGACTTTTTGGATAGATATTATTTTATAAAATTTTATAAGAGTATCTTTTATTATTTTATTAATTAAGCGTCTATAGATCGTTCCATAGATGCCTCTGAACTTTGTTAACTTATCTTCTCAAACAGTGTCACTTTTGTATGAGATGTCACATTCCAGGTAGTTACAATGACCACTCTGACTTAAAATTTGATTGACTTTATCTACTGTTGTTCTAGTTAGATATTTACCTTTAAATGCCATAGTTTGTGATTTTGGAACAGAGATATTTAGTTTGTAATCTGGTAGGACCTTTTGTAACTGGTCTTCTGCTTTCTATATTGATACACTTCTCGTCTGCGTAGAGCAAAGAATTTACATGTATTTTTCTTTGAAATTTTTTTATATTTGATATTCCTGGATCAACTACATACATTCCATAACCGAAATATGTCATCCATGTATATGTTAAAAATTATTGGTGACGTGGAGCGCACTTGTTTAACGCCTTTATTTCTAGGGATATCTTCTGTTAGTCTACCATTCAAATTTTAAAAGAAACCTCTTCTTTCCATTAGGCTCCAGAGTAACGACCGTTTAATATTACCAAAAGCTTTCGTTATGTCTACATGAAAGATAGATGTGTTTCTAAGTTAAATTCTTTTCTTTTCTCAATAATTAATTTAATCGTAAAGATCGCATCAACGTATGATCTTCGTAACTTTCCTGATCAGGTTACATAGACTTATAGTAGGACTGTCCGTGCGGGAGAGAAGGACAAAAAATTTGGTTTTTTAAAACTTAATACTACATCCACATGTTAATTAAAATTCTCTTTAATTTAATAACCCACGTAAATCGTAAATTTTTGCGATCTTGTGAAGCTTTTCATCCACATTTGTTCCTTGACGTCAAAAAATTTCAAAATTTTCAAAAACAAACACTATATTCAGATTGTGATTTAAATTTGCTTCAATTTGATACCCACATGGGCTTTTGCGATTTGTTTACAATTTTGGCAAGGCTAGTGTACAAACTTAACAATGCGTGCGAACAGTATAATGTGATGGTCTTTACACCTGAAATTAAAGCTATGACTATCCATATTATAGTCAGTAGTACACGTTGAATATCAAAAGTCAACTAAATAGAGAACTCCACAAACTTTACTGGCTTCTTGGAAGGAAATCAAAATTGTCTGTTGCAAACAAACTACTTGTAAGTCCCTCACCAAACATATTTCGTAATTCGGAGTCCGGCTGTGTGCAGACAATCCAATCGAATACATACGAACTCTTCTGGACGCCGCGTGGTATGTCAGTAACAAGACCATACATGATGACACGCAGATGCCAATAGTTTATGTGGAAATCAGAAGAACAACATGCAGCTACTTCGGCAAGCTACGCTTAACCAAAGCGATGCAGACAGTATATTCAAATGGCTTTAAACTTACTGAGTCGAATCTGCAAGGATTTCGGACTACAGATCTCCACACTGAAGACTAAGATGGCTTTCCAAGAGGCCGATGCAATACGATTTAAAATTGTTGTAGATGGTACTGTTCTGGAGCAGGCCAGTAATTTTGAATGTCTGGGACTCTAATGTGTCTTGCATTACAAACAATGATGTGGTTAACACAAGTTAACTATATATGTGGTTAAAGAAAACTCTAAAATCAACGAGTAAAGAAACACGCCTGAAGTTGATTACCCTCCGCACATTTCCCTACGGGTCAGAGAAATGGACTTTAACGATAGTCCCGAGGCTAATCGTATTGAAGTAGCCGAAATGAGATTTCTCAGGAACATAGCATGGTATACTGTTCAAGAAATGCAGATAAACTGCAGCAACTGAATATTATGAACATACTCAATAGGATTGCCTAATAACTCTTATCGGTTAAAATGCTTGGAACGTCTTCACCGAATGCATGACTTGCCGTAATTTTCATAATGCTGACTTCTGCCGCGAAATCCTTTGTTAACCATTTTTTGTTTAATCCTTTGCTGAAGATGATGATGGTGATGATGATGATGATGACTGAAAGAATAAATAATTTAGAAATATTTGGTTAAAGGTACTTAATTAAAAGGGATTAAGTTGAATTTTTTTAATTTGTTAAATATAACGTGTACAATTTAATATTAGAGGATGTTATAATCTCAGTTGTATTAAGATACACTGTACAGTAAGGGAAACGTTATTGCTCAGTTTTTACTTACAGGACAAACGCTGTATTCGCTCAACTTGATAAGAAGAAGCTACTGAGATTTATATGATGAATCGACATTAGCAAAGATTTCAAGTTTTAAAAATCACTTCTACAACCCTCTCCTGCCTTAGTCAACATTGCGTTTGTTGCAGACAATTAGAAACGCCAAACCATTAATCACTCGGCGATACGGCAATTATTATTTAATTAAAACTTAATTTCGCTCTGTTTTTCAGTTATTTCATTTTAATAACCTTAGCACAAGAAATTCTCGTATTTCTCCTTCTTCTTCTTTTCCTTCTCTTTCTTCAGGATAATTTCTTGTTTATAACCAAATTTACCACACGATACAATCATTCCGTCTCATTTTATCCAGTCCATTTCTTTTATCGTCTGAACGATTATCTTGTGTTCATCATCATCATAATCTTCTTCAGCAAAGGTTAAATCAAAAATGTTGTTCCGGTCCCAAGTAGACAGACCAGAGTTGAACACTCCAATTCTTCTTCGGACGTCCCGCACCTTTCCATCCTTTCGGCTTATAATTCAATAGCTATTTGGGGATGCGTTTATCATCCATTCGGTTACCATGATCCTGCAGTACATCGACATTTTTTTTACGATCTCGAAGTTTATATCCTGCAACGTGCTTGAGATCTCATTTCGGCCGCTTTATACCTTGTGTCTAATGCAATTTCTTAATGATAAGCATTTGTTTCAACGACGACTTCTCTACCTTAAATGACGCCAATGGCCCTTTCTTAAGTTTTGAAAAAGCCATTTCTCCAATCACTAAGATTACATGTTTGTGAGAAAATTGCAAAAGCCCTGGTGGGGTATCAAATTAAAGTAATTTGAACCGCAGTTTGAGTATAGTATTTATTTCTGAAAATTTTAAAATGTGTGGACGTTAGGGCCCAAAAATAGGGTGAAAAGTCTGATAAAACTCCAAAAATGTGTGTATGGTATCAAATCAAAAAGAATTTCAACTAACATTGGAATGTAGTGTTACGTTTTGGTAATTCCAAAAATTTGGAACCCTAGGGCCGAAAAAAAAAACAAAATTTTTTTAAATTGTGAAAATCTAGTAAGGTGTTACAATAAAAATAATTGTAACCTAAATCCGATTGTTTCTAATTTTTAGTGTTTATTATATAATTGTGTGCTATAATTCTGTTACTAAAGAAAAAACAGAGAACTCTAAATTTTTGTATTTTTTTCTGTAAGTGAAAAATTATCTAATCTCAAAATTTATGTGTTAATAAATGTAGTGTATTTCTTTCAAAACAGTGAGCGAATTCTGCAGCTCAGGGAGCGGACTAGTTATAAGCAAATACTGATATCTGGATGTGTTTTTACTGTGTGTTTAGCGGAGGAGAAAATTTATAATTATAATTAATCAGATATATTTATCTAAATTAACAATGTACTTGAGCACACGTAGATTATTTTTATAAAAAAGGTTAATTAATTTGTATTTTTTAGTATTTATTGAATTTTTAATTTTTGTGATTTACATTTAGAATAGTTTTTAAACCCATTATTTTGAAAAGCTTAGCCGCCTCTCCACATTAGAAAGCCGTATATTTGATATTAACGGTTAGTCAGCTGAAAGTAAACAGGTTAAAATTGTGGACAGAATAAAGTGCCTCTAGCTCTTGCTGCGCTAAGGGAAGCACGCTTACAAGTAATTTAATAACGTAAATTGAAAGAAAACACCAAGTGTTAGGGAACTATATACTGATGGATATATTGGTAAGCGAACGCAGTCAATACCGCTTGCGTTTTTGTGAATTTGCAGTTTTCTCAAACTTTAAAAATTACAGTGTTATTTTTGAAGTTAATACGTTAACGATATTAACTGAGGACAGGACGCATTGGGCAGTAGGCGAAACATAATACTTAAAAAGATTTAGATAAACACAAACGTTTGGTAGTTTCACAATTTATTATATTTAAGCTTCATTTATATATTTAAGCTTTGTAGTCTGGCAATTGTTTTAATCGATTAGGCTATTCTCAGCGAGTTGGTAAGAACAACTAAACATAAGGAATGTGTTACAGAGTGAACATGTGTGAAGTGTGTGTACAAGGTGGACGGGGTGGAGGCGCTAGTACAGGGATGATAAAGTGACTGTAAAATCCAAGTATAATAAAAATGCAACTTCTAAAATTAACTAGAAATTCTAAAAATTAAGAAAGAAATTAAAAATAACGAAAGTGTAAGAAATGAACAGACAGAATTCTTTGTATTCCTTTTGTTAAAAACAGTCATTTAGTTTATTTAATTTTGGAATTTGCATTCCTAGTATACTTGGTTTTACAGTTACTTCCCTGTACTGGGGTCTCCACTGCCTCCGCCAACTTCTATATACACATGTTTACCCTCTAACACGACCTTTGTATTTAATTGTCCTTAGCATCTTTTTGAGAATAGTCTATTCGACTGAAACAACTGTCGGAGTTTAAGAATAAATTTTGCAACTTCTAAGCGTTTGAGTTTATTTAAATCTTTTACAATACATTAGTAATCTTTAAAAAATTGAACAAATTTATCCATCATCTTGTTTGCAACATTTTAAATTTTCTGCGGAGACGCGGTTGAACCGTTTTGTTGGTTTAATTAAAATATTTAAGAAGAAAAATGTAACATATTTTACCATGTGTAACGAGGACTATTTTCTCAGATTTTTATTCAGCAAACAGACTGAAGTGTGGACCTTGCGGTATCGTACAATACTCCGGTAGTACGATTCTACGTCAGTTTCTAGGTTTTATTTTTGGGTTAAGACCCCTTCGGAGCGCGTTGCATATTTTGTTCTTTTCTATTTTTCCAGTAGGCTTTCATTCTTTCATTCTTTTTTTCATCTTCTGTGATTTTTTCAACTTGCCGTCTTGTCTGTTGATATTTCGTTCCAGCTTTAATTTCTCTGCTGTTTTTCCCTACGTATACTCAACTTCTGTGTTCTTAGTATGTATTTTTATTTATTTTAAATCTTTTTGTACTTCTTTGTGCTACTCAAATTTTGATTTTGTTTCTTAGATATTAAAATATCTGTTTCGTTAATCTTTCATTTTCCATTCTTAATAAATATCCATCAAATTTTAAGATATACACGAAGATCTATTAGAATTAAATATAAATTTAAAATCTTTCAATTGTTTTGTGCTATAAAGGTTTCTTAGTATTCTTGTTTTTACTTTTAATAGTTTTTCTGCGGAAACACTGTCAAGCATTCACATGTACATTAGGCTTCAAAACCTATTACGGTTTTGGAAATTCTTAATTTTGCGTTTATTCTGTTAAATTTTTTATTATAAATGTTTCCTGTTAAATGGTATGCGATTTCCATCTTTTTTACTCTGCTGTTCATATGCAACGCTGAGGAAATAAATAGTACCGCATCGATCAGTGCCTACGCGATTTTTGGCAAGCTGTTCCAGACGTTTGCAGATCATTCTACGCGTCAGAATTACGTAACGCGCGTTCCTTACGTTGTTAGGCTATTCTACCGGCATCGAGGCCCGCTAGCTCCTCACATTACAAAGTAGCAGAGGTATAGATATTGGATTTTGAAGCGGCCGAGTTCAATTACTGCCGGTTAAGAGTTATTTTGTCGTTTTAGTGGGAAGTGATCACCGAGTTAATTAGTGCAAAACTGTATAAGGTGACATTTATTGTTGGAAATATATTTAACTCGAATTATTGTATAATAGCGCTTTGTTGATTTATAATGTTGCCGGTTGTGTGTAATTAACGTTTGTAATTAGTGACTTCATTAATATTGTAACAGTAATTATGGATATTACTGTTACAACTTGTTTCGCCTCACACTGGAGTCGTCAATTCGTAACGATAATAAATAAATGAGATGAGGTCTCGCGAGTAAACAATATAACAATTTGTGTTGAGATACGAGTTCTTATGCTCCACGTAGCATGCGTCAATTTTTAACAAATTTAATATATATGTGTAAAATTATTAAACCACACCGTTGTTGTTGTCAATCTGTAACAATTAATATGATATGTTGAACGGTAAATTATTTTGTATTCTGCCGCTCGCTCCCACTATGCATGCAGTTCCAATGACGTCACTCAGAGTTGCCAACAGTTGCTCCGTCCGCTGTGCTATGTTAACTTATTTCTTAAATGAAACAGTAATAATAATGACGCAAATATAACACCAAACATATATCTTCCTTTGAACGATCTTTATTTAATGAAGGATTGTTTAATTACTTATTGTTTTTCTTTTTACGTTAATTACAATTGTGACAAAATTATGCGTCTTCTTTTATCAGTTGGTACAGTAGCTAAAAGTATTGTCAGCCGGACCAAAGGAATGATGCAGATTGTTTTTATTTCTATTAAAATAAATTATCTCAGGGCGTATGTGGTTCGGGGATTACGTTTAAACAAATAATACTATTCTTAAAATCAAAATTCAAATTTCACAGTACAAGGATATTACCAGGTTTTGGTGTGTAAAGTGCAAACTGGCAGTCGTGTATTGGTTACTTATTATTAGAGGTTATGACCAGTTTATGTGCTTATTAGTTGTCGTTAAAATTTCTTATGGTGTTCAAACAAGTGTAAAGCTCAATTCGTGTTATTTGTGAGTGTTTTTAGTGTTGGTGTGATATAGTGTCTGTAGTTTTATTTTGTTTAATTCCTAGAAAGTCTTGTACACAAATGTTGGTTTTGACACATTAGATAATAAATTGTTCAAATTCACAAGATCCTCTTCTTTCTTCTTCCAGGACGAAGATAGGGTCCACGTCTTCTTCGGTTCTTCTCCCTGGATCTCAATTCTTCTGTATTAAATGCTGGATGTTCCTTCCTTGATTATAATATTTTGTATTATGTACATCGATTTGTTTTACTAAGTCTGGTACGTGTTTTCACTGTTTAAAATATAATTATATGAGACGTTTTATTAACGCTTCTGTATTCAATGACCGTTGTTTAAGAAGTCCTCTTTATTTATCTGAAATTTTTGGTTGCTAAGGTAAAACTTGAAATCTGGTTGGTTGATTCAGATATACATTGTCATACAAATTCATTATTTCAATGTCTGAATTTAGTCAAAACTTTTAAATTAGTATAACTTTTCTGTACTGATTGGGAATTTAAAACTACTAGCATCATTATTTTGGTCTTTACATTTGTGACATATAGACACTAAACATGCCTACTTTTACTTAAGAAATACTGATGTTACATTTTTGCTATTTGAATTTTTCTTAAATAACTTAAAACGGATTATTTTGATTCTAGATTTGTTGTGTATACCATTAACTATAAATCTATTCATCCTTCAACATTTGTTTTACAAAATTCGAACAGTATTTCCTAAAATTTACAAAAGTTGGTTTTACATGGCTTCATAGAGTTTGCCATCCACAAAAACATTTGCTAATTCATTTATTTGTTCAAAAAATGTGATTACCCTTATAGAACTACTGCCTGTTTTGTTAGTTTTACTATTTCTTATTAATTTATAATGGTTTGTTACTTTACTGGCTATTCTGATAATAGTTTATTTATTTTAACATTGGCCTATGTCATGGTGATTCTTTCAACACCATGTCACATATTGTTTTATTATTTAGCCTGTTGGCTTGAACACTTATATTTAATTACAGTATAATCATTATATTGGATGTTAACCCATGAGATTTAAAAATACTCATCATCCTCTCATAATGTGAACACTTTAACAAAATTACAAACAGATTGACTTAAATATTATGCCCTCATGGCTGAGATTCTGATAAACATTAAACAAATAAACTAAATTCCAAAAAAAAAAAACAAAAACTGTTTATCATCTAACATTAATTCTTTTCTCTTTTTCATAATTATTTTATAGTTGGTCAACCATACTATATCAGTATTGGCCTATTTCTTAGTGTGTTTGGTATCATGTTCTAATTTTACAAATTCCATTTGGCCCATTGTTTTAAGACCTTCTGGTTAATCATATGGTCTTAACATCTTCATTGCATTCTAATAACATCATTAGGTTAAACAACAACAAAACAATATACAATCATATCAACTTAATGTCATGTCTACATGGCTATGACTCTAATGAACATTGAATAAATAAGCTAACTTTCATTAAACCCTAACAACTGTTTAACATATAATAATATCTCTCCTCAATCCATTTTGCTATGTTATTTAATTAATTATTTGAAGTCAATTTCACCTTGTTCATATAATAATAATGTGAATAGGTTATTATTCATTATTCTCTTGACAACATTATGTCCACTATTAATTACAATTAGTTGCATGTTCCATGTATCTATAATAATAGTTTTGTTATATTATTTCATTATATCATTCAAATTAATAATCTACCAATATATCATTTTACATTGTATTGTATGTTTGGGCCTATTATCCATCAATTTGTATTTTGATTATTTTTATATTTTGATACATTTGATAAAACCATTTGTTTACTTATAGTATTGGTACCTAAGCTGTCTGTCTTTATAAGTATTATTCTTGTCATTACTTGAAGTTCATGTCATTATCGGGGTATTTTGCATCACTTTGCCTAAATATTAATTTGGGTACGGTCAGTTGTAGTACAAGTCAGTCTAAAGTAGTTATTTGTTCATCTTCACTATCATTTTGAAAGATATTTTTCTTCTTGTTTAGTTTCTTATCCATAGTCTTCATTAAATCTGGTACGATATCATGCTATGCCAAATGTAATGTTACAATATCAATTATTCTGTTTCCACCGTACAAGACGATGATCGGTGTGACCGTCGTAACAATATTTACTTTTTCTGTTGCTGTTGGTTTTATAATATCGCCTAGGTAAATTTTTCAACTTTGTTTACTCCACTTTTTTCGAAATCGGTATGCTGGTTTCGGAATTATATTTTGTTTTGTCTGTAAGCCAATTTTTGAAGAGCATTTTTCCAAAATTGTACTTTAATTTTACTTCTTTTAGATTTTGAGCTAAAACAACTAAATGGTAAACAGTAATCTACTTTTTTATTTGTTGTTGTACCAAGATAGATTGACTGCCATATATATTCACGGTTTTATTTTAATGTTTTTTTTTATCACTCAGTATAATGGACCTTTGTTTTAAGAAGTTTCGACAGTGGGGCTGCGAGTCCCGAAACTCATCGTACAGTAAATTGTGGAAGTTCTAAGAGAGTCAAGTTTCAAGGTAAGAACAAGTAGACGTGTTAATTAGTCGTGCAACTTAGAAGTCTGTCGCGGCCGGAGTCAACGCTGTTAAAACATATTAAATACCGGGTTGTTAGGGCGTGGTCGATCGCTTAAAATATTACTGCTAGACATTCCTGCCCCACACCTTCACAGGGCACCTTCAGAAGGCAAACCTTCGAAAGGTGATGATATGCGAAGGCACCTCACTGTAAGCAGTTAGGAGTAAGCAATGTTCTAACAACTGAGCGGGGTTCCATGGTCAGCTCTGTGATGATTGGCTCGCTTATTTGACCATGGAAGTTATACAGGAAACCCCGTTCTCGGCGTTAGAACACTGTCCACTCAGTGAGGTGCGTTCGGCTTGTCATCACCTTTAAAATGTTTCTCTATTGAGGATGGGCATCCGGAGATGTGGTCGAAAAGTCTAGTAATAACATTTTAAGCAATCGACTAAGGCCCAAAATTCCGGTTTTTAGTCTTTTTGAAAATATCTCTATCTGTCTGTCTGTCTATATATCTATCTATCTATCTATCTATCTATCTATCTATCTATCTATCTATCTATCTATCTATCTATCTATCTATCTGTCTGTCTACCTATCTATCTATCTATTTACCTACGTAACTTGACATCAATGAATTTCTTCGTCGCCCAGGTGGAGGAGCGCCACGTCAGCCGTTCATTGAGGTGAAACCCGGGTATTTTACGCACTCAGCAGTAGGTATGGGCTTAGTGTACTGTCAGAGTTGTTCTATGATTTTCATTAAACGTAATGTGCACTGGATTACGTTTGGTTTAGTGTAAACTCTAACTTTTACCCATTTTAATACTTTATTTAAATTAATCTGCAGTGCTGTAGATGCTTCTATTTCTTTTTTTTTGTGATCATGAAAGGCGTTGTGACCACAGAGCATACGGCGGATCCAGATTATTTCCCTGTGTAACCTCTGACCTTTAGTTTGGAAACTGTTGTTATTATACCTCAAAACAGATATAGAAGCATCTTCCGTCTAAGATTTTATGATGGAAAACTTACCAGTGTTAGAGTACTCTAACATTACACATAATCTAACAACATACTCTACTCTAATACTCTAACATAAAGCATTTGCGTTTTCATTTTTCAGAGTAATACTTTTTAGTTTGACGAACAGCAGTAGTTTTATTTTTCGAAAACTCTGATTACTGCGTTGATTATTCGGTGCATTTGTTCAATAGTTATGTGTTGTCTCAAAAGATTTTATTAGATAAACTCCGTATGACGATAAAAACATTTTGTTAACACACTCTTTTGATACTACTTCTGTACATGTTCCTATTATAAAGATTAACTACAATTTTTGATAACAGTATCAAGTTCGTAGAGAATTCCAAACCACGGCCTCGTGGCCACGTGTACGCCAAAGCGTCGATAATAGTGTAAAATTATATCGACGCCGCTATGCAATTAAGAACGTGCGCGCGCGCTCACGCAAGTATGTATCTGTGTGGGCGCGCGCACGTCTACAGTCTACGACGTATTTAATTAAATTACAACGCAAGTTTAGACAGGGTCTCAAAGCTGTGACATAATTGCAAGTACAGTTTAACTAATTACATAATATGTGAAAACATCTCGTTTTCGGAGTATCAAAATATTACTCTCTGACAGAAACATACTTTTGTGTTACCTGCAGTCGTTTACAGTGGAAGTCGATACGATAGATAGTGTATTTAAATTTGAAAATGGACATGATTTAATTTTTGGTACTTTCCCAATAACCGTATTTACGTAAATTTTTGATACTTCGATATGTTGATCCGTTTACGTTAATCCGCATTTGGATTTTATGTGGTGGCATTTATAATTGTCGCTTTTGTATAAATTCTTCCTATAACTTAGAATATAATAACTTATAATAAATTACTGCAATATATGAATGCGAAACAGGCTTCGTAATAATAGGACAGCGCAAACTTAAAGCCTAAATCTGTTTTTTCCAAAACTAACTGTTATTAAAAAGATTTGAATAAATCAAAAAAGGTTCTTAACGCTGTCAGGTAACATGAGCTAGCGGACCAACTTTTGGATAACAAAAAACCAATTCATAATGTATGACACAAAGTGCCTACACAAATTTTGTCCATAGCCTGTTCTTCTTCTTCTTCTTCTTCTTCTTCTTCTTCTTCTTCTTCTTCTTCTTCTTCTTCTTCTTCTTCTTCTTCTTCTTCCCCTCAATCCAGAGGTTGGTTGGCTTGCAATTTCTTTTCTTCCGAAGACAGTTTCTTAATCACCACACAAATTCTTTCTTCTTTTATCACATCCTGTACTACTTATTTTATCTACTCCTGTCTGTGTCTTGTACTCCTACTACGCCCCTAAGCATTCCCTCGATGGGTGGTGAACCAGTTTAAATGGCGTAGTAGGTGATTAACCAAACTGATTCTCCTTTCCGCAGAGGTTTCGAACAGAATTCCTTTTTCTTCCACTCTTCCAAAACCATATCATCAGGCACTCTTTCTGTCAACGGTATTTTTAAGACACTCTTCCAGCACCACAGCTCAGAAGACTCAAGGTAGCTCCTCTCATCTCTAATTTCCTTAGGGTCCAGGTTTTTGAGCCATATGTGATCATGCTCCAAATAAATCATTTTGTAAATTTCTTCCTGGTTTCCAGAGACACGTTTCTAGACGCTAAAAGAGATCTTTTCTTGCAAAATCTTTTGCTTGTGCAATTCAACTTTTTATATCACTGAAACATCTCCTATCTGTATTTGATATATTTGATATATTTATTTACATAATATGCACACACACACGTTCGTACACATTTTCACTTGTGTGTTATATTGTAAACAAATAAGTGCGCACATACCTTCATGGACAACGTGTAGGATTAATACTAGAACGAAAAATATACTAGTACGAAACTATATATCTTGCTGAACAAACTTTATTAATTCAAAAATAAATCCAATTTTACAATTTATGTTTTGATAACAATTATTAGCTATAATATTAACATCTGTAATATTTGTATACATTGTATTTAATTATTTTACTCTTGAGTCATTGTTTTGTTTCATTTTAATTTTTTACTACCCATTGACTAACACCACTAGAAATATAGAAATACAGGATCCTTTACAGTATTACTCAATAAAATTTTAAGACGTGTTATATGAATGTTGTATTATTAGGTTTCCGTGTATTAGGTTAAAAAACAGCTGATTTTACAATTTTTACAGCTGCTAAATATATATATTTATTAGGTGGCATTCAATGTGTTCATAATTTATATACGTACAAGCGTTAATTATTAAATGAACGTTTTAAAATTTTAATCAAATATTGTTGTAAGTTTGGTTTAAATTGAACGGATTTTAGAAACTCAGTTATGTCCATTAACTTTCTAAATACCGAGTACTCCACAATTTAATATATTATTTAATTTCATATTTCAATTTTATAGATATTAAAAATACTTATATAGTTAAAAAAAATACATTAAAAAAATGTTTCACATAGTTATGAGCGTAGATTAGACAATCTACATATTACAGAACAAACTCAACTAATAGGAAAACAGGTTTACTTGTACAAGATTTTTAAATTACCATTTAGTACGCGGTATATTGAATACTTACTTAGTTACAGTATGTTTACTATTAAAAAATTAGTATTTCAAAATGTAATTTAAAATTAAACGTAAAAAATATAAACTTTTTAAATTGTATATATCAGCTGAAGTATTATAGCAATTGAGAATTAAAATAGTATAAGAATGGAAATACTTTAAGTTAAATAAATTGTACGAGTTAAATAAATAATTGTATTGGTCGAGTTATTTTGTACATCTGATGGTGAAAACCAATAACTAGTGTGGTGTATGTAAAATCATATACTGTTAATACGCAACAAAATTAAGTTTTGCAAAAGAAAACAAAACAATTGTTCACTAACGTTGTTAAAAAAAAAACAAAAAAAAAAAAAAAAACAAACAGAAGATGGGCATTGGGCATTGAACAGAAAGACAACAGAATCACATTGTTATAATTATTATTTTAAAATATTAGTCTGTAGAACGTTTTATCTTCAGCTTAAATTTTAGATGCCGTAAAATAGAGCCTGTTCAGTTACCGTACCACCTGTCAACAAAATGACAAATAATTATATTCAATCGTTATATTTGAATTTGTGTTCTTTGGTTTATTAGTTTCCAGAGTGAAACCATAATACAGGAGAAGAAGGAGGAAAAAAGTATGAAGACGAGGAAGATGAAGAATAAGAGGAACAAGAAGAGGAAGAAGAAGAAGTAGATGATGATGATTATGATGATGGAGAGGAGAAGGAGAAGGAGAAGGATAGAAGAGGACGAGAGTAGAGGAGGGGAGTAGGAGGGAGAAAGAGGCTGTATAAGAGGAAGAATAGAAGGGAGGGAGAGAGAGAAGAAGAAAAATTAGAGGAGGAGAAGAAGGATGAGGAGGAAGAACAAACAGAAGAAGATCAACAAGAAGAAGAAAAAGAAGACTGTTAATTTTTGAAATCAAGTGCCATAGTTACAACAGGCATCCCTGTGTGGAATGTTGCCTCAGACAAGCAAAGAAAGAAGAACGCTTCGGAAGAGTTCGATAATAATACACCAAGAAATTAATCGAACATTGCCAAGGATATATGGGACAATTTTGTTCTGTCTTCTTTGACACGTGGATAGAATGGATTCATATCTTTTCTCCATTCACCGGTTCTTCTTTGGATTTCTAGACAGATAATGTTATAAGATCGCCGCTATCTCTTCGGTGTCCATATTACGACTGGACCGATTTTAACTTCATGCTTAAAATACCAGGTAGCGCCACTAGAGTCACTCGAGCCATTGTTAACTCGGGTGGTGCTTCCCTGGTGGGGGCGTTTCACACCGGTTGCCTTAAATTAACAGGCATTTAAAATTCATGAGTAAAACGTATCGGTATGATTGTACAAAAGCCTTATGAGATTTTTATAAAATAAAATTTTTTATAATAAAAAAGTCTAAAATCAACAAATAATCAAACACGTCTAAAATTCTACATGGAGATGGCATTCCCCACACTTCTCCTTGGACCTGAGAATTGGACTTTAACAAAAACTGAGGCCTGTCGTATCCAAGCGGCTGACATGAGATTTTCCAGGCACGTGGCAGGGTATACTCTTCAAGATCGCAAAAGAGATATAGATATATGGCAGGAAGTGAATATTAGGAGCATACTCGATAGGATCGGACAATATTGGCTAAAATGGTTGGAACATCTTAACCGAATATATGGCTCCCGCATCCCCAAAAAACTATTAAATTGTAAGCCAAAGTGACGAAGGTGTGTGTGTGTGTGTGTGTGTGTGTGCCGGCAGAGACAGGAATTGTACTACGGATAAGGGAGAGCTCTGTGTACGTATGCATTTTACTTGTGTTAGTAAACTCTGGTTCAGACATGAATGTATGAAAATAATTAAACATCCTTCCCATACAGATATTTATGGAAGTGCTCCATGGAAGCTCGGACGATAGCCAGCAACTCTGTCCTTGTAACGCAATTATTATGTAACGCTTTAGAGTTTTCTCTACTTACCCAGCGCGTGCAACGTCTGCGGCAAAGTCGTGCGCTGACGTCATATCAAGATTGTTTAAGCACTTGTAACTTGTAACAGCGTAAATTAATTCGACATGTGTCCCGGAGAATCAAAGAGTATTCTGGAACCAACTGCGGGGTATATATGAGTGCCAGTGGCCGGCTTAGTTAGTCAGTTACAGTTGGCGATTTCATCGGTGCGGAACGTTATTGAGTGTGGACAGTTTAACTTGAATTATTGTATGAGAGTACCTTTGTTGATTTTAAATTGATTGTGACTAATTAAAGTTGGTAATTTGCGACTTCATTGGTGTCTGTTGTTTTGTTTCCACTATATACTCCGACGATCGGTGTGATTGTCGTAACAATATTTAAGAACTTTCTTTACTTCTTTATTTGTCTTTCAGTTCAATTTTAAAGCTGTGTTTTCTATTCTGAAATTTGTTCTTTCTAAGAAATTTAATACTGTCTGTGAGACGACAAGAGGACTAACTTTTTGTTCACGTATGCCAGGAAAGCTCCAACTTACTATTCTATGGGGTCTCTGATATATTTCATAATTATCTTCGCTTTAAATGTTTTTGTAATCAAGAGTTTTGCTGTTTTTATTGTTTATTGTATTTTAGCTAGCTATAGGCCTTGTAAAATGTCTTTTATTAAAGTAGTTTATATTAACAAAATTTCTTGCGTTTTGTCTTTCCAGTAGGCTACTTCTTCTTCCCTTCACTGTGTACTTCCTTTCTTCTGTCCAGAGAGTCTTTGTTTTATCTCTTCTTCCTTAAAGCCTTTAAACTTCTTAATCCTTTTATAATATGTATCCCTGTCTGAAATGTCCTCTGTCGATATTATAATTACAGCTAAATTATTTTTGACTTCTATGAACTAACAAATTTCCGTCCTGGGATTTTATCATCATGATCAAATATTCATTTCGATAATCCCTTTGGATTTATTCGGATATAGTGCTTTGTTTCCGGATAATAGCCGAACGTTTTTCAGTTTCCAGATATCATTATTTATTTTTTCTCACTTCATCTTACTTCAAATTGTTTTTTTATCCAACAATTTTTTCTTGGTTTTTCTTGATATTCTCCATAAAAATATTTATTATATTATTATCCACCTCTCTACCCACTAAAATACCCACCTTCTTGGGTCACGAAGCTTTCAGTCTGGAACCGCTTCCGTATTTCTCCTGTCTAAGGCGTGCTGTTACTAAGCCTTCCCAAAGCCTACCCACTGGACTGTACCATGCTAAACTGAGGTTCTCGTCTTATGTTGGCCTAAGTCACCCATCATCTCTGTTGTGTCACAGGACGGACTTACCATGCGCCGCGACGGATTTCCACCTTTCCTAGTCCATTAGCGTCACTCCGACAACATTATAAGGAGTGAGTTCTCGTAATATTACGCTTAGAACTAGCCAAAGGGTCTTGTACTTCGTTCAGTTTGAAAAAAGTGAGGAAAACATTGCCGCATTGCTGCAGTACCGCAGTACCGGCATTGAGGAGACATAATTTTGCTTATGATAATGTGGTATTATTATAATTGTTATTCAAAATACGCAAGTAATCGACTTACAATTTACAGGTCCGGACGACGCAGGTTAGGTAACGGTCCTTTGTCCGTGTTGTCAGAAGGAAGCGACAATTCCTCCGGTCCGTCCACATCCATCTCTGATTTGAATAATGATTCAACCTTGTCCGTGTCGAGAAAATCGTGTCGAATCACCAATATCATTAACGGGAGTTTGGCATCGTCCTCTGCGGTGTCCACTGTAAATCTGCGACGAGAGATAGGTGCGTTGCCATCGTCATCTTCAGTGTGCTTGTGGTAACGACTCGATGGAAGCGGATAGGTCTTTATTGGCGATAGATGATTCTGCACAAATAAACGGTTCAAGATGCACACACACACACACACACACGCGCGCGCGCGCGCGCACCATAAAAATCAATAAAAGTTATGGTACATGCAGACTGAGAGCCCCTATAACTTCGATATTTCCTAAAATCAAACATCGCCTCCTCAACTCATTTCCTATATTCTATATAACTAAAGTTCTAGACCAGTGATTTCCAACTTAAAAGCGTCATTATAAGCGGCCAATTTTTGACAATTAACGTAATTAAAATTATTATTAATAAGTAAAAGAAACTAATTTACACATTTAACACATCTTAGTGTATATATTTAACGGTAAAATCTTTATTAAGTCAGTGTAATAATGAAGACGAAAAAAGACGTTAAACATTCTATAAAATATTCAATATGAAAACTGAAATCGATCTGCTGCAGGCCCTAAAGTAGAATGTCCACACTTGAACATGACTTTGAATAACAGACGCGATCGATTACGGATCAAGGACGAACCATGGATACATAGGACGCGTCTGTTTTGTCTAAAAAGTAATGAGACTGATAGTATAAAATTATTTATTGATGCATTAACTACAAAACAATTTTGTCTCCTTCAAAGTAGTTCTCTTCGGAAGCCACACACTTACGGAGACGTTCCCATTGATTGAAACAGTGCTGGAAGTCTTCAACTGTCAATGCCTTTAGCTGGTCCGTCACAATCTTTTGGATGTTCTCCACATTTCTTATTTCTTTGATTTTCGGAAATAAGAAATAATCACATGGATTAAGATCAGGGGAATAAGGGGCCTGCCCACAGGCACAGGAATGTATTTTTGGATAAATACTCGCTCACAGAAAGCGCGGTGTGACATGGAGAGTTATCGTGATGAAGGATCCAAGAGTCAACAATCTCTGGCCAGACACGAATGACCCTTTTTCTGAGTTTTGAAGAACCTGACGGTAGTAAGTTTGATTGACTTTCTGTCGTTGGGGAGCAAAAAAAGTAATGAGCATTGATTTGATCTTGGATTTGCTCTTTCTTGCTTTTTTTGGCGTGGCGAGTCTTTTGTGTGCCAATATTCACTGTGCTGTTTTGTTTCTGAATCATACTCAAAAATCCACTATTTATCGCCTGTTATGACACTTTTCATAATATTTGTGTCATTTTAAATGCGCTCAAGAAGGTCAAGACACACTTTTTTCGGTTGTCCTTCTGTTCCTGAGTGAGAGTTTTTTGGAACCATTATTTGCGCAGATTTTGCGCGCACGTTCAAATCATGCGTCAAAATTTCATTAACTGTCTGGTGATTTAAATTTAGTTCATAAGCAATCATTCTCATCGTCAAACGATGATCAGACTTGATGAGATCTCTCACTTTCAACACATTTTCGTCAGTTCGTGCCGTGCTTGGTTATCCAGAACGGTGTTCATCCTCTACGGTTTCACGGCCATCGAAAAATGCTTTGTGCCACCTAAAAACCTGAGCCTGGGACATGGCTTCATTTCCGTAAGCTTGTTTTAACTTGTTAAATGTTTCTGTTGCACCGTTAAATAACACTGCTCAATACTATTAAGCTTCATTTTTGTGACATGAGACAAAACAAACACTTACAAAAACTAAGGCACAGCCAAATCTGTTAAAGTAAAGAAGCTTAAAATTTTTACGACAGTAAACAAATGTTACAGCTACCAGCTGTTGGATTGTTGGACTCACAGTGTTGCCACTTCCTGGGAAAAAAATTAAGTCTCATTACTTTTTAGACAAACGTCGTACTCGATCTTTTAATATAAATAAAAGAGAACAGGACTAGAGCAAATACGCATTCCCTTAATCAAATAAAGTAAAATCTACTGTACCTTTGTTTATGAATCAGTGAAACAATTTTTCATACGGTTCTCCTGCAAGACCATTGTCAGTTAAGATACAACTTTATTATTCATTTACTTATTATGTAAATAGTAAATAAAGTATATTTTACATTGGTTTACCAAGATAAGATCGCGGGCCGCGAGTTGGAATTCACAGTTCTAGACAAAAGTTATGCCTATTCCTGTTACTTTGAATATAAGTTCACAAAATCAACTTGCAACTACAACGCTTTAAGTTCAATCAAATAATTAGGATGATGTTATTTTATCGTGTTTATTATCATAAGGTATGTTGGACGAAAGACTCAAAAATCGATAGCTTTGCGCTTTTTTTTTTTAATCGAGAGACTGGTATTTAATTAACTATTTTGGTCTCTACGAAATACTAATACACACTCACGCACTGTAACCACACAAGATGTTCGTACGCACAACGCAGAAGAATTTTATAGGCACTGAGATTACTAAGGCGTAGGCAACGCCGCACCCACGACCACAATGACACGATACGAGTGACAAGACGACTACTGACGGCAAAACGTTAATGCAGACATACAACGGATGCAAAGTATTATAAGTACTGTGTACAGTAGACTTCAACTCCTTTCCATTGTTCTCAGTCTTGTGCATTTTGTCTATATGATCTGTCTATATTCTCTTCCGTTTCTATTGCCATCAAGCATTTCTGCGTTTCTTCTTCACCGTTCTCTTTATCCTTTTATCTTTCCCTCAATAATCCTTAGCTGGAAACAGTTTCTAAGCAATATATGCCTGTACCAATATGTTTTAGTCTTTCTTCTCCTATTTTCGTTAATACTTCATCGTTTGTCACTTTATCAATACATTCCACCTTAATAATTACAAAGATTGTTCAATAGAAACACGTTTAGAGGCTCTAAAGCATTTTTTGTTCAACGATTTTCAAAGAAGTCTCCATTAACATTAAGGCATGAGTGTCACTGTTGCACTAATCTGTAGATTCCCTGCTGGTAAAATTCTTGCGGCTGTCTTCCTTGTCGAAATTTATTGCACCATTCAACCACTGCCGTATGAGAATAATTATAGTCACCATATACAGGTTTCATTCTCGTATAAATTTTCATTGGCTGACGGCCCTCAGCGGCCAAAAACTGGATAACGTCACGCAGATTATCTTTGGACGGATTTTCTATCATAGATGCCAATTTTTCAACCCAGTCACAACGCTTAGAAAAGAGCAAACTGCTAATATTTTTGGCAGATGCGTCACTATTACTTAAACACACAATATAAACAAATGAATTTTGTTGTTCCACTGCCATATAAAACCACACTCCAAATACAGCTTTTGAAAATCTCTTTCTCATTAACATTATTAGGAATCGTTCTTGCTGTGAGTAGTAGTGCATTTACCTTTCTTACATATAAATGTACTACTCCTGATTTCCTCCCATTCCAGTCACGGTACTCCCTCTCCAAACATCCATCAGTGTAGCCTACTTGTTCGACAAATTTCCCTCCCAAGGACATGTTAACGAAGCCTTCATTCTTGCCTGTTCTCATCACTTTAGTTTTTTCTTCATTTATATTCATTCGCAAACTCTTTCGCATCTTAATATTCTTCATCATAAACAAACAGACATAGCCTGCAAGTAAAATATGTAGTGTATTATCTAATCCGTTCTCGACAAGAAACACTTTACAATGTTCATAGCAAATAACTTTTTTACCACAGTTTTTACCACGTTTTAGTGATCTTTTCTTCCGTTTTCAAACGAATGAATACCTCTTGCAACTGTTGACTATTACTTGAAAAGATATGGTTTTGCTCGTAACGACGTTGCATTTTGTTGTCGATTTCAGTGAATCGATATCAGCAACCGATATTAAAGAAAATAAAAGGAAGGCGTTGACAAAAAATTTAAATAATCGAAAATAAACAATTCACTCCAATTTACCGGTGACTTATTGTTTGAAGTGTTACCAAAAAACATTAATCTTTTGTATTTGATGGATGCAGTACAAAACCACAATCAATTACTTTTAAAGTGAATGGAATGCTGTTTTAGCAGTAAAATCGATTTTGTTCACAACACCTCCAAATAATTTGTCTTTTTACATGTAAAAAAATCAAATATTTGCTGTTGCATATTTTCCTATGTGTAACTTATGAATTAACTAACAAATTAAACAGCCTACAAGATTTCATACATGTTCGTCCACGTTGTCGACTGGCCTGTTGTCGTCCGCATCGTCTTCTGCTTTCTCGACTGTGAACTTCCGGGCAGCCACGTTCTCATCGTCGGCTTGAACGTGTTGGTGAGAACGTCTGGATGGCAGCGGAAACGTCTTAATTGGGATCTGCCATTTCTGTGCAAGTAAACACATTGGTGATTAAGCGTGCACACACACAGAGAAATTTTAGGTTTCTTTCCATAGAATTTTATAAATTCATTGCGTCTTACGTTCTGAGTAAATCTGTATAAAGTATGTTGCGATTGTTGAGTGATTGTCAATATTAAGAAAACTAACTTTATATTACTAATTTACAAATATATAATTCATTTTATTCCTACAATTATTTACAATCCATCATTGCTGTATAAGAACGAGGTGTTTCTTGCAGTAATTAATTCAAATAATTAATGAATTAATTCAATTAATTAATTTACATACCCCTGAAGACATGGAGTGGAACATATGTCAGGTCATTTGAAACGATAAAAATGGAATACAACTACTTGCAAAGGTAATTGTAATTTTATAATATATATAATTATTTAATATATTAAAAATTTATAATTATTTTACCCCAAAATGTTTTCCTTTATTTGGGGACACGTTTCGGGAAACATATTGTTCCCATCCTCAGCCTTCTTAATTTTGAATCTTGTGGAGTACTTGTATTTTGGTTGGTTGTTGTTATGGTTGCCTGTTGTCTTTTTGTATTTTAAACTGGTAATATTGTGTGTGATTTGGTGTATTGCAACAGTGCAAATGTATAGGGTACTGTGCATTGCACAATTAGTTAATATATTTAATATAATTTAAATAAATAATCCATATTGTTAGTAATAATAATAATTCAGATTGAAAGCTGTAAAGTGAACAACAACTTTGCATGCTTGAACAGGTTGGTCACGCCACACAACTGCGTCTGTGTGTACACGTGTATCTTACGTGTGTGAGTGCGGCCAGTTGATTCCTGCAAAGCATCACCCCTAAATAAACGTTAATAAATATATGAATTATTTAAATGGTGATAAGTGTATATGAAATATCACAAAACCAAATACACCACAGTGTGTATAATATAAAGACGCACGTGTGTATGAACGATGGTGCGAAAATAATAAAAAGTGCAACTACAGTGAAAATAAATAAATAAAACACATAATAATTAAGATAACGGGAAACGGTGTAAACATAGTTGTACACATAAAAATTACCGACAGATGAATATCGGGTAATTTGCAAAAGACTTCGCATGTTGCGAAGACAAGTGAAATAAGTGTGTGAATAATCGTGTTTGTAAAAGGACGCCACGACAAACCTATTCCTGCAAAAAATTGTCGAAACATGAATTTTGCGCCCTAGACTATAAATATGTGAGGCACATGAGCCTTGTTCTCTTTCTCGTTTAACTACAGAGGCAGCCGGAGGCTATGCCCAACAACACAACTCTTTCTCATTCGACTACAGCGGCAGCCGGAGGCGACGCTTGACAACATCATCACTCTCGTGACACCACCGTTGCAGCCAGAGACTATTACGGAGGACGAGGGAGAAGCACACTAAATGGCATAAATTCCAGACGTAGAGGACGAGTCATCATCGGACTTTCGGGAGGATCCGGAGGACGAGGAAAGGATCCAGGACTTCACGACTATGCAGGATGCACTAACAAATTAAACAGCCTACAAGATTGCATACATGCTCGTCCACGTTGTCGACTGGCCTGTTGTCGTCCGCATCGTCTTCTGCTTTCTCGACTGTGAACTTCCGGGCAGCCACGTTCTCATCATCGGCTTGAACGTGTTGGTGGGAACGTCTGGATGGCAGCGGAAACGTCTTAATTGGGATCTGCCATTTCTGTGCAAGTAAACAGATTGATGATTCAGCGTGGACACACACACACACACACACACACACACACACACACACACACACACACACACACACACACACACACAAGTAGTATCTATATGAGTACGTGTGGAGCATTCCTGTATTTATGGAGGTAAGTAACCATAATATTGTAGTGAAAATTAAGGTAAAATTCAACCATAAAAGAGTTATCAAAATTTTACAAAAATTAAGATAAAAAATAACAATAAATATCTCTGAAAATGTTTATTGTCAGCGTTCATGATAAGCCAACCATAAATTTAACACTCCTAAATTAATTTTACTCTAACCATAAACAACGACAAACTAACAAAACTCCTATACTAAACATTAACCAATCATAAACTAACCATGTATCAAAAGTAACTGGAGTAAAGCCATAATAACCATAATTTACAAAGATGTAAAATGAAAGCGCGTTCATTGTGTCTTGTAATATGATTATGTCTTGTGGAAAGAATGCGTACAAGATCTCTGTCTCATAGTGACCGTGCCATCGCATCGAATGATTAACAAAGCTACGTTCGATTATATTGCAGTGGGCTTTAATTAAATCCATAGCTCTGAGATTATGTGGGTTCTTTGCAATAATTTTCTCATTGAGTTTATCGTATGCGTTAATATCACCCGAGTGTGATTTGGATAGTACGTAACCCAAAAGGTAGCACACATTTGGATCCAGATAAAATCATAGCGGAGACTGTATTGCAACTTTACCTTCAACATTTGACATTGTAACTTATTCGAATCTACAGATGATACGTTTAGTTTACTGAAGAGCCCTCTGCACGCATTCTGTAATCTATCCAAGGTCCAGTATCCCTTCTGTATTGTAAACTCTTTGATATAGCTTTGAAGATCCTTCTTCGGCTTTTGGAACGCAGTTTGGCTCGTTTAAAAATAAACGTTTGGCTCGTGAAGACAGGGGAATAAACGGTGTGGATGAAGCTTTTAATCAGCATGACATGGTCATCCAAATACAGAAGACAGATGGGTCGCTGGTAAAGAACTAGAAAATAGGGCTTTCAATAGAGTTATTTTTCGAGATGCTGATTTGAACGAAAGGCTTATTTGATTAGCAACAAGAAGTACCATGTGGATAATGAAGAAATTGGATATGGGTCTGTGCACATCAAGTTGTCAATTATCAGAGTTGTAATTTTGGGTTTAACTCCTTAAACAAAAGTACATTTGATTTTAATAGTGCTAAATTTTTTATATTTTTCCGTATATAATAAATAAGAATGGAATTATAGAAAATATAACAGAAACAATAAAAAAAGAAGACTATTATTTTTTGAACATTTATATAGAATTGACAACAATAGGTTAACAAAGCAGATTTTCAAATATCTGTTGGGGAAGATATCAATATCAAGTTGGATTAAAGAAGTCCCAAAGGATTTAAAAAAAAATTCACGGAGAAAAAACAATTGAAAGAGATGTTTTTCGAGCAAAAGTGTTAAAAATGGAAGGAGTCCAGGGTAGGAGAGAGAAAAACGCAGGTTCAAAGTGTACTGAAGACAGGAAGAAGAGACACAGTAAAAAGATGAAAGAATATTGGAGAAAAAAAGTACAAAGAATAAAGAATTGAAATTGGCATGTGGTCCTTAGATTGCCGATACAAAAAAATAAAAATAAGTATGGAATTACATAAACATAATATTAACCTTTCAGGCAGAAGGCAGAAGAATAGATTACTCATAGTGTATAAGAAGAGTCGGGGTGCCAAAAAAGGTTTAATCGCCGATCAGTTATCTAAAGACAATCATCTAGTTCTTGTCACAGAGAACAACACAAAACTGTCAATAAAGCACTGAAAAATAATAGGGGTTTACGCTTAACTATTAATTACGGACAAATATTGAAGACTAAAGAAGGAGGGCTACTTAATGAGGTATTGGAGTTTATCGAAGATAATATTCCTTACGCCAAAAAAGATTACACCTTAGATTAGGAAGCAAGATGCTCCAGCCATAAAAGAGCCTCGTATGTTGTACATCGGTTGAAGGATTGGATAAACAACGAACTCGACAAAGCTATTAAAGGAAAAGAGGGCTCAGGATCGGATGCGTAAACAATAGAATATGGTCGTGATCATATGATTAAGGCGGCATTGAAAAAAAAGTAGGGCCATTGACCTTGGGCGATCTGAAGCACTACGCAAAGAAGTTGGGCATTAAACACTTTAAGGGTATATTCACGAGAGATATGTTGCCAGAATGTCGTTCTCATAAGATAGAATGTGGTATTATTAATTTGGGTGACTAACGGGACTGGACACTGGACCTGTTATATGAAGAATGGCAAAAACAAGATTTACTTTGACTCTTTCGGTGACGCTCGTCCTCCTTTGGAGTTAGTGCGCTATTTGGGTAAGAGTAACCTGAAATATGATACGGATAGGGTACAAACTTTTACGGATCCGCTTATATGCGGACACTTGAGCGTAGAAGTGCTGAGACGTTTCTCGACGGCGAAGAATAAGAAAAAATTTTCCGTATAATAAAAGATGACAAATATATATAGAAATCATGATTTAAAGTTTGATAGATTTGGTGAGGAACTAGAGACTAGTGATGATAATGGCCTACAGTCTACTGAAGGTAGGGTTGAGCTTATAGATAGGATTAAGAGAACACTTGGCTTTCCCAAATCTTACGTTAGTTTAAAACATATTTATACTACCAACCGGAACAATCGACTTCCATTCTTTGCTAAAATCGAATTAATTGAGCAATTTTAATATAAAATAATTACTGGTTTTTATAATAAAATGACTTGGATGAAATCGCCCGAGTAATTAATATGTTTAACTGTGTTAAAGATTATCTATTCTGAATTGGAGTTTCGGTAACAAAAATTTATTCTTGATCCAATTTTCAACCACCTATAATTTTTCAACTAACTAACAAATAGCCAAATATTTTGCATACATGTTTCTCCGTGTTGTTGACTGTAACTTGTCGAGGAGAGGCGTCAACGTTTTCTTTAGAAACTGGGTCCTGGACATCGTCGGTGTGAGGACGCTGCAGCAAAAGGCTCAATGGAATCGGGAACGTTCTAATTGGCGGCAGCTGTTCCTGCGCAAGTAAACAGATCATGAAGACACACGTACACACATTTTCCGGTAAACAGATTTCTTAAGATGTTAATAGAAATTACATTATTGTTTATTACTTTAAAAGAACAATGGGTACCGCATAAAAATACCAATCTCCACTTTTCAGACACTGAGTTAATCACGTAATTTTAGAAAAACATCAATGATCTTTTTAATAGGAAAAATCGAATTATATCATAACACACAACTGCTTAGTGTCTGTAAAAATAGCGTTTGTAATCAAACAATTACTCTAGGTTGTTCCAAGTTTGCGATCAAAATTGTACTTTTGATCCAATTTCCAACCACTTATAATTTTTCAATGAACTAACAAATAGCCAAATATGTTGCATACATGTTCCTCCTTGTTGTCAACTGTAACTTGTCGACGAGAGTAGTCAGCGTTTTCGTTAGAATGCTGGACATCGTAGCTGTGAGGATGGTGGAGGAAAAGGCTCAATGGAATCGGGAACGTCCAATTTGGCGACAGCTGTTTCTGCACAAGTAAACAGATCACGATTAAACATGAAGACACACACGCACACACATTTACCGGAAAATAGATTCCATAAGATATTAATTGAAATTACATTAGTGTTTATTACTTCAAAAGAACAATTATCGTATAAAAATACTAATCTCCACTTTTCAAAAACTGAGTTAGTGGCGTAATTTTAGAAAAATTTCAATAAGTAGCGTTTGCAATCAAACAACTACTCTCCGTTGTCCAAGTTTGCGATCAAAGTTGTAGTTTTGATTCAATTTACAACTACTTATAATTTTTCAATTAACTAATATTTTGCATACATGTTCCTCCTTGTCGATTGTAGCTTGTTGACGATAGGCGTCAATTTTTTCGTTAGAAACTGGGTCCCGGACATCGTCGGTGTGAGGATGATGGAGCAAAAGGCTCAACGGAATCGGGTGTATCCTAATAGGCGACAGCTGTTCCTGCACATGTAAACAGATAATGACTAGTAATGAACACACGTATAATGCGTATTGGATATCAAGGAAAACTTTTATAATACGATTTTTTTTCGTTTTTATGAAGTGTTCTTAAAAATTGTATGTATCTCTTTCTCTAGCGTTCAACAGTTTACTTCACACTGTGTTAAGATCGAAATCCATGCGACTCCTGGATTTATCTTTTAATATTCTGATATTTGAATTAAATATATATAATTATTTAATATATTTAAAATTTATAATTATTTTACCCCAAAATGTTTTTACCTTTAGTTGGGACATGTTTCAGAAAAAAACAGGGGGGATAAAACTAGCAAAAACAAGCATGGGGGGCTTCCTACTTTCCTCAGGACAAATGAAAATTTTAGGTTTCTTTCCATAGAATTTTATAAATTCATTGCGTCTTAAGTTTTGAGTAAATGTGTATAAAGTATGTTGCGATTGTTGAGTGATTGTCAATATTAAGAAAACTAACTTTATATTACTAATTTACAAATATATAATTCATTTTATTTCTACAAATATTTACAATCCATCATTTCTGTATAAGAACGATGTGTTTCTTGCAGTAATTAATTCAAATAATTAATGAATTAACTCAATTAATTAATTTACAAACCCATGAAGATATGCAGTGAAACATATGTCAGGTCATTTGAAACGATAAAAATGGAATACAACTACTTGTTAAGGTAATTGTAAGTTTATAATATATATAATTATTTAATATATTTAAAATGTATAATTATTTTACCACAAAAAAGTTTTTCCTTTATTTGGAACATGTTTCAGGAAACATATTGTTCCCATCCTCCGCCTTTTAATTTTGAGTCTTGTGAAGTACTTGTATTTTGGTTGGTTGTTGTTACGGTTACCTGTTGGTTTTTTGGATTTTAAACTGGTAATATTGTGTGTGATTTGGTGTATATATTAGCTTTTTGTGTACTTTCGATGTTGAAGAACGCTTTGAAAATTGTGTCATGTTTTGTATTGATTTGTATTTGTTCAGGTATTAGTTTGTTATGTGTTTGTATATTTGTAAATTTTCACAAATTTTCATTATAGTGCCTTTGTCTGGTATGCATTTTATTAGTGTTATGTTGGTTATATCTGGGAATTCATGTCCTCTGTTTATTTTATGTGTGGCTAAATTAGATTGATATATTGTCGGTTTTTTTTAGATGTTCAAAATAACGTTTTTTAGTTGTTTTTTAGTTTGTACTATGTAAGATTTGTTGCAATATTGGCATTCAATTTTGTATATACCATTAGTTGTTATCTTTTTTGCGTGGGTTATTTAGTTTTTGTAAATTATTTTTATTAGTTTTGTATGCTATTTTAATCTCTGTTTTCAAATAGTTTTGTTAGCTTTGTCATGTTATTATTTATATATGTGAATGTCGCCCATTTCTTATTGTTGTTGTTATCTATGTGTTGTTCATTTTGATCATTTCTTAATTGTTCAGTTTTTATTTTATATTTAGTTTTATTTTCTATTTTGTTTATAGTATTTTTATTGTATCCATTTTCATAAGGAATTTGTTATATTATATTTCTTTGTTTGCATGTTTCAATTATGTATCTTTAATTGTTTTTTCCTTTAATTATTATTATTGTTTCTAATAATTATTTATAACCATTATTTTCCACACGCAACTGGTAAACGTATGCCTATATTAAGTGATTTTGCAATTTTTCTGAAATTTTTAATAGTTTGGGCGGGATGATGGATTGGTCCCCTTGATCCCATCCCGTAGTTAAGCCACTGCATCATACATACAGTAACAAATTTCGTAATCGAGGTGCTACAAATTTTGTAGTGGTCGGTTTCAAGGCTATACAAAAAAATGCATTCCAAAAAGTGCATTTCCAAAAGATTGAATGTACGTTGACATAACTGTGTTACATCCGGTAGCGATAAGTGTAGATGAATACAAGCATCGTTTTTCAAATAAATTTCTTGATCTTTCTGACAAAACTTGGGACATGTATATACGTTAATGAATACATATGATTATGTAGTATCCTGTATTTAATTTTGCCTGTGTTCATTGATAACACAGATAAAGAGATCACATTTGCATCACATAATTGTGCTAAATAATACATTACCGATAGTTTGCCAAGTCTCAATTTCTCTGAAGCACAATGCGAATTTGAGTGTTTCACGGTGAATAGTAGAATCGGTATCACTAACGGCAAGATCCTTGCTATTTCCATGGTTTCTGTTGTACTATGGTGGGTGCGAAAAGTTCCTCCTTCTTTTATAACACTAAATTGTTACATCATTCTAAATGACATCATAGGTATTCACAGATTACGACAGCAATTAATTTCATTTTAAAAGGAAAACGTGTAATTAGACAAAATGAATGCAATTTTTTATTATGTTTTTATTACTGCGTTTCTTGACGCACATAAAAATAAAAGAATATGGTTTCAGTTTTTTACGTGTTATAAAATCTGAAATGCAATTCACATAGTTTTTTAATAACGTTCTGGAAATTTTATATGTTGATCTGTGCTTGATGATCTAATGTAGCATGGAAAGCATAATTAAATTTTATCTTCAATATTTTTTAGAAAATTTCGTTAATCTAAAACTTAATTCTTAACGAATAATATTGTGTTGGTATCAACTAGCTTTTTTTCTCACTTTCATATTAATAGTAATATTATTAATAATAATAGTAATAGCAACAACAACAACAGTAATAATAATAATAATAATAACAGTGAGAAAAAGGATATAACAATACGATACTGAAAATCTATACGGATACCCAACCATAAATATGGATAGAAATAGTGTAAGACGGTTGTGCAAGGGGGGGGGTGTAAAGCAGAAGAAAAAGAGCAAGGCTCGAATCCTTTTTGTAAGGACTTTGAAAACTCCTAGGGCGCCTCCTGCAACTCGAACTACGGACATGGAGAAAAGTATTCCGAAAGCGATGGAGAAACCGCCATGTCCCGGTTTTGGCTAGTCCGAAGTAAAATGTTAAGGGCTCTCTGGTTAGTTTTATAGTTGAACGGGGTGGGGGGGTCTTTTATTCGTTAGTCTTGTGACGGGAGTCCGCCACAACGGGCTGTTTGCTCGTGGGCATTAATTGCATTTCACATCCCTACAACCCCATAAATTATTGTTATTATTACTATTATTATTATTATTATTATATCTGTGCATAGTTGCGAAGGATGGG
Source organism: Magicicada septendecula (assembly GCA_034769895.1). Lineage (NCBI taxonomy): Eukaryota > Metazoa > Arthropoda > Insecta > Hemiptera > Cicadidae > Magicicada > Magicicada septendecula. The sequence continues at coordinate 410,238,452 of CM068370.1, read as the reverse complement.
TAAGATGGAGGATCCGTCGTGCGTGTACGGCGACTCAGACTCTGATGACGCTCATCACACTTTTTTCGAGTGTCAACGGTGGGTGCTGGAGAGGCGAGGACTGGAATCGGAGATTGGCCACATGACGCCTGATAACATCATAGGCGTTATGCTCAGCAGCAAAGAGAACTGGGACATGGTTGTGACCTTCGTGAGGGTGATCCTACGGCAGAAGAAGCCTGAACTGGACCCTCTCACAAGTCGATGATATAGACAAAGCTGTAGGAGCCTAGTAGGCGCAATACGACATGCCACCCTGAAGCCATATGAATAGTTGTTCCAGGGGGGGGTTCCCTGCCTGTAAAGTGGAGGTTTTTTGGTGGGTGCGAGTCCCACACACCGGGAGACCAGCCGGGTGTCTCCTGATGGTGCATAATGCATTTTTCCTCACCCGCAAAAAAAAAATTATTATTATTATTATTATTATTACTGTTATTATTACTACATTTTTACGTATAAATCGTTATTTATTTAAACTGATTTCAAGCTGCACAAACGTTATCAAAACACAAGTTTAATTCCAAAGCGGCTGGGCTAAAGCCGGCGTTATGAGAAGGTATAACGCCGTCTTATATCCGTATCTCCTTGAGCAATCTGTATCCAACTTAATATTCGTAACAATGGGCACCGGTTTATATCTTGTAACGCCAGCTTAGCTGCGGAATACGTCTTGTTTCAATATCCCTTACTTAATGGCGTACATAAGGCGCGGATTAAACGCAACTGTAAGGTGGAAACGCGCCCACTGCTCGCAGAAATTTAATACCACGATTGTGGAGTTGGTACAGTAATCAAATTTTGTAAGCGTGTATGCGCGTACGTTTGTTGTAAGAGGACGCGGCTGGTTTTGGGGTTCAAAATAACTTAGTTTGGTATTTGAAAGCATTTATTATTATTAAATTGGTCTAAATTTATTTACAAATTCTATTAAAAAGTGCTGTTTTATACGAGAAAAATGAATATAATATGATAAATAAATAATAACAAGATTAGTAAAACTGGCTGAGTTAGCTGTTTTTATTCAATACTATGAAACGTTGCAAATGGAGTAACTATCAAAACTGACTATGTTTTTTGAACATTGTATGTTTATCCTTTATGCATCGTTGAAATTACTAATATCTTCTTAGAGGCTACGTACTATGACAGCCGTTACCTCAAGTTAATACTTATAGATTTATTAAATTAGTTTATTACATTCTCTCCTTTTGTATGTATGTTTATGAATAAGGTACATGTCATTAATTATGTGCCTTTAGAACATTTGATGTTCCCGAATGTATTCATTTGTTAATAAATTATTGTTTATTTCTCTTCTTTGTCGCATTTTAATACAGTTTTGCATTAATTAAATCTGTAAATCTATGTGAATTACTTACCGATTGGTTGACTCAATTTTATTTCATGTACGATGTTTGATATAAGCATTCTTCTGTTGCAGATAACATAACTTATAATTGTTTTTGCTTGATCTATATAAAATTTACAAAACGCTGGATCAAACTTTGAATTACAATAAAATAAAAAAACAGAATTATCACTTTTGCACACCACTATAGAAAAATGTAGTGGTGTGCAACAGTGATAATTCTGTTTGCGATTATAACCACTAACACGACTTTCTTAATTAAACTTCTAATAAAATAAAAATTCGTAGATAGCAGGAAAAGTCAAAGTATTATCTCTCTCTCTCTCTCACACACACACACACACACTCTCAATCATTTGCTCTCCTTCTTGATTTCTGAATCTGCGGAGTCCTCTCCCTCAGACGCTGTTTTCTTCATATTCTCAGTTGGGATTTGAAGTTGAATCAGGATTATCTGGCCTGAGAAAAATTATCACGTTGAGAATTTATACTCAAGACTATTTTTCAAAGTTTAATAATAGCCTTGTCCTGGTATTTATAATACTTATAAGTACTTATAATAATTCGTAGTCAATGAGTTACAGGGGGGGGGGTGAGCTGGCTAAAACGTGATTAGCAACGAGTTTGTTTGAAACAAGGAAAACGTAAATATGGGAGTGATTCTGTGTGCGCTAAAACCCCTGAAATTAATCACAATTATAAAATGGATCCGTTAACGATATAATTGTTAAAAATCTAGATACTAATATTTTGTGTTTGTTTGATTTTAAGAAAACGTTGTGTGAATGACCTGGACACCTGTTAATGTGGTTTAATACAATCTCTTACTATCCTGATCACAGGTGTGGAGGTAACGTAGTGGCCAGTGATTATTACTGTCGCATCGTACGAGAAGAGGTTCCAATGGATGTCATCAAGTTAGTTAGTACACACGACAAGGAATAGTTTGGTGGAACGTGTAAACGTGATCTGACGTGACCGCCCTTACAGTATAATGTTAGTACGGAGGTCTGTAGCTGCAAGCTGTCCGTAATGTTAGAGTGAGAAGCAGAAGGAAAAGATTCCACATTTTGCCCAAATTTAACTGAGAAAGCCAATTTGTTTAGAAACTGTCAATGCGTTAATTAGTGTATAGAAAGGAAACATTTTTTAATTTTATTAACCTGTAGTTATCAACAGGTTGAAAATTTGTGTGAGAGTAAGAAGGAACACATTACAGGAATGTTTTCCTTCTTGCTCTCAGTGTGTAGTTAGTGTACTGTATATTCCTACAGAGTGTGCTGCTGTTGTTTGTGTTGTAGTCTTTGTGATTGGTCACTTTTAAGGTTTGTTTCTTTACAAGAGATTTTTATGTGTTCATTTACTTCAAAATCAGGTTAAATTTTAACAAGGATGTAAAACTGTTTGATTCTGAGAATGGAAACCAGATAAAGAAAAGAAGAGCATATGGTAATATAAAAGAACTGATGAAATCAGCTAGGCTTAAAGGAGAAGAGTTTGTTAATTACGAAGGCACGTTAATGGAGCAAAAAGACCTGAATATGAGTATAAAAGGATGTGTACTGGGATGTATACTTTTAATAACAGAGGAAATATTATAATGCAGTATGCAATGGTAAACAAGAAATAAACAACAAACTTATTTACGGATGGTAATAAAGAGGTGGTTTCAAATAATAGACAACTACTTTCCTATTCGCGGTCATAGACAACTACTTTCCAATTCGCGGTCATAGACAACTACTTTCCAATTAATCGGCACGACCGGATTTACACACCACTTCAGTTCAGTATCATGAGATAATGAGAAGTTCGAAAACAACAGAGCCATTATTCAAAGTAAGACCAGTGAAAAGTCAAGAAATATTAAATTTTTAAAAGAGTGGTGGTCCAAATTTTTCAAAATAAGTACTAAAAGCGTCCATGGTAGAGATATATTTAACATAAGGAAATATTGACATTTTATCTGCAACGAAGAACAATAGGGAATTGTGCTAGCACATTAGTTTATTGACAGTATTCACAGTGAAGTGTTCAAGCTTAAAAGGGGGGGTGACATTTTACTTCCTATTAGCAATGTTTATGATTGGAAAGTTCCTATAAATGGCAAGAAGATACAAGATGTGGCTAAATTTCTACAGTATATACCAGATGAACATACAGAATTTTATAGAACAATTATGTCGTGGCCTATACCAAATACACGCGAAGAAATTGTGAACTAATAAGGGATTAAGGTGCTATTAACATTGAAAAATGAAAACTGGTTCCTTTGACTCTTTATATTTTTGCTTATTTCTATAATGATATTCGAAGTGATTAAAAATGTTACTAACTAAGAATAGAAAGAAAGACACTGGTTATTTTTAGTTTTTGTATATATTTTTTTGTTATTTTCTAACATGCAAAACATAAAAAGATTACTATGAACCTAAACAATTGTATGAACAACTGTAAAAAGTAATAAAAATATTTAATTAATATTCTTTTAAATATGTTATTTGTTATCGGTTGGAGCTGAGATAAAAAAGGAAAAGATTCGACAAACTTTACTGTCATGTAACGGTTTACTTGCTAAAATTAAACTAATATTTTAACTTGGGACCTTTAACTATAGTTTTATTGAGTAACTTTATAGTTAGAAGATTTTATACAGTCCGCTCATTTAGCCACAAATCAGTTTTTTATCGTTTTCTAAAAATAATGTTCTGTGGAATGTTTTCCTTCTTCTTCTCACCCACTCATATATTTCTCAGCTCAGGACACTTCGTTACATTCTGCGTCACGATGAATAAACAGGCGAACGATAATTATAAACTTAAAGTGATATTATTCGAATCTCTTAGCTGATTCAAAAACTGTTATTTTTACAATGAACAGAAGAACATTGTAGCACTGAAGAGACAGGAAGTATGCTTAGCAAACGACAATACTTTGCATGCGTTGTGTGAGCAGCAGGATGACGCGATGCTCTCGCAAATTCTTGACGCTTCTACGCCTTTCAAAGGCGGGTTGATTAGTCTACCTACATCTACGTCACTATGTCACACAGGCTGAGTACAAAAGTGACGTTTCGAAAGTGACCGCCCAATTGTACCTATCGAATCGAAGCGGTAAGAGGTGTTACTATTTCTGACTTGGGATTCGTTGTGTATATCTTCATACTGGTTTTGTGACACAGTGCGTGGACATGTATAGTATCTTGTATACATATATTACAATAGTTTGTTACATCAGCATGTTGTTGGTCAATCAAAACCTTGAAGAATTTTACACAAGCGCTCATTGTTCTTCTGTTAATTAGAATTGTAATTAAAGTTGTAATTGATGATTTCTCTGGTGTCCACCATTCAAGAAATGACGATTCGCGCCACTGTCGTAACAGTATTAACATAAAACCCATACACATATATATATATATATATATATATATATATATATGTAGAAGTGAAGCCATATGTAATTATGAAGCATTGTGATTCAATCGCTCGAATATTAGATATATATGAAGGGTTTTCTACACGGGAGTGAAATAATACCATTTATCGTATTAGTAACTGATTTAAAAACAGTACCTTCAAGATACTGAACATTGTCAGATACAGAACTTTTAAAACACACTTGAAATTCCTGCTTTAATGATTGTGGAACACAGTGTCAAGTATTGCACATAAAATGCAGGTGGAATTTAATTTTGTGCCGGTGACTATTCCCGTTTAGCAAATATTTATCTTTGCTGCAAACGACTTCAGTTAAAACACCCTTAAGTGTTAACGACTCTGCATCTCTTGTTACGTAACGTTCTGTTTTCAAATAATACAGTAACTATGGATGTGAATTAACACGTAATTTAACGGTTAAAGTTACTAAATTTCATTAAATAGGCTGGACATTGGCACTGAGTGTAGTATTTTTTTAACATTGAAAATGTTTATAAGGACGTGTCGCACATTTGCGGCCCATCGCTGGTGCGTTATCGAAAATGGGAACCAGTGAGTTTCCATAGAAACTACTTCTTTGTTGTCAATAACGTAGTACACGTATAAAACTTTGCTTATGAATGTGACTACATTTAACTTATAATCTGTACATTGGTAAATGAAGAATGAATTCATTGATTGGTGAATGAACATAAATACATATATGTTTTAGATTTATTGAAGCATTTTCAATGCCATTCTCTGTGCATTGCATTTGTGCAATGCCTGTAAATTTTTTAATCTGTTCACAAATAGAAGTAAACTTATAGTAGCCGTTTAACGTGAAAATTAACAACCAAAAGTCGAAAATCCTAGTCCCCAACAAGAGTGAAGGAAATCAAGAAAAATAGAAGCTGGGAATGAATTCTTGTACGTCAGACTACACTCTGAGGTACACATATTGCAAGACATTCTCAAGCAAAGGTATTCAGTACCACGATGCGTAGTATAATGACGTACGGAGCAGAACGCAGGGCCATAAAAAATAACTGTAATAGGAAAATAATAGCAACAAAAATGGACTCAAGAATGGACAGGATGATCAGTAATAAGAATGAGAATTAAGATGAAAAAGATATGCCCTGTTGTGTTGAAGAGACAAGGCTGATATGTATGGAAACGTTTGAAGAGCTGGAGATGATAAATGGATGGTAAGACTTCCGAAATGTAATCATTTGGGAAGAAGAAAACAGAGGCCTCGAAGGTCTTAGAGTGAACGAGGCGATAGAGCGACGAGATTTAAAGAGACGGAACGAAAAAACAGAGGACAATTGGAGACTGCCTGTCTTTCTTTATATGCTGTTTCCAGTGCAATGAGCACAACCTAATCCTATCGTTGGTACTACATATCCTCAACTCGGCCCTTAAATCTTCATCCCTAATTTGATTGCGGGGGAACAACCTTTTACTCGACTCAGCACTTGATTCCGCAACGCCATGCCTCACTTCCATAGGTTAGCTCGACTGCTAACTTTTCCTTATAAAATTTCAACTTTGTCACTCTTTTTGTTTTGTCACGTAGTGTGTGTGTTTAGTGATTTTAAAATCTAAAATTTTTTAACCAAAAACTACTTTTAAAATTCATTTTTATTTTTTCATCAACATATTGATTTTTTTATAAGTGACTTGCAAATGACACATCAAAGTGTAGGTTTTTTTATTGTTTTAAATGCAAGTCTACAAGTTCACGCCGGGGATAATCCTAGTTTTTCGAAGTCGATTGTCCTAGAGTTCATTCTAGCTGATGGCAACTCTTTGTTAACATAAAAGATAAAACTTGTACTATTTTTAAAAACGTGAATTAAGTGGAGTATTTAAGTACTCTATTGATTAGAAGTAGAGGTTGTAACACTATTTTTTCAAGGTTATTCAATTTAATGGAAAGCAAAGTATATAACAAATTTGAAAAAGTTATTGTTATTTTTAATTTCCAATTTGTTTCAAATCTACACAACGCAGATAATCCATAAAATTAATTTTCTTGTCATCAGAATATTGAGTAAAAAGGTAACAATATCATATATATATCGGTGTGAGGCAATCAAATAAAATTTTACGTCCAGTATTTAATGTGTGGTCACTGTGATAAGAAAGGTAATTAGTTTTTCCAATATTTACTTATCTCTTTTGTGTTTTAATTTCACACAGTGATTGCGTACGCGCGCGTGTGTGTGTGTGTGTAAAGAGAATGGCTTTGTAGCGCACACATTTGTCGTTAAGCAAGTAAATAAATAAATTGAATCACTTGCAAAATAGTTAACAGAGGGAGGGAGAAAGTTGCAAAATGAACGTCATTAGAAAGTAAAGACAAAATTGATAAGTATGAACAACAATAATGGGCAAAATGTATTTTAACTGTGTGTGTGCTTCACTTACTGGCAAGTGATGAAGGAAGCCGACGGTAGGGCAAGATGGAACGCGAAAATCGTAGATCAAGCCTAAAAAAATGTTTAGTTAATTTCAAGTAAGTTTCTTAAAATATTGTTTCTTTGAACAAATTGTAACTTAAGAAGATACAGGCCTGTCGTTACCAGTGGTAGAACTCCTTCTGGTTCCTGTTTAGTTTTTTTTTGTATCGGCCATCTAAGGAATACATGCCAATTTGAATTCTTTATTCTTTTCTTTTTCTACAATATTCTTTCATCTTTTTACTGTGTCTCTTCTTCCTGTCTTCAGCCCACTTTGAACCTGCGTTTTTCTCTCTTCTACCTTGTACTCCTTCCATTTTTAACACTTTTGCCGAAAAAATTCTCTTTCAATTTCTTCTTCTGCGCGTATATTATTTCTTTCTAAATCCTTTTGGACTTTTTTAATCCAACTTGATGTTGACTTCTTCCCCCACAGATATTTGAAGATTTGCTTTGTTAACCTATTGTCGTCTATTCTATATAAATATCCAAAAAATAATAGTCTTCTTTTTCTCATTGTTTCTGTTATATTTTCTATACTTTGATATATTTTATCATTACTTCTTAATTTCCAACCTTCTAAAGTTTTTCGTAGGCCTAATATTTTCTTAATAATTCGTATTTCATTTGTTCTGTTTAGTTTTATGTATTAGAAGATTTATTTTAGCATACATTTAAGAATTAACAATTAATACATCATGTTGCTGTTAATTTACAACAAAAACATGTTATCAACAGTAAAAGAATTAAGAAGAATTACGAAGTATTATTAAGCTTAATTTATTATTATATTTCAAGTTTAAAGTTGCTGAGAATCTATACCTAGATTTTACTGTGTTTCGTTACTTTAATGAATTAAATTAACTCACTAATCTTAATTAATAAAATAAAATTGAACGACAGGAATAAGTAACAGAAAATATAAGTAAGTGGGTAGAGCACATGGACGGAATGGACTTAACCAGACTTACAGTTAACGTCTGGAAATATATACAATCAGGAAGAAAAAGCCTTGGAAGATCAACGAAGAGATGGGTACAGTAGCAGACAATTTGTGGATTTAAAATACAGAAGAAGAAAAAAAAAAAGGAGAATCGATGTTACTCCACCTTAGTATTAGATGTAAATTTAAAGCAATTGTGGAGCGAATAGTATTATAAATTGGACTCAGTTAAAAACTTATTGACAAGAAATTGTTTTGTGAATTGAAGATAGTACTTTTTACATCGACAGTAGTGTCCCAGATTTTAGACATTAATGACAATAGCAATACAGTACTGTATTAAATAATTATACCTATTATGTATTTTATTTAACAGAACTTTAAAAACAGAGCTGTAATTAGTTTTTATTATTTTGAATTTCAGGAACGGCGGCGAACGGCAGATTTATTAATCCTAATATTTATAACAACTCTAAAAAGTAAACAAAAACAATTGAGTTTACCAAAAAATGAGTAAATTTTACGCCAAATTAGTACTTTCTTCGTATGTTTTTAGGTCACAGCGGAAAAAAGCAGATATTTTGAGCGCAGTGAGCCACGTATTCCCCCGTAAGAGGGACATTTGAAAAGTTCGCGGACTATGACTATGGAGCTTATCGGTTGGACTAAAATGTTTCATGTGTTGTAAGATTCATGTATCTTGTAAACACCTGTTAATTATAAATTCTGTCTGCCAATTATTCGTTGTGTATCAGCCGTTTGAAATTTATGAGTCACGCGTTTTAGAAAACTGGGAAAACTCAAACTTTGTGCTGTAATTTTATTGTTTGTTAAAAGGATTTGGCGTGAATGGAATTTTACAACGAAGGGAACGAAGCGATAAAATGTGTTTAGGAGATGGTGCGTTTGTAAGTGGGCACTCCGTGGTCGTACGAGCAGTGATGATGATTACCGCACTGGAAGCACAAAAGGTGCAACAACATCAGATATCGTTAACCAACTTTCATACATGACATTGGAATACCGACTGTCGACATTCCTACAATCATAGGCAATGCTATGGCGTATGTATGGGCATGCGTATCATTTTTTAAATCAAGAACTTGGTGTGAAAGAATATTGTGTAAGGTGGGTGCCACATTTGGAGTTTTCGCATTTTGTAGGAGGCGTCACCAGTGTTTGTATGACCACCTTTATACTACAGGGTCCAATTATAACCACTGTTTCTGAAGGTGCAACGTTTCACATTTTCATTGGCGGTAGACTTTTTTTAACTATGGATTCTGATTTTGTCCATTTTTCAAAACACGCGTGACACGTAAATGTCGAACAGTTGGTAAGCAATTATTAAACTGACAGATTTTTTTGGAAATTAATAGGTGAAATATGTACTTTACGATACACCGAAAAATTTTAGTTCAACTCGTACAGTCGGGGTTCTCTGACTTAGGTAGTTACCGTTTGACGACGTCCCTATATCGGCCCATGTGCAATCGATCACGCTGTCGCCCTCGAGACGTCGGGAACGTCATTAACTGGGATCGCCGTGGCCTGGCGTTCCATCACCGGTTGTCAGGAGCATGTCCGCTCGACACCGCCAAATCGAGAGACGGTTGCCGCCATCGAGGAGGCAGTCGCCTCAGTCGTAGACGTGACCTCAAGATGGCGCCTACACTTACGCAATCCTGGCACATCCCCGAGGAGATCTTAATTCTAAAGACAAGTATCATCTCAAACCCACACATCGCTAAGGATTTTCGTATAAACATCAATAAGTATGTAGACAGTTAAATATTTAGTATGAAATAAATATGTACAAATTCATATTTTATTAAAATATTCTACAATTTTACAAATTAAAATGTTACAAATTCGTTTTTAAATAATAAACACGTCTGCAAGTATATTCTTTAAGTTATTATAGTTGTAGTTTACCTCACGCGCGTTTCGCAGAATACATCTGTATCTTCAGATGAATTGATAAATTTATAAATTCAGAAAGAAACTAATACAGGAAATACAGGATATGTATGAAAACATACATAATAACATAATAATATAAAAAGTTTGTAATGTACAGTTTGTTTAAAAATGTTTTAAAAGTTGCCGGGTAGAGCTGCCATTTTGTAAGCGGCAGTTACAGTTTAATCTTGAATGTTTATTTTACGACATGGTTAATGTCAACACGATTGTGTGTTTATCAACACTATTAATGTCACAGAATAACGTATATTGCTTCGGTTTTGTTACACAGTTATACAAACGAATTACCAATGTCCAACTGTTGGTTTTGTAATGTAGTTAAGGTTATCTCGAATGAATGTGTTTTAAGTATAATATTATTCTTTACCTGCCACGTATTCTTCGTAATAATACTTGATTACATTTGTCTTACTGGGCTTTCTTTTGTGTATGGTTAATTATATCTTGTCTTGTAAATTATTCTCTTCGTAGTTTGTTAATGTATCTTTCTTGTACATTTTTTTCGCCCTTTGTCAAAACCATTATTATTAAATACGACTGTTCCCCTTTTTTCTTTGAACAATTAAATGTACAATGATTAATAATTATCGAGTATTTCTTTTTACTAGTATACGGCACGCGTCCTCTTCGACGGTCTCTGATCCGACGCTAAAATAGTGAGTTGTCGTTGGCGCTAACAGTGAGTTGTCGTTTTTTTCTAGAATATCCTATTGTTAAAAACCAACTTTTTCCTTCTGCCTTTAGTTTAGTTTTATATTATACTACTTTTAACTTCTTAATTTTGTCTGTAACATCGCGTTCCATGTTCACAATATACTTTAATTAACTTATTTTCATATTATTCACACTTTGTTGACACTTAACACTCCTTTATAAATTATTATAGTGCCTATCTTTACATAATGTTTGTGATTCCTTGATTAGGCCTCTGTATTATTACACTTTCTGTTTCTTACAAAGTACTGCAACACATTATACATTATGATTCATTGGGTTTTGCATATTCGCATTATTATATATAAATTTTATTTTAATTATTTACAGTTTTTACATACGTTGATTAATATTACATTATTAATTTTATATAAAGTCTTTTACTGTATTTTCTGATTATAGTACAAGTTGCTATTTCACCAAAGCCAATATTGGTAAAAGCCTTCTTGCCTTTCTCTCTAACCAAATCTTTTTACATACTTTACAATTTTCAGTTCGTTTAACAAGGTAACAGTTTACAGCAGTAGAGTGTATGTGTTCCACAAATCGATGAAAGTTAACTTATAGTGGCAGAAAATTCAAAAAAAAAAAAGGAAATATTATAAAGAAATACTACGAATTTAACAGGATACGATACGATACGGAGTAATATAAACTTTAAGTAATGTTTTGTAAGAAATTAAGTAAACAGAAGCCAGCTTAAGGCAGAACCGATGAGCGATGAAGTGTTTGAAGGACACTGGAGATGTCAGTAGGATAGTAGATAATGGAATTGCGAAGAGAGCTTAAGGAGTAAATAGGAGAGAGTGGTCAAGAAGAAATTGGATTTAGGCAATAAAAGAAGATAGAAAGATGAGAGGTATATGGGACGGTGGAGGGGACGAGGTGTGGCATGCAGAGGTTTGGAGGGACATGGGCACAAGAAAAAGGATAAAAGGATGAACATGTTAGTAAGTTTGGTCGTGCAAGTCCTGTATTATAGGTTACATGGGTACAAAAGAAGGCATACTAGAAGTTTAATACTAATGTTTTTATATTTTCATGTACCTGAGTTTGGTTTTATATATATTTTTTGCGAATTTTATTTACTGTAAGATTAGACTGACATTGTTTTCTTTAACTGTAGAATTATAACTGTCCTACATCTCAAGGATAAAAATATAAAATTCTAATGGTGTGAGACAAGAGAAAGAGAAAGAGAGAGAGAGAGAGAGAGAGAGAGAGAGAGAGAGAGAGAGAGATATGGATAGACGGACAGACAGACAGAGATTGACGTGGGATTGAAATTGAAAGGGATACTGAAGTTGAAAGGGAGGCGCGATGTTTGTTTTTAGACGTTGAACAAAAGAAAGTCCTCAGTAAACGTATTAAATGAAATTTAAACCGTGATGCTTATGCAAATTGCCCGGCATGGCGTATTGTGAGCTCTGTTGAAAGTTTAGAGCTTACTTTTTGGCTCTGTTATTCTTTCGTGTTTCATTAAGTTTTGTTTCTGTAGGAAAATGGTTTAGATAAGAATTTATTACTTGGAAAACCGTATTAGTAATGAAATTATGGTAACATATAAAAATCCGCAAGAAAATATTGCTATTTGTTATTTTTATTAGTATAAAATTTAAGTTGGCTTTTTAACAAATACAATTTATTAATTAGGAAGACATGTGTAATTCATGATAGTCTAGTAGGAAAACTAATATACACGTCTATCATAAGGGGTTGGGTTTATCATATACACTTTTATCAACAACCTCTTGGGTAACGTCATCTTCAGTAACTTCTCTCCCGGGCGCTTCCATTAACTTAGGAACAAGCAACACCCTTTTATCGACAATCATAATTGGCTTCCAAATCACTTCTTTTGTTGTTATACAAATTGGTACTTCCTCTCCTAGTTCTTATTCCATTTCCGCATGCAATAGGAAGGGTTCCTCTTCTACACACCTGTTGACATCTTCTTCGACTAATGTCACTTGCTTGATCCAATGGTTAGCGGACCCTGCCATTTCAATCAAACAAAAATTAATCTTCTCTTGGCCAACCTTCACGACATTCTCTGTTAAGTCCATAATAAATCATAATGTCCGTGGTAGGTATTCATAGCATCACTTCATCTACAATGTCTGCAACGAGCAGTAGGTGGCTAAACTCGAGGAGACCCAGACTTTCACGTACGTCTACCTTTCCTAACACTTTGACAGGGGTTTCAGTCACAGTCTGGCTGGCGGTTTCTGACTAAGTCAAGGCGCACAATGGACACTGTTGGGCGTGTGTCAACTGTAAATCATGTTGGTTTACCTTCCGCAAATCCATTAACGATCAAGTTTCTATCGGTCTTACGTGGCGTGAAAGCTGTTATGGAGCTTTATTTCTCCAATTAGTGCGATCACACTCTTCTCTCGGTATTTTATTCTCCCAACAATCTGCCTGTAGATGACCACGTTTTCCACAGTTGTAACACTTCGGTCTTCTGTCTCTTTCCCATCGTTAAAATCGTTGTGGCACTTTTGAACATTTGAATTGTTTGTACTGCAACATTGTTTTTCTGCCCCAATCATAACGGCAATGTGATACTGGGATCTTCTGACTACATCATGATGATCTAAGTCTAATAATCTTGCGGGACGCTGACTTGGCAGCTTCAAACTCGAGGACGTGAACAAGAGCTTCTGAACTAAGACATCAATACATGTCTGCACCGCAAGCCTCACTCGAAACTTCTCTGGTGCTTCATGATAAGCCAGTCTAATTGGTCTGTCGATGCTTACTTCAAACACTTGAAGACTCTCCCCGGAATGTTCACGCCTTGTTCTCAACTGAGCGTAGTACACATCGCACAAATGTTTATCACCGTACAGTAATTCTAGAGCTTTAATCAATTCGTCTTAGATGTTCTGGGTATCTGGTGACATTTTCTGTAGTACCTCTGCGGCAGGTACTTTTAAAGCGAGAACAAGTGAAATTACTTTCTCTTCTCCGTCTAGCTATTTGCGCACGCAGCGGCATCTAATTGCCGAAGATACGTCGTCCACCTTAACGTCGTCTGCTTGACGACTAAATTCTTCTTTTTGCTGTTTCTCTTGTGTTTCATGTTCACGCTTACGTTTTTCGTCATATCGCCTTACTGTTTCTTCTGTTTCCCGTCGGCGCCTTTTCTCTGTTTCTTCTCTTTCCTGTCTTTGTTCTTCTTTTTGTTGTTCCTGTGTTTGCCGTAGCATTACTCGGAATGTTTCTATCATCTGACAGGTATCTATTTTATTTTTATCAACTACCACTAACACCACTCTTCTACGAAGTGTCCTCTGTTTCCACTGTTAACCGTTCTATCCCAGTTCTGACACCACTGTTACCACGGTTTCCTGACCGTCGTAGGCACAATGGAAAACAAAATACAAGACACCAATTAAATCACTAATCACCGCCTTTAATTATTACAATTAAACAGTTTATAATTAACTCTTACAATATTTCCAGTTAGATTTGTCCACACACAATAACAATGTCTATTAATAGAGTTTCACACAATTATTAACACAATACTACTTCACTTCGACAAACATTCAAGCCACACTAGGAAAAATCGCTCACGTAACTGAACTGACAACTCGGCTGCTATGGATTTATATACACCGCGCTGAGATCCAGTACAGCTTTCCCCCCTTAACTGCACGCCGGCGGCTTACTGCGTGTCTCAAGTGTTCCTGGAACTCACTAGAATCACCTACTTGAATGACGCAACATTGGACGCGGGGAATGGAGAATCTTCTGGGTTGTTCTGTAGGCTTCTCGTAACAATATCTTTTTGTAGACATCACCTATTCTATGTCAGGTATTCTAGCAATTTGGATGCTAAGCTCATCTCGTAATAGGCCCAGATCTGAAGAGGTATGTTCTTGCGTGTGTTTCTGCTTAGCGGCAGAAAGAGCTTCCGTTTTATCCGCTTTCTTCTTACGTTTCTCAACCTGTCGTTTTTCTGCTTCTTCCGCCCTGGTTGTCGTTCTGCTTTTTGTTGTTCCTGTGTTTGCTGTATCATCGCTTCGAAAGCTTCCACGTGTGACTGCTATCCACGTTTACAGATTAATTACAACGTACACTACTCTTCTACAAAGTGTCCTCTATTTCCACTCTAAGAGGTTCTGTCGCACTTCTGACACACTGTTACGTCGGTCTCACGGATTCGTCGTATTGTACAGTGGAAACGAAGTACAGACACCAGTGAAGTCACTTATTCCCGCCTTTAATTAGTCACAAATAACAATTTGCAATTAACAAGGTACTGTCATACAATAATTCAATTTAAACTTATAATCACACGCAATAATAATGTCAACTAATAGAGCTCTGTACTAACTATAACACAATACATGGAGCTGCGTACTAACTATTACACATTAATCCGTAAACATCACTTGATCCTCACTCTACAATGACGCCAGTTGTAACTAAGTAAGCCGGCCGTTGTCGCTTATATATAGCCTCCAGATGTTTCAGAATAATTTTCAATTCTTTTGGCGTCGTCCCAGTATAATTTGCGTTGTTACAAGTACTAGAACAGTCTGGAGTGCTACTTGTCTTCACGGTCTTGAACCTGCTCGGCTAGCTGTAGCTGAGAATCAGTAGAACGACACTCTCGAACTCCCTTTCAAATTCCTGGGATAAACTAAGTAGGAAGTTTGTCGTAGGAATTTGGATCCCAGGTTCTCTATTCGGTAATATTGGTTACCTATAAATGACACCCAACAACCATCCTGCATCCTATTCGATCTTCTCCCGCTACCGTATATGTGTTCTTCCCTTATTCCTCCTTTCAAGAAATTGTCTCTTTGATGCAGTTATGGGCGCCGACTCATCTTCCTCCCTTTCTATGTGCTCCGCCCACTTACGTTTCTGCACTTTGATGGTATTCTCAAATGTGCGGTCCCTGTATAAAGGCCTCAGCTCGTAAATAAACGTATGCCATGAGTATCGTTTACAACAACTGGGCCGTACCCGTTTCGTAAAATGCTTTTCCGAAAACTTCGAGTATTTTCTCAGTATTTCCTACAAGTATTTAAATTTTCATCCACAGAAAATTACAAGCTTTATTATTGTTTTGTATAGTATCAGCACTAACTGGTACTTTATAAGCTTGTGTGTATGTGATACGTTCTCATTTTTTGAATACATTGTTACGACGCTCGCAAGGATCGTCATGTTGTACAGTGGGAACAGAGTAACTGACACCACCTTTAACTAAAAAATGTAATGAAACAACAACAAAGAACAATTCTTCGGCCTTATGATTGTTCAACACACAGTAATGTAACAAACAATAAATGTCATCCCATTAATAGTGTCACATTAAGTAATACACAATAATCACTTTACGATAAACCGAGAGTCTCAACAACATCAATTTTGCTAACGCATATTAAATCGCAAATCCAAGCCGCTGCCCGCTTATATTTATACCTGTCCTTGGTTAGAGGAAATCTATTGTTTCTGAATCATACGTCGAGAATAATTGCGTAGTTACTGGAAGCAACCTTGTACACCCCGCAGACCGAATGACACACTCGTGTCATGGAGGTTGCCTATCTGGCGGGCGTTAGGATACGTAACCATAGATACGATCTTCAGCAGATTGCGATAAGAATGGCCGTTGCATCGTGACTGCCAGGTGACAGATTCTCTTTCTGGGACTCTACAGAATTCGAAGTCTTCAACCGATGTATAGTCTGCAAAAGCTAGAAAAGGGATAAGGAAAATTGGGTCTATCAGAGTTTGGGTAGCAGAAGACATTGCCTAAAATTAAAATCGGAAATCCACTGCGTTGCAAATAGTACAGCGTGAAAAGGTTAGAGGAGGTTTCATAAAAAGTAAACGAGCATATAGAAAAAATTATCACGAAATTTAAGTAAGCGACCAGAAACATTTCTGGAATTAACTTTAAAGTTGCATGTAAACATAAAGATGTTTTTACTTTGGTAAGAGTATTAGGGTTTACGTGAATTTATAATATGACAACTGCAATGCAATTTTGGAACGAGGAGATAGTTCGGTTTTAATTAAGTTTTGTAGGAAATGAATTGATGTAAGAATGACTAGTATATCGTCTGGGAAATAGAAAAGGAAGGATTAAATATTCCATTACAGTATGACTTACAAACTCAAGAATGCAACAGTTGTTAAAAACAGAAATAATACGCGGCGCTTGCGGAAATTGTAAGCTACATGAAATAAGAAATCAAAAGTTTTTTCACTTACAAAAAGGTCGTTCGTTTGTAGCATTAATTATGAAAACCCAAATTTCAGTAAAATTCCATTTCCTATGTACTATATACACAAAGTAAATTAACGTTTTATACAGACATGTGAAAAGTCTTTGTGCTCATGAATCATGTCTGTTAATGTTTCGTTGTTCACAGAGTCTTTATGGATTTTGAAGTATGTATAGATAAACATATATAAATTTGTATGGGTCAAAACTTTAAAAATAAAACGTTTTTATAGTGTTTACTTTGTTAAAATACAATAATTTAGGTGTTGACTACAAAGAATATGTTCACTATAATGAAAGTCATGTGGTCTAAGGAGTCTGTTAAATTATATTTCACTTTAATAATTTAAAGTAACAGTAAATGAAGGAAAGACAAAGACTAAAAGAAATTTTAGTAAATAAAGGAGTAAGAGATGGGTGTAGTATATTGCTGACACTTTATAATATCTATATCGACATCATCCAAGTACGTATATAAGATATTAGCTCATGAATTAAATTCAATCAGAACACTAGTTTCGATGTTATGTGTACACTGACTATCCAGTCTTACTACACCAAACTGAGGATGAGCATTCTTTACGTCGTTTACATCACATTTTGCAATCAGTACGGCTTCAGACAATCAATGGAGAAAAGAAAAATCATGGATTTGGGGGGGGGATAATATCGAGTTAGATCAAAAATTGTACGTGAGGGAACAGTTTTGGAACAAGTATATGAGTTTAATTATTTAGGCTGCATTATCAGTATTAGGAATGAACCAGGACGAGGTGCCGCTATGAGATTATTGATGTTTCAGATGATGAGTAGCACAGTACGTAGAACACTAAAGAAAAAAAAAGATAGATTAAATTTCATAAAACAATGGTTGTGTTTGTGTAATTATATGGCTGTGAAACTTCGAGTGCTAACGTGGAAGGTTATAAACCAAATTCAGGAATGAACTTTGTGAGAAGAACAAAGCGTTGTCCAAGGCGAAACCGCTTGCGCTATGAGGACATCAGGAATAGGCTACAGGTATTCTCCATAAGTGATACAACTCAGAAATGTCGTATGCAATGGTCGCAGCATCTGGACAGAATGGGGGATAGGCGGCTACCTAAAGCATCATTTGGAACAAGCGATATAGGAAAAGCGTGAGCAGGATGGAGAGATACATTGTGAAGACAGAACAGGCAATGTGCCTACTCCGTTGAAGTTAAGACTAAGAAGAATAAGAAGGAAAAGACACTGTTGATAACATTTTTGGTTATCATAATATTTTATCTAGGACGTTATCAAGAGGGACGCATATTTTGTAAAACGTAATACGTACGTCGTGCTAATTAAAACGCTGCGTTAATAATAAATATGACACAACATGTGGGTTTAATAGACTTTTAATTAACATCCAAAATATTTTGTGAGATGTGAAAAACGTAAAGGAGGGCTTTGTAAACAGAATACTATATACAACCTAGCTTCTAGCGTATTCCAGAGCGCTGGTGATTACGCAGCTCTTCTCTACTGATCGGCCGAGAAGTGGTATGCGGTCCTTTGGAACCTCTGCTGCTTAAAGGAAAGTATTCCAACATACGGTGCCGAATTAAGAGTAATCAATTAAAAAAAAATGGATCCACAATACAAGCGATGTAAGTCAACTGCTTGTTACGGTGGTCCCACGAATCGTCGTGCTGTACAGTGGAAACAGAATAACTGACTGCAGATGAATTCAGCTCAACAATTGAATGCAAGAGATTGAGGTGGTACGGTTTTGTGCAGAAGAAAGACTACGAGAACTCTGTAGCCTTAACAAATAATCAACTAGATTCCCCTACACAGAAGAAAAACTGGGAACACAGAAGTGAACATCGCTTTAAGAAATAGAGGATTGGAGTATGGCGAATGGACGGATCGCAGGCGTTGGAACTGGAATGCCAGAGGCGGCGACAGACAAAGAAAACTCGCATATGATGACGACACCACTTAGTCTGAGAAAGAGTTTTGCAAAGTGTAATGTAAAAATTTTCTAGTTTGTGGTTCATACTTTCAGAGACACGAACATTGAAGAAACAAAGAAACGACGAAATGTTTTGAATAGTTTTTAAATGTAGATGTGGCGACGAAGGAATCAGTTGGAGAGTCGACGCGACTAATAACAAGGTGTTAATAAGCACTGGTAAGGACCGTAAGATAATTGGCGAGGTCGGTAGGGAACGTATGAGACGTAACTAGGTTCAGAGAGCGATAATCGAGGGAAAGATGGAAGACAGGCAGAGGAAGTAACAAGATGGGAGTATTGGATGATCTGGAGGACGGGAAAGCGTGGCGTCTGCGATTTTTTGTTACCACTGAAAACCCAGCTACGTTGAAAGAAATGTTGCGCATAAATTTAAATAAAAACTGTTATACATATTCCTTAATTATCATTGGTCATCACACCTTTTAATTCAAATATTTTAAATAATAAATCTGAATGTTTGTTAATAGTCATTTTCGTCGCTAATAATTATTATTATTACAGTTTACTCAGAATCGTTTTTCAATGTGTAGAGAATGCGAGAAGGTGTATAGTGTTGTTTGTCGTTGTTGTTTTTGGCGTCATTAATCCGCAGCTTTGAAACGATAACAAGTACAGCACAACCTGCTTTAGTGGAGATATAAACTTAGTGTAGTCTGATCCAAACGTCTCCGTCTGTTCCGGATATTAAGTCCCGATACCAAGGGATACTATCGTACGCTCAACATTTAGTCTGATTATTACTTAAGATGGTATTACTGACGTTTCTCATTGTCCCGGCATCGCTAGTTATTAAATGTAAGTGTGTATTATCAGTTTTAATAATATTAATAACATAATAATAAATAAAACAATATTAACAATATTAGAAAAATCTGCTATAGAAGATAGGATTCATAAGATAGAAACCGCATATGGTATAACTAAAGATATTTACAATAAAAAGTGTTTATCTAAAAATGCGAAAATAAGGCATTACAGTACAAGTAGTGAAGCCAGAATGCCTACATGCAAGTGAATGTCTAGCATTGAATTATATTCATGTTTAATATGGTAACCAAATCACTTGTACGAATTAATAAATTAATTACCTTAATTATCCGCCGTGTGATTTCCTATGCTTCGTCTATGACGCGTTTCGGAGCATATACTCCATCATCAGATATTAAAAGTTAAAACAGTCACTCATACGAGATCGTTAAAAAGTTAAAATGTCAAGATAAAGTATCGTACAATCGGTTATCCAACCGATTGTACGATACTGCCTTGAGTCTGCTCGCTGGGGCTACGATAAGGTAGCAACCGCTCAGTAGCAGAATGAACTTGAACGGGTGCGCACCCAAATCCGCGTACGGTTCGTATGCATATCTTGGCATTTTAACTTTTTAACGATCTCGTATGAGTGACTGTTTTAACTTTTAATATCTGATGATGGAGTATATGCTCCGAAACGCGTCATAGACGAAGCATAGGAAATCACACGGCGGATAATTAAGGTAATTAATTTATTAATTGAATTATAATTTAGACAAACTAGAAATATTGGAAAGGCGAATTATTAGGTAAATATTAGGCCCATGAAATATTTCAGAAGGTTGGAAATTAAGAAGTAATGATGAAATATACCAAAGTATAGAAAATATAACAGAAACAATGAGAAAAAGAAGACTATTATTGTTTGGAAATGTATATAGAATGGGCGACAATAGGTTAACAAAGCAGATCTTCAAATATCTGTGAGGGAAGAAGTCAACTTCAAGTTGGATTAAAGAAGTCCAAAGAAAAAAATAATATACACGCAGAAGAAGCAACTGAAAGAGAAGTTTTTCGGCCAAAAGTGTTAAAAATGTATGGAGTTCATGGTAGGAAAGAGAAAAATGCAGGTTCAAAGTAGACTGAAGACAGGAAGAAGAGACAGTAAAAAAATGAAAGAATATTGGAGAAAAATAAAAGAAGAAAGAAGGAAGAATTGAAATTGGCATGTGGTCCTTAGATGGCAGATTAAAGAAACAATATTAACATTAATACTACTACTACTACTACTACTATTAATAATAATAATAATAATAATAATAAAGTAGTAATAGTACCTTACATTCCTTGTGGGATACTGGTTACTCAGTTTCATGAATTCCTTATTCATATTTTCCTTTATTTCGTTTAATCTCCTGTAAGTTTACGAGATAATGTTTCTGCTTTACAAGCACTCTTTACAACGTTTCCTGTCACCCCCTCGTTCTTTCCATCCAGAAACCTTGTACTTTTAGCATTCTTCACTACCTCTTCTCACCCTAATATTTTTCACCTCCCTCTTTTTCTGTATCCCTTGTTCCTTCCATCCTAAAAACCTTGTACTTTTAGCGTTTCCCACTACCTCTGCCCACCCTATTATATTTGACCTCCCTCTTTTTCTGCATCCGCCTGGCTTCCAGTAAGTCATCTTCCTTGTAGCGAGGCTTCTTCCTTCTGCCACACATGCCCAAACCAACGTATTACTTTTGTTTTGTTGGATTTACTAACCTCAATTTCGAGCTTAAAAAACAAGCTTTCAAAAATCTTTTGTCGCCACCTGTTTCCGCCCGACCGCTTAGTTACTAAATCTACGTTTTAAGGGCGTGAGGTGTTTAAGGAGACATGTACTGAATTGTGCATTCATCGAGTCGAATCTGCAAGTACTACAGATCTCCACATTGAAGACCAATGTGATGGCTTTTCATATAGCTGATCCCATACGAGCAAATAGTTGATCCCATACGACTGTTGTAAATGGTACTGTACTGGAGCAGTCAGTAATTTTGAATATCTGGAATGTATTGTAGTACGGAATCTACAAACGTTCAACCAAATGTTTGGGACCATCAGGAGAAATCTGAAGTCAAAAAGTAAAGAAATACGCCAGACGTTCTACAAGGTGATGGCCCTCCAAACACTTCTCTATGTGTCTGAGAATTGGAGTTTAACAAAATCCCAGGCCAGCCGCTTTCAAGCGGCCGGAATGAGATTTCTCAGACACGTGGGAGGATATGCTCTTCGAGATCTCAAAAAAATGTCACTGAACGGCAGGAATTGAGTATTATGCGTATACTCGATAGGCTCGCCCAGTATCGGCTGAAACAGTTGAAACATCTTACCGAATGGATGACTGCTGCAGCCATTCTGTTACTCTGCAACTACTGAATTATAAGCCAAAAGGACGGAGAGGTGTGGGGCATCCGAAAAAGCGTTGGAGTGACCCAGATCTAGTCTATCTGGTTGAGACCGGAAAAAACTATTTTTGATTTAATCTTATTAAACCGTTTCATCTAATTTTCTTTCTTCCTTCTTTTTTCGTTTTGACCGTGTATAGGCTGCAATTACGCAACTTCCTTTGCTTACTGTAGTTCCTTCGCCAGTATTTCTTCCTCTCTGGCTCTGTTTTGGTGGTGCAGACACACACTTCTGATTCTCCTTGTCTTACCTTTGTCTTGGTTTCACATCCTCAATTTTTCTTCTGAATACTTCTCTTGGTTTTTATACGACTTCTTCCCTAATTTTACATTTTTCTACTTCCTGATGCACTTTCTCATTTGCAGTATTTTTTACTACTCTTCTTCTGCAGGATACGGATATTGTTTGCTATCATTTATGGTTGCATTATTTTAAGGTGCCCATTAAAACCCCTTCACCTTTTCTTTTTTCGTGGTCGAGATTTTCTCTTACTTTTCATACAGTTCATGGTGACATTCAAATTAAATGTAAATTAGTTGCTGACATTTTTGTGAACTAAGGAATTTCTTTAGACATTTCTCGTCTACTTTCGAGAGAGTCCTTTACTAGCTATTGTTTGTGCCGCATATAAGAATTGTTGTTTGACTAGTTCACTGTAGTGTTTGAATTTGGTCTGATAAAACAGTGGTTTGTAGTTCAAGTCTTTAGACCATTGTCTAACGTCTTTCTTGCTCATTTCCAACTCGTTGATGTTCGCGCTCAGATTTTCACCTACGTACTGTACTTGAACTGTTGAGCTCTTTTGGTGTCACCATATTTGGTCCTCATTGCCCAGCTTGTATCCAGGTTCATGTACTCTCTGTCTTTTCAGAAGATACTTGTAAAACTGCCTGAGCTGCTGTTTCTTTCAGAATTTTACAAAAATTTTATTTTCTGCAGATTTTGTTGCATTATAAAATCTACGTCTTTTGTGCCCAATCTTTCTTCAAATGTGTTGCTTTTTTCTATTTTTGAATAAATCTCATTTCATTTACTTTTCTTTGTTGGTATTTGATGATTATCCACGATTCTGACACATATGTAATTTTGGGGACAACTGATTTTCTGAATATTTTAGCTTTTATTTTTTCCGGAAATTTTCTTTTGTCTACTAATGCATTTTTATATCCATGAATGGCCTTCTAGTTGCTGTTCTTCTTTCTACACTGTCATTACATTACATTACACTTTCCATTACAAAATTTATATATTTATAAATATAATGTAGTGTGTAGTTTGTAGTACTATTATTATTTAGTAAGTAGTATGTCTAGTAAGCTTAGGTAAACTTCTAAATTACCGGGGCTACTGACGGAAATCGTGTTTTCATTCTCAAGCTGTCAACATCGTAATTGTCAAAGAGGAGAGTACCGTATTTGAGTCTGTAACGTGCATCTCCTGACACATGTACGAGTCCGTGCTGTTTGGTTAATGGCGTTGAGTGCACACTTGTGTATGAGCATTCACTTTACTTGAAACGAACGTTTCACTTCATATTCTTGGTTTTTAGTTTTTACTTCTTTTTCTTTGTACTGCAGAAAGCCAAAGAGCACTTCCGTTTCCTTCAACATTTCATTTCTACAGTTCACAAGATTAAAATTATAAGAGATAACAGATTTTTACTAGTATCTTGAGGTTATAGACAGAAACCATCTGTATAGCTGTCTTCTTGACCTTTTAGATTTACCTTAATATCAGACAATACACTAGAGTTTTTGCCATATATTTGAGTTGAACTACATAACCGTTACTACATTTTTTGTGTTCCAAAAAGATAGCATAAATAACAAAAACAGTATGTTTTATAAAACAATCTTTTTCAAATAGTAAAGCTGACCCTATGTATATTGACGAATGTAACTTTATTGAATATGACATATACATAAATATTCATTGTCATCATTTGCATCAAGCATCTGTCTATCTGTTCCAAACAGTAAGAACACTCATCTTTGTTCACAAACCATTTACCTGGGTTTTTCCGAATGTCCCCTTTGTCATATACTACCTCCACCCCTCTTACTCTAATCATACACTTCAAATTTGTCAGTTTAGATCTAACCTCTGAAGATGCAGCAACTGTGAAACAGTTGTCAGGAAAATAAAACTATCTGTAAAACTATACCAAGTGTGTATGTATTAAGTTTAAATATTATTAAATTTTCTACCAAGTGGCGAAAGACCATCGATTAGTGTCAGTTAATTAAAATAGGCTGAAACTATCATAAAGTACTTACGAAGAGGTCAATGAATGAACGAGTTACTGTAAAAAGTATTTAATACTCACAAGTTATAGTCAGGATGTATTTTTTTAGTATATAATGTAAGGTAACGTATATTTCTGTCTGCCTGTCTTTCTCTCTCTCCCTGTCAGACGCGCGCGCGCACGCACACGTACACACACACACACACACACATACGACACATTATAATGTTCCATAATGCTGACGTTTTATTGATCATTTGCGTTGGTATAATACATTGTGTTGTTAAAACATTTGCAAGACAATGAAAGAATTATAGATGCTTCAAATAAAATAAATATAAGACAAGAAGACAAAGGGGCCAGCAGTAAAGAATTTACGACAATAATTATATTAATTTGTTGTCAGTGATTTACAGAGGAGGTGGGATGGAAACTGGCCTAACGTGATTATAAACAAGTTTGTCTGGAACGCAAAGTGGGTAGTGATTTGTGTGCGCGCTGGGAAACATTGCGACTACGCGGGAATCACATTCGTACTCGTTGCAAAGTAATTAAGGTGTTTTCATTACCGAAACGTCAGAAATTAATCATAATTTCGAAATGGATCCGTTAACGACTTCTCGAATAATAAAAAATAAAAAACCGAGAGAGAAAACTGAGGTCTGGGTTTGATAGTTTTAATTATTTTTTTGTTTTGTTCAGTAATTTTGCTACGGATAAATATGACTTCGAAGAAAATAGGGAAGTTTCACCACATTTGTAGAACTATCAAAATAAAATTAAAGAGTATGGTCAAAGTAAACACTTTGTCAAGATTTTATAAAGTGGTGGCAGTGCTGTGGGCCTTTACTGTAGTGAAACGTGTACTTAGAGTATCCCAGAGAGACGGCTAAGGAGTGATGACATGCGAAACGCTTTCGGAATTTAGGATCAAGCAGTACCAACAGTGTTGAACAGACCATGTGTAAAGGATGCATCAGACTACCTAAACAACTGATGTTTCGTGCGACTCACAATCGCAACGGCTATGCTGCAGTCGTGGTATCAAGTCAAGGTTACGACTCGGTCTTCCTGCCCATCCCTATCGTTGGGAACAAATAATACAACAGTATCTACTGGCACGCCTGGACGAGCTCGCGCGCGCGCACACACACACAACTCCTTCTCCGGTCGCTATCGCATGTGGTGGCTGATATCTCTCTGGCGGAATGGTACCGGGGGGAAGGGGGGGTGCAAGAGACTGCAGGCCTAATCAGATGCCTTTTCTGGATTAATTGGGAGAATACTTAAAATAGCAAGAGATAATTTTTCAGTTGGTAAATGGAATATTGGTTGATTTGAAGGGTACTGAAGCAGAATACATACGCAAACGCCCGGTCATTCAGTTTTCCACAGCGCAATGTACTTAATCTTCTGGATGTGGACTGCATCATAGTTTGTTATATCCTCAATATTTCTACATCTTTCTTCTTCTTCTTCTTCTTCTTCTTCTTCTTCTTCTTCTTCTTCTTCTTCTTCTTCTTCTTCTTCTTCTTCTTCTTCTTCTTCTTCACTTTAATGTTTAGGCTTACAGACTGTTCAGTCTTCAGTCCTGCCATCTTGTTCTGTGCCTAAATACATCTATCTCTATACGATGTTTCCACTACAATGAGCACTGTCTAAACCTATCATTTTACATTGTCTTCAGGAGTGGATTGTTTGTCTGGGGTATGTTGGAACACCAAAACATTGACCACCATCACCAACGCTACAAAACAGATATCAGAAAAGTCCTGCAGATTGCGGAAACGTCTCCTCCCCACTCCACACCGACCGACAACAGCAACAATACAACGAATCGGAATGTTATTATTTTTTATCGTTTTAACCTGACGCACGTGTCACAGAATATATCTGTATCATATGAGGTTCCTAAGGGATTTAACAAAGAAAAAACTACTGGATAGGTTCCTTCCGCCCGACAATGCGTTTTTAAAACCAAATATTTATCTGTCTAAATTAGCCACACATTTTCTAAGTTAAAAAAATCAATTTCCAGACATTTACAAATTAATTAGAAACATACAAAAAAACAAAAAATTAATATATGGAAAAATCTTAATATTTAAAAACAAAATAACAATAATTACTAATTAGTAAAAAACTCAAATGAAAAGAAAATTATTTGAAATTATAAATTTATTAAAGTGAATAAAATATGAACATTAAATATTTTCAATATAACCGTCACAAACAGCTGATTAAGTGAAAAAATTACAACAATTTAATTTAAATCAAAATAAAATCAATTATTTGTTAATTTATATATTGAAATCTTAACAAATCGATTATTCGTTAATTTACGTATTTCGGGACATCTGATGATACAAATGTATTTTTTAAAACGTGTGTCAGGTAAAAAAGAACATTCTACTTACAGGAGTAATCATTATGTGTGTGTGTTTGTGTGTGTGTGTGTGTGTGTGTGTGTGTGTGTGTGTGTGTGTGTGTAAATTACGTAATACCATTCTAGGATGCAATCGAGCCTTTTTTTACGTTGACTTATATAAACAACACTACGACAAAGTTGTACAACTGTTTAAAAACACAGACATTAAAATAGCATACAAGACAAAACAAAAACGATATACAATTGCTTAATAACTGATACAACAACAAGATGATACTTTAAACAGTAATATATCCAAAACGATAGCAATGCAAAGACTGCAACAAACAATGTGACACGGTATGTGAGACAAGAAAAGACTAAAAATGCGTTATTTTGAACATCTAAATGCATACAAAATGCCAAACATCTAAAAATCTAATTTAACAACACACGCAATAAATATAGAACACGAATTCCCAGACATCAGCAACATGACACCAATAAAACATGTTCTACACAAAAGCGGTACAAAGATATATATTTATATTTATAAATATTTATGTAGTTTGTACTTAAATTGGAAAAGTTATACATTGCTGTTCAGAACTATGCGTGTAGTCTTTGCAGTTCGAGGGCGCGGCGCCCAGAGAGGGCGTCAACATCTGCTTCTGAATGTAAAGCTGGGTACTACTGATTTAATTAAACCGACTGTAATAACACATACAAAACATATCTCACTTCTCCCCGCTGTTAAATATTACATGTTGTAACTCTTTCGTTGTAAAGCGTACACAATTTACTTGTATAAAATATTTTTACTTTTTATATTTATCTTCTAATCTCTGCTGCTGGTTTAAGAGATTACATTATTCTAAATAGTAATTATTTATTAACAGTTGTGCACATATTTACTTTAAAAATATTATTTTTGCGTGACAACAAAACATTCTGAATTTTACCGCAATTGTCCAGTGAATTAAAAAAAAACTAGCATTAGTCTTTTTAGCACTTAGACTTAATGCATTAGCACTGTAGACTTAATTTTCAAAAAATCAACATTTTGGCTGAGCTTCAACCAAAAAAATTATAGACCCCTGCAGGCCAGTAACCCTGTGACAATAAATTCAAATTACAATGTACAAACACTATTATGTTACTTGTGATAAAGAGTCATATGCCATCTACAGCTGATCCACATAAGCAAGCGATCAGACTAACCTTGCACAATTCGATTATCTAGTGAATTAGCGGCGTAATCTTATCAGTAGGCAGAAAACACATCTAGCAAAGACATTTTGATGAGCTAAGGGATTTTGACCTTCAACCAGGATTGTAAAAGGAAGGATATTTCAATAAAAAGTCCGTTGGCGCTCAGAAACGCGTCCCTGGAAACCAGGAATATAAGTACGCTTCATTTGACCGTGTGTACATGTGGACATACGGATTGGAAACCTGGACTTTGAATAAACTGGAGATGAGTTACATTGAAGCGTTTGACGAGCTGTACTGGAGGAGAGCGTTGAGAATTTCGTGGTTGAACAAATTACCTAATAATAAGGTTTTGGAGAGAGTGGGTGAAAAATGGACGCTGTTTGGAAGCAATGTTGAAAGAAGGAGCGATATGGTTGTTCACCTGCTACTCCATTCAAATTGGTTCACCACCCTGATTGAGGGGCGTCGTGGTGGTAAAAGTAGGAAGAAAGTATGTGGTGAAACAAGATACTGTCTACGACAAGGAAGAAATTGCAAACACACCAACCTCTGTGTTGAGGAGGAGGAGGAGAAAGAAGAAGAAGAAGAATAAGAAGAAGTAGAAGAAGAAGAAGGAGGAGGAGAAGGAGGAGGAGGAGAAAGAAGAAGAAGAAGAAGAAGAAGAAGAAGAAGAAGATGATGATGATGATGATGATGATGATGATGATGATGATGATGATGATGATGATGATGATGCAGAAGAAAGGGAATCAGCAAGGACCATAGCGCCCTGGAATGAACGAATGGACAAAAGGGAGTCAACCCTTCTACTGTATTGTAGAACCCTTCTACCGTTCAAGGCTCAGATATTGCGGAAGGGTCGCAGGTAGTGGATAGCAAACATTGCATCAAATATGGTGAACAGCTGCGAATAAGGGGAAAGCCGAATAAGAGTCTCTATCCGAAGCGGCAGCATCAGTAGGGTGTGTAGAGGGTGACTGGCAGCGGGGTCAGATTCATCAAACACCACAGTGCCCAATGACGATGATATTTCAAGGTGAGTAAATGTTGCCATTAAATAAGTGCTGCCTTGTGCTAAGAAAAGAGAAGCACATTCTGAGATTAAACCACAGCTAGGTCAGACTCCATTACAGCACCTGGGCTAGCAGAAGTGAACTCCGAAGTCTAATGCCCTGGTTCTCCAGGTTCGCGGGTTGCTCTTACAGTTATGGAATCGCAAAACAGTGAAGCCCTTGTTGCTGAGGCTGAGATTCTGCCAGGACGTTAGCGCCACGGGCTGAGTAAATGAATGAAAGGGAGTTAATCCCCTCCTCCAGATGGTTAAAGAAAAAAGTAAATGTAAACATATTTAAAAATATATGCCTACCAGTAAATATCGGAATGGAGAACCATACGTGACTTCCATGTTCTAAGAATTATATTTAAAATCATTTTGGAAACGAAATATTTCCATAGAAACTACTTCTTTCTTCAGCCTTAACCACACTACTGTGATCACAAACGTATACCACCTCACGTCAGTGCACTCAATTTTAACTGATGATGGCAGTCGATTGCTTTGCGGAAACATCTGGTTTTGCAGAAAACATTGGACCACGGCCAAACAGCCCGGGAAGGAATTTTAAAAACAAACTAGCGGATTGTTATGACCTTCTTTTCAGGATACTTTATTAATCAAAAGTAAGTACTTTACTCTTGTTAAAACGTAAAACGTTGCTGGTAAACTACCCCTCTCCCTTAACCGATCTTCACCAAAATCAATAGGGCTTGAGGCCTCTACAACTCGGGCATATATGCAAAACATTATTTGATTCTGTTTGAATTTGCGGCAGTTATCGTTTGCCATAGAAACAATTCTACAGACAGACAGACACATACACAGACACTTTACAGAAAATTACTTTTTTTCATGTTTTGAGGGTAGTACAATCAGAATCGCCCTTC
Organism: Magicicada septendecula; assembly: GCA_034769895.1. Taxonomy (NCBI): domain Eukaryota; kingdom Metazoa; phylum Arthropoda; class Insecta; order Hemiptera; family Cicadidae; genus Magicicada; species Magicicada septendecula. Next base: position 410,208,280 of record CM068370.1, on the reverse strand, counting down.
TCTCGAACACGATTTTTTTCGCCATCACCATACTTCCTTATGGATGATGATGTCCTTATGGAACATGGAAGTAAAAATGTTGTCATATTTATAAATCGAATTGATAATTATTATCCTAATTATCAATTCGATTACTTATTTGAGTAGGAATATTTTTACGCGTATTACGGTGCTTTGTGACTGTTTTCTAGTAAGAAATCGTCTCGTGTAAGCATTGCTAGTTGTTTGTTGGTAGTAGGTTTTGAGGTTATGTCCTCTTAACGGGTAGCAAAGACGTTTATTCAACCCGCAGAGTTTGTCCACATGGGTTGACGATATTTATAGTGCAGTAATTTATTTCACACCTACAGAACATTTGTGTAACTTCAACAAAATTTACGCTTAACCACGTATTTGCTCATCCGGTAGCGGGATTATAAAATGTTTGTTTTTGAGGACCCGTAGTTGCTCACTTTATGGAAATCTTTTATTTATTCGTGGCAAAACAAGAAGATTTTTGCAGAAAATTTATTCAATTTCATTTGCAGAAAATATTTGTAGACACGTACTAACCAATTGAAGTCCAAAATAATTTGTAAAAAACTAATCAGCAGCGTCCGTATAAAACGGGAGAAATTTTGTGCCAGTTTTTCTGTCACGTTTCTTTGTTTGTATTGTAATGTAATACGATATTTCTATGCTTCATGACTTCACGACTATTCATGTACTTTCATTTTGTTTCTATACTTTCCTTCTTGATTACAACAAAATAAATATCAAATAACAGGTTCTGTTTCTTTTAATTATTGTACTTATATTCACACTGATGGAAAAACCAGATCTCGACAGAAGCATGCTGAGAAGGCAATCCTGTCGGTGTCTCACACAAAATACACGACGCACAGAAATGAATACTCTTTTCATTCCATGTTCCTTAAGGAAATGGAAGTATGGTGATGGCAAAAAAAATCATGTTCGAGATTATTGCAGATTCTAATTGTACTACACTGAAAACATGAAAAAAAGTAATTTTTCGAAAAGTGTCTGTGTGGTCTATCTGTGAGTCTATTGTGTCTATCTATCTATAGATTTTTTTTTATGGCAAACGATAACAGCCGCAAACTCAAACAGAATCAAATAATTTTTTGCATACAACCCTGATTTGTTAAATACTCAAGACCTATAGTTTTTTATGAAGATCGGTTAAGGAAAAGTGGTAGTTTACCAGCAACGTTTTTTATTTAATCAACGGTAATTTTTTTCTATGGCAAACGATAAAAGCCGCAAATTCAAACAGAATCAAATAATGTTTTGCATACAGCCCTGAATTGTAGAGTTCTCAAGATCTATTGTTTTTGGTGAAAATCAGTTAAGGGAAATGGGTAGTTTACTGGCAACACTTTATGTTTTAACAAGGGTATTTTATATGGCGAACGATAACAGCCGCAAATTCAAACAGAATCAAATACTTTTTTTGCATACAGCCCTGAATTGTAGAGTTCTTAAGACGTATTGTTTTTGTTGAAGATCGGTTTAGGGAAATGGTAGTTTACCTGCAACGTTTTATCTTTTAACATGGGTAATTTTTCCTATACGAATGATAACTGCCGTAAATTCAATCAGAATCAAGTAATATTTTGCATACCTTCCTGAGCTATAGAGAGATCAATGTCTGTTGATTTTGGTAAAGATCGGTTAAGGGAAAGGGGTAGTTTACTTGCAGCATTTTATGTTGTAACAAGAGAAATTTTTTCATGACGAACGATAACTGCCGTAAATTCAAACAGAATCAAATAATTTTTTACATATGTGCTTGAGTTGTAGAGGACTATTGATTTTGGTGAAGATCGGTTAGGGAGAAAAGGTAGTTTACCTGAAACACTTTTTGTTGTAACAAGATTAAAGTAATTAATTTTGATAAATAAAGTAATCTGATAAGAAGATCTTAATAATCCACTGTACAAACGTAGATGAAATATCTATAAATGAAGAGGCTAGTTGAACGGGGTGGGGGTAATTTTGTTTTTCCTATACGAGTGATAACAGCCGCAAATTCAAACAGAATCAAATAAGTTTTTGCATACAGCCCTGAATTGTAGAGTTCTCAAGACCTCTTGTTTTGGCGAAGATTGGTCAAGGGAAAGGGGTAGTTTACTAGCAACGTTTTTTTTTTTAATCAATGGTAATTTTTTATATGGCAAACGATAACAGCCGCAAATTCAAACAGAATCAAATAATGTTTTGCATACAGCCCTAAATTGTAGAGTTCTCAAGACCTATTATTTTTGGTGAAGATCGGTTAAGGGGAAGGGTTTTTTTACCTGAAACATTTTTTGTTGTAACAAGTTTAAAGTAATTAATTTTGATACATAAAGTATCTTGATAAGAAGATCTTAATAATCCACTATAGAAACGTAGATGAAATATCTATAAATGAAGAGGCTAGTTGAACGGGGTGGGGGTAATTTTCTATAAATGAAAATTATAGTTGAAGGGGGAGGGGATAATTTTTTATATATGTACTACGTTATCGGCAACAAAGAAGTAGTTTGTTGTTAAAATTCCTTCCCGTTCTGTTTGGCCGTAGACCAAAGTTTTCTGCAAAACCAGACGTTTCGGCAATGCCTTCGACTGCCATCATCAGTGAAAATCGAGTGCGATAACGTGTGGTAGTATACGTTAGTGACCAAAGTACTGTGGTTAAGGCTGTCGCAGTAAGTAGAATGAAGTAGTTTCTCTGGAAATATTTCATTTCGAAAATGATTTTAAATATAAATCTTAGAACATGGAAGTCATGTATGGTTTTCCATACCGATTTTTTAAACGGTCTATCCCATAAAATCTATTTCTAAGCTTGTATTCCATTTCTGTTAATTTTCTGATACGTAGTTTTATTTCATTAGTAGTATTGCTCTGCTTGTTAAGGGTTACAACTAAATATCTACATTGTTGCTATACACTGCCATATATACCGACTTCATTATGTCGATGGTTAAGCCAGCAACTGTATACCATCCACTCAGTTTTCAGACCATGTAATCAACATAATGAGCGTTCTCTACCAAAACTATGTGATCATGTGTTATCGTAGAGAAGACATAATTAACGTTTTTCTAATAGAAACACAATCATTAAATCTGATGACTTGCATTCTTAAAGTAGTATTAATTTTTCATTTTAGTGAATTTGAAGCATACAGGTTGTATAGATTGTCGCCCGTCTGTTAAAGGTGAAGGTCACTTCATTGCTGTACATTACTCACGTTAGGCTGTGAAAATCTCTAGCATCAGTCAGCCGCACCTGTTACAGCCTTTCTGACAGTACTCGTATAACATTCAACGCGTTTTACTTACACGCCCTTCGGAAACTACTACAAAATTTCAAGACTCTGGAAGAACGTCAACAAGGAAAAATTTATAGTCCTGTTGCCTTCGCTGGAACAAACTGTAGCAGTAGTTGTTACTTCAGAAGTATTTTTAACAGACAGTTAATTATTAAGGTCGATGTGTATTAAAACAATAAGACTGATGGAGATCTGAATAAATGACGACTATTTCCTCTGTCCACTAATGACTAGATTGTGATGACATTGGGCTTTTGTCACGTGCATATATATCAAAGTGTTATCGTATCATCGTTTTTCAAAATTCACAAAATACAAGCTGCGAATCTTGGAGTGTTTTCTTCTAAACTTGTTTAAAATTCTGTCACGCAAGTCTTGATAAATTTATGTTGTCTTCTCGAAGATAAAAGTAAAGTTTTCTTAAGCAACATCGTAAACAATTAAAAATATTATCTAGTTCAGTTTGTTTATATACAAATTAGTTTAATTATGAACTAGTTCCGGTCCCAAGCAGATATACTAGAGCTGGTCACTCCAACGCTTCTTCGGACGCTCTCTGTCCTTTCGGTTTGTAATTCAATAGTTGTTGGTGAATGCGGCAGTCATGCATTCGGTTAAGATTTTCCAACATTTTAGCCAATATTGGACAGACGTTTCAAGTATACTTATAATATTCAGTTCCTGCCGTAAATCGACCGTACCGTAAATATATTTTTTTGCGACCTTAACGAATCAGTACATTGTGTTACGTGCTTGAGAAATCTCATTTCTGCCGCTTGAATACGACTATCCTGGGATTCTAGTTTTCAGACCCATAGAGGAACGTGGTGAGGGCTATGACCTTCAGGCGTGTATCTTTACTCGTTGATTTTAGAGTTCTCCTGATGATCCCACACATATGCTTGAACTTACGAAGCTTATTTAACATTTGATTGTTTTTAATGTAAGACAAATTATAGCCCAGATATTCAATATTATTGACCTGTTCCAGAGCAGTACCGTCTACGACAGCTTTTCCTCTTGTAGTATCACGCCATGAAAAACCATCACCTTGGTCGTCAATGTCGAGGTCTTTAATCCGAAATCCTTGCAGATTCGACTCAATGAGTATACAGCAATCTCCAAGGCACTTTCCGAGTTCGACAGGACAGCCTGGTCATCAGCAAATAACAACGTGTCAACTGCAGAGTTGCCAATCATAAATTGTTCCGGAAGGTTTATCTGCGAATTGTGAATGACAGCGTCAATATATAAATTAGAAAGAGAAGGTGACAATGGACACCCATGTCGTAGTCCAAAAGTGATCAGGCCCACACTAGTAGTTTGCTCTTTCTGTCTCAATTAAGATTTTGTTTTCAAAACAAAGACTTTGTATGACTCAAATGAGTTGTTGCGATATCTCGTTCTCGTTACCATTATTATGCACAGCCTGCCCCAATGCCATACACCGAATGCCTTTCTAAAGTCTATGAAAGCTATGTATATATGTGGGCAACTGATATTTAATCTGCTTTTCGATGATCTGGAATATTGTAAAGATTCAGTCTATACATGATCTTCCCTTCCTGAACCATGATGTTATTGCATTCAGTCGTCTTGTTCTTGTTCCTTATTTTAGGCACCCCCTTCCCCGCCATTTACACATTTCTGGTTCCTTCTATCTTCTCACATCCTCCCTGCAACGTTTGTCAGCTTGTTCCTTCCTCCAACGCAACCTACGCCTTCCATCGCCAGTGCTACTATAATCTTAACTTCTGTCGTGCATACATATCTTTACAATAAGCGCTTTACAGATACTGCCTTCTTTGCTCTACACCTTTACCATTCAGTAAACTACTTGCAAAAATACTTCTAGAAAAATAATTATTTCTCTTTTTTTAACAATATTTGATTGGAAGTTAAAATGTTTATTGTTCGCACTGATTCTGTTGTCAGTGTTGTTAATAATACTCTTTGCCTTTATGTTACTTATCTATTTTCTATACACTTCACATATATTTTGTAGTGTTAGTGTCCAGAAAAGACAGATCTTACTAAAATATGCAGAGAATATAATTAAAAAAACTTATATTGTCTGTAATAACAGTCTTTGATCACAACGATAGGAATTTACTGTTGTGAGCCTCACGGATCACCAATCTTTTTGAGCATCTCGCGAACTGCCTTCTAGTCGTTACACTGCCGGTTGGTGTTGGAAACCTCAGCTTACAACCTGCTGTGAGGTTAGCAAAACCTCACTTAAGAGGGCTATATAAGCTGGTAGTCATTTTAAGTTAACCCACGTTTTTTTACGTGCATAAAACAAAGCGCGACTCACCATCGCTTTTCTAAATTTTCAAAATGTAAGCGTTGTATCTTGGCGTCATGCTTTCTTTTAATCATTTTTAAAATTCTTTCAAACATGTCCTGATATATTTATATTGTTTTCTCTAAGATGAATGTAAAGATATCCTAAATGACACAGTAAAAATTAACTTGCTCAACAGTCGTTTGTACGTAATGTTACAACGGTCTACTTTATCGTCGTAGGTACAGTGGACAACAAAATACAAGACACCAATTATATCACTAATCACCAGCTTTAATTTTCATAGTTAAACAGTTCGTAATTAACAACACAGTCTCCTACAACAAATAAAATAAAAATTGTTCACACGCAATAAAATGTCACTAATATTAAACACAATTGTATTATAATTATACCGCCCGATTCTAAAACGCAACACTTCACTAATAACCTCTTGAACGTACACAGTAATATCGCCAGATAATCACTTGTAATCGCCTGACAATAAACTCGGACCGCACTGTAAATATATCGCTACTACACTCAAAACTAAGGCCGCTGCCGCCACGTATTTACACCTCCGCTCACATACCAGAACGTTCCACATTGCGTCTTAGCGCCAGAGTGTACTACGTAATTAATTGCGGCCTTGACACAGCCGCGCGGCTGGCGGCTTCGATAAAACTCTCGCGAATGTGTCCAGAGTCACGTATGCCACACACATTAGAGCGAGATTCTTCTGGCACATTCGACAAACACGTAGACTGTTGTGTAATGTCGTAACATATATTATTTTTCCTCTCATATCGGGACTGTTTTATGAGAACAATTGTGGTTTATTAAACAACAAAGTCGAAAACAGATTTTTTAGTCAGTGAAAAGCGATAAAAATTTTGTATATGAGAAAAACCAGGCTGGCACAAAATGGTACGCGGTAGCGAGAGTAGGGGATGGGGTGTTTAGCAGTACCGATACGGATGTGCTGAAAATTTTATTAGCTTACAGTTAACGATTTATAGGGAAAGTTCAACAACACGGTGACCTAAGCTAATTATCGGTGTTTAGAATAAGGGTGGAAAGAGCAGCGGTACAATGCAAGTGATTTGTCGGCAACGTGGGACCCGTTTCAACACCCTTTGTTACAACTTAACACATTCATACCTATTACTGGCGTTATAATACTTTGGACATTACATACACACTAGCTTTAATTAATGGTTATTGAATTAGTGTATTAGGAAGCAGTATACTTGACACAAATGTAAACGTGATTTATAATACACATACACACATATTAAATATAATTTTAAAATAGCAAGCTCGTCATCCATTAGCTTAACGAGCGATGTTCAGTTTTAAGTCGACCTTTCGACATTTGCCTATATTATTATTATTCCGGATGTAGAATGTGTACACATCCGGAACCAACGATTACAGAAATGATTGAATTCTTATCTTCCACTGCTTCTTGTCCATCCTAAGATATTCAATTTCTCGTTCCCTCAATATAGTCTGAAATTCTTCTATCCAGGTGATAGGTGGCCTTACTCTTTTCCTTCTTCCTGGCGGGGTTCATTCCATAACTCTCCTTGGCAATCTTTCCTGTGCTATTCATTTTGGGTGTTCTTACCACTGTAATTTTGTTTGCATAAAATTAAAAATTTAATTTTTTACATTCATTCTGTCCTTATGACTTCATTTCTAATTTTCTCAAGTCTTGATACTCTTGCTGAGCGTCTCCAAAAGTCCATCTCTGCTGTCATTAATTTTGCTCTTGTGTGTTTATTAGTAGTCCAAACTTCTGAGACGTAAGTCATGATACTTCTAACAATGGTTTTAAATATTTTGGTTTTTGTTTCTGCTGTAATTTGCTTATCCCATAGAATTCCATTTAATGTAGATATAGCCATCATTCCCAAATTAATTCTGAAAAGAGCAGATATATTTGCCTATATATTTATCTATTTCACTATATATCTGGTTGGAGTATGTGTCTCGCGGTCAACCAATTTCTATAAAACTTGCTACAATTTTACCGTACACAACGCTATTGTTTTTGAAATTGATATATATATATATATATCATTTTCTATATAAGTAACTCGATGTTTCTTGCAGTAATTATATAATTTGTGATATTTTCAATTTGTTTCTTCTGCAAGTAGATAATATTGTATATTCTTTTAAAAGAATATACAATATTATCTACTTGCAGAAGAAACAAATTTAAAACATCACAAAATATATATATATATATATATATATATATATATATATATATATATAATAGGGTTACTACAGCTAGTGCCGTCTCCCTTCCTTCAACCTGGCTTTCCAATTCTCCCAATGTTCCCATTGTCCTTCCTCAAGTCCTATACGTTGCATAGATTCATCCACTTCATCCCTTCAAGATCTTCTCGGTCTTCCCATTTTTCTCCTTAATGGAGTCCATTCCGTCACTTTTTTGAGATTGATCCTCCTCGAAAAATAATACGGTGCGGGAGGCAAAAATGTGAAGGAGGAAAATAGTAGAAATGCGTAGAAACCCATGTGGTGTATAAAATTAAAATGAATGTTAACCACAATGTGAATCCAATATTTATTTTTGAAAATTTTTAAATTTCTTGGCGTCAGGCCAATAAACGTAAGTGAAAACTTTGATTAAATCTCAAACATTAAACAATTTTTAGAAACTTCAACGTTCCAGGCCCCCCTCAAAAAATAAAACAGATAAATAGAATAAAATTGTAAAACTCCAACAGGGCCCAGACAAAAATAAATTATAACACAAATCCGAGTGTTCCGAATTTTTACTGTTTACTGTATGATCGTGTCCACTACTATTGTTATGTTACTAAAGAAATAGTAGATTGATCGAGATTTTTGTAATTTTTTCAAAACTGAAAAATTATCTAATATCGAAATTTATTTAATAATAAATATATTTAGTTCAAAATAGCTTGTGAATTCTGCAACTCAGAGAGCGTACTAGTTAAAGATCTTCCCTTACGTTTCATGTTGTATGGAATATTTAATAAATCGTTGAACTAAATCTTCAATAAGTAAGGACAGAACTTATTCTAGAAACTCAAGTAACCTTTATTGAGTATGCGAGGACATTATTTGACGGTGTTCAAAATTATTTTATTGTGGTAGATTATGGACGCAAAGGAATTTCTCAGCACCTTACAGGAAGCCAGCATGAGCATACCACTGTCCTTGTCGCTGACACCTCTTCACGAAGACGAGACGTGTCCCCAACATTGCGTAATTTATATATTCATAATCTCACTGGAAGCTGGAGAATGACGACTACATTCGGTTAAGGAATTAATAGTGGCACATGTTTCGACCATTATTTTGTATGGTATCGTATCAAGGACAATACTCTATTCGATATACAGAGTGTTTCCGTACAGAAAACACTAGCCAATTTTCCTTAAAGTTATTACTTGGCCTGTTTTGTTACAAAAAAATGTAAAATCTCCCTTATTTTTCATCCGAAGTCCATAAACATAGTGTCAATGGATTACGAATAAAAAGGCTAATTAAATGATATATGTTACGGGAATCGATTTTCGTGAAATTTAAAATTGAAGTTTTCAATCAACCAGAATTAAAAAAAAATATATAACATTTTGGTTCGTTTCGTGCTCATAAGACATAGTACATTTAGTAAGTAAACTTATACTAAATTTCAACTCTACTTCTCATCCCACTATTTCCTGTAAGTTTTGTGCGTGTATTCACCTTGTGTGTGTGTGTGTGTTACAGAATTCATAGGCGGTAAGTTTTATTTATTTATTTTTGTTTGTTATGTATATACTCTAGTATGTTTTGACTCTCTGTCGGTTGTGAGACATAGTATTGTTTATTTTTAGTTTTTATATGTAATGTTTTAGTGTTTGTTTTTTACCTGAAAACGGCTACAGTTTTGTTGCGTACGCGAAACCTTGCTTTAAATTAAAAAAAGCAGTGATGGAAGAAGTCTGTGTCCTAGTAGGTTTAATGTCAATAACCCATCACTGACGCCCTTTAAAGAAATTATAAGAACAAATTGTAGTACTCAAGTAAGTGTTTATTTATTTTTATTTAAAGATGTTCTGAAAACTTCATAGTTATTTGCAATTACACCCAAGATGTTTTTGTCATATCCACCAGCAGAACATCTGAATCTCCTCTGTACACTGTCTGTCCGTTTTGTCAACAGACCAGACAATGCTACAATACACACATAACTCTTATCACCTTATTCTTCCGTCTGTAGAATGTGACGTTAGAAGCTTTTCCTTTACCACTAAGTTTTATTTTTCTTGCCTTTTTCTACATTTAATGCTTCTACACATTTTCCATCTTATATTATTTTACTTCCAAAGGTCATCAAATACTCTATTTTATTTAATGACACATTTTCTTTGTCAATAATTTTTTGGTACGATCGCTTTCCACCGAACATATTTAGTTTTTCTCTTGTAACGTAGTCTTACGACCATCCATGAGGTTTTCAGTCTACGGAGTGCATACAAGGCAAGGCCGGAGCATTACAGCGAGCCTGAAACTACGCAATTATTCTTGACGCGTCACCCGACAAATATTAGATTCTTCTCGAACCTCAGAGGAATATAAATGTAAGCTCGGTTCTGACCTGCAACAGTAGAGTGCATTATCTCAATTGTTATTGCCACTTTCGGTTTAGTCCAAAGTGATCATTGTATTTTACTTTGTGCGACACTGTTCATAAGGTGACATTTACTGTTTGTAAAATTACTGTGTATTGGAAAATCTGTAGCATGAAGAACTGTATATTACTCTTTGTTTATTTTTAACTGTAAGTAAAGCTGTACTTAGCGGCTTCATCTGGCGTCAGGTATTCTGTTCCCACTGTACAGGGATGTATTTACGGGAGGGGCGAACGGGACCGGACCCACCCAGAGGGTTGAAAAAGTTGACAAGGAGTTTCGTTAATATTGTAATTTTTAAGGGTTTTTACTTATTTTTACTTCCATATTTCCTTAAGGAATGGAAGTATGGTGATGGCAAAAAAAATCGTGTTCGAGATTATTGCAGATTCTGATTCTACTACACTCAAAACATGAAAAAAAGTCGTTTTCCGAAAAGTGTCTGTGTGTGTGTGTGTGTGTGTGTCTGTGTCTCTGTGTGTCTGTAGATTTTTTTTCTATGGCAAACGATAACTGCCGCAAATTCAAACAGAATCAAATAATTTTTTGCATACAGCCCTGATTTGTAGAGGACTCGCGACCTATTGTTTTTGGTGAAGATCGGTTGATGGAAAGGGGTAGTTTACCTGCAACAGTTTTTTTTTATCAAGGGAAATTTTTTTTTTTGGCAAACGATAACAGCCGCAAATTCAAACAGAATCAAATAATGTTTCGTATACAGCCCTGAATTGTAGAGTTCTCAAGACCTTTTGTTTTTGGAGGGAAAGGGGTAGTTTACTTGTAACGTTTTATGTTTTAACAAGGGTATTTCTTATGGCAAACGATAACAGCCGCAAATTCAAACAGAATCAAAAGATTATTTGCATACAGCCCTAAGTTGTAGAGTTCTCAAGAGCTGTTGTTTTTGGTAAAGATCGGTTAAGGGAAAGGGGTAGTTTACCTACAACGTTTTTTTAACAAGGGTATTTTATATGGCAAACGATAACAGCCGCAAATTCAAATAGAATCAAATAATTTTCTGCATACAGCCCTGATTTGTAGAGTACTCAAGACCTATTGTTTTTGGTGAAGATCGGTTGAGGGGAAGGGGTAGTTTACCTGCAACGTTATTTATCAAGCGTATTTTCTATGACAAACGATAACTGCCGCAAATTCAAACAGAACCAAATAATTTTTTGCATACAGCCCTGATTTGTAGCGTACTCGCGACTTATTGTTTTTGGTGAAGATCGGTTGAGGGGAAGGGGTAGTTTACCGGCAACGGTTTTTTTTATCAAGGGAAATTTTTTTTTTGGCAAACGATAACAGCCGCAAATTCAAACAGACTTAAATAATGTTTCGTATACAGCCCTGAATTGTAGAGTTTTCACGACCTATTGTTTTTGGTGAAGATCGGTTAAGGGAAAGGGGTAGTTTACCAGTAACGTTTTATGTTTTAACAAGGGTATTCCCTATGGCAAACGATAACAGCCGCAAATTCAAACAGAATCAAACGATTATTTGGATACAGCCCTAAATTGTAGAGTTCTCAAGACCTGTTGTTTTTGGTGAAGATCGGTTGAGGGAAAGGGGTAGTTTACTTGCAACATTTTTTTAACAAGGGTATTTTCTATGGCAAACGATAACAGCCGCAAATTCAAACAGAATCAAATAATGTTTTGCACACAGCCCTGATTTGTAGAGTACTCAAGACCTGTTGTTTTTGGTGAAGATCTGTTAAGGGGAAGGGGTAGTTTACCTGCACCGTTTTTTTATCAAGTGTATTTTCTATGGCAAACGATAACAGCCGCAAATTCAAACAGAATCAAATAATTTTTTGCATACATCCCTGAATTGTAGAGGTCTCAAGGACTTTCGATTTTGGTGAAGATCGGTTAAGGGGAAGGGGTAGTTTACCTGCAACCTTTTACGTTTTAACAAGAGTAAAGTACTTGCAAATTTATTTAAACTTTTTGAAACAATGGTAATTGTTAAAAATAAAATAATTTTGTTGCCAGGCAATAAAATTAAAATTTTTTAATTTTAATGTAATATAATATTTTTCATTTAATACGGCAATAAAAAGGCAGGTAAGACACAAACACACAATTCACGTTATTTCTGGCCTCACTCATGTTTATTTTCTTACGTTTGCACACTTTTTAAATGGAAAGTGCCGAAACCCACACCAACATAACGCGTGCAAGCCGAAAAAATGGACATCAATTTGCTTACTGGCGAAGCTAGTTAATGAATGGATAGGCAAAAATCTTATCTTAAATTTTTTTTGAGGAATCACTAAAAGGACGGTGGGTCAAATCGGACGCTGAGGTAGAGTTGCTGTAACTGAATGGTTCCACAAACAGCCGTAAGAATTTTACTAGCAGGGAATCTACAGGTTAGCGCAACAGTGGAACTCATGTCTTAATGTTATTGGAGACTTCTTTTAAAATCGTTGAATAAAAAATGCTTTACAGCTCTATACGTGTGTCTATTGAACAATCCTTGTATTAGTCATACACAATAATACAACTGATTGAACTTCAAATTTTTAAACTTGATTAGTTTCTATATATATGTTTAATGTTACAAATAATTCAAATAACAATCTTGATCATCTGTTAGTTCAGCGGAATAACAGTGACACTTTTAATAACCGCATAAAATAAACACTTAGAAACAACACAGGCGCTTTAACTTAACTGTTTGGACCACAGAAGTGAGGCATGCCTCAACGCTCTATGTGTACAGCGCGGGACAATCCCCCCTCCCTACACTTCCCTATCACACCACTACATTGCTTACATACGATGTATACAAAAAACGCTGAGGCAAGTTCAGGTTGCCTCATTCGCTTTAAACGAACTATGCCGAATCTCACCTGTCACCATCTAGCGGTCGCTCAATAAAGCACGTTTCGGTTTAATAAATTTGACAGTCCCAGTAACAATGTATAATCTTTACGTTATGTAGTTCATACGTATTTATAATTTTTATTCTACAGAATTTGTTAGGGTAGGCATTGCCTCAATTGCCTCCATGTAACTTCGCCACTGATATATATGTGTACAACGTTATCGGCAACAAAGAAGTAGTTTTTGTTAAAATTCCTTCCCGGCATATTTGGCCGTAGTCCAATGTTTTCGACAAAACCAGACGTTTCGGCAATGCCATCGACTTCCATCATCAGTGAAAATCGAGTGCGATAACGTGAGGTGGTATACGTTAGTGACCACAGTACTGTGGTTAAGGCTGAAGCAGTAAGTAGAAAGAAGTAGTTTCTATGGTAATATTTCATTTCGAAAATGATTTTAAATATAAATCTTAGAATATGGAAGTCATGTATGGTTCTCCATACCGATATTTTAGCTATGTAGGCTAATATAGTAGTAACTCTTTTTTACTTCCATGTTCCTTAAGGAAATGGAAGTATGGTGATGGCAAAAAAAATCGTGTTCGAGATTATTGCAGAATATGATTGTACTACACTCAAAACATGAAAAAAAGTCATTTTTCGAAAAGTGTCTGTATGTGTGTCTGTCTGTAGATTTTTTTTTTTGGCAAACGATAACTGCCGCAAATTCAAACAGAATCAAATAATTTTTTGCATACAGCCCTGATTTGTAGAGTACTCGCTACCTATTGTTTTTGGTGAAGATCGGTTGAGGAAAAGGGGTAGTTTACCTGCAACGGTTTTTTTTTATCAAGGGAAATTTTTTTTTGGCAAACGATAACAGCCGCAAATTCAAACAGAATCAAATAATGTTTCGCATACAGCCCTGAATTATAGAGTTCTCAAAACCTATTGTTTTTGGTGAAGATCGGTTAAGGGAAAGGGGTAGTTTACCTGTAACGTTTTATGTTTTAACAAGGGTATTTCTTATGGCAAACGATAACAGCCGCAAATTCAAACAGAATCAAAAGATTATTTGCATACAGCCCTAAATTGTAGAGTTCTCAAGACCTATTGTTTTTGGTGAAGATCGGTTAAGGGAAAGGGGTAGTTTACATGGAACGTTTTTTTAACAAGGGTATTTTCTATGGCAAACGATAACAACCGCAAGTTCAAACAGAATCAAATAATGTTTTGCATACAGCCCTAACTTGTAGAGTACTCAAGATCTGTTGTTTTTGGTGAAGATCGGTTAAGGGGAAGGGGTAGTTTACCTGCAACGTTTTTTTATCAAGCGTATTTTTTATGGCAAACGATAACAGCCGCAAATTCAAATAGAATCAAATAATTTTTTGCATACGTCCCTGATTTGTAGAGGTCTCAAGACCTGTCGTTTTTGGTGAAGATTGGTTAAGAGAAAGGGGTAGTTTACCTGCAACGGTTTTTTATCAAGGGTAATTTTACTTCCATGTTCCTTAAGGAAATGGAAGTATGGTGATGGCAAAAAAAATCGTGTTCGAGATTATTGCAGAATATGATTGTACTACACTTAAAACATGAAAAAAAGTCATTTTTCGAAAAGTGTCTGTGTGTGTGTCTGTCTGTGTGTGTCTGTCTGGAGATTTTTTTTCTATGGCAAACGATAACTGCCGCAAATTCAAACAGAATCAAATAATTTTTTGCATACTGCCCTGATTTGTAGAGTACTCACGACCTGTTGTTTTTGGTGAAGATCGGTTGAGGGAAAGGGGTAGTTTACCGGCAACGGTTTTTTTATCAAGGGAAATTTTTTTTTTTTTGGCAAACGATAACAGCCGCAAATTCAAACAGAATTAAATAATGTTTCGCATACAGCCCTGAATTGTAGAGTTCTCAAGACCTATGGTTTTTGGTGAAGATCGGTTAAGGGAAAGGGGTAGTTTACCTGCAACGTTTTATGTTTTAACAAGGGTGTTTCCTATGGCAAACGATAACAGCCGCAAATTCAAACAGAATCAAAAGATTATTTGCATACAGCCCTAAATTGTAGAGTTTTCAAGACCTATTGTTTTTGGTTAAGATCGGTTAAGGGAAAGGGGTAGTTTACATGGAACGTTTTTTTAACAAGGGTATTTTCTATGGCAAACGATAACAGCCGCAAATTCAAACAGAATCAAATAATTTTTTGCATACGGCCCTGATTTGTAGAGTACTCAAGATCTGTTGTTTTTGGTGAAGATCGGTTAAGGGGAAGGGGTAGTTTACCTGCCTTTTTTTTTTATCAAGCGTATTTTCTATGGCAAACGATAACAGCCGCAAAATCAAACAGAATCAAACAATTTTTTGCATACGTCCCTGAATTGTTGAGGTCTCAAGGCCTTTTGATTTTGGTGAAGATCGGTTAAGGGGAAGGGGAAGTTTACCTGCAACCTTTTACGTTTTAACAAGAGTAAAGTACTTGAAAATTCATTTAAACTTTTGGAACAATGGTAATTGTTAAAAATAAAATAATTTTGTTGCCAGGCAATAAAATTATAATTTTTTCATTTTAGTGTAAATCTGTACATAGTATAAAGTAAAGTCGGGCCGTTTTCTCTCTGTGTTTGAAATCGCTAATCTCAGGAAGTACTGAACGGATTTTATTCAAGTTTTCGCCAATAGATTAAATGTCTATCGAGGAACATTTATGTGTATAATTAATACATATATGTTGTACATTAGCTTAGCTATCACGGTTTATGTCAAGTAAGTGGTATAGTTTACATCTTATATATAAAAATGAATGTTTCTTTGTTTGTCCCGTATGCGTTCCTATACCACTCATCCGATTGCGATGAAACTTCGGTTGAGTTGTGCGCACGTCCGCGAAGGTTTCTTCCACATCTCCTCCTAAACCACTGTACCGATTTCAACCAAACTTGGCACAAATATTTTACGCAATGGGGGAACCAACATAGGATAAGTGTTTTTTCGATGGGGTCCTTTTGGGGGTTCTTTGGGGTCTTCCACATCGCCTCCTAAACCACTGGACCGATTTCAACCAAACTTGGCACAAATATTTTACGCAAAGGGAGAACCAACATAGGACAAGTGTTTTTTTTTCGATACGATCCTTTGGGGGGTCCTTTGGGGTCTTCCACGTCTCCACCTAAACCATTGGACCGATTTCAACCAAACTTGGCACAAATATTTTACGCAACGGGAGAACCAACATAGGACAGGTGTTTTTTCGATACGATCCTCTGGGGGGTCCTTTGCGGTCTTAAAAAACTATTCGATCTGGTTACTATGGCAACCCAATAGAATAGATTCTGTTCTAAATATATTATCGCATTAAATTGAAGACCACGCGAACGAAGTTGTGGGCAACAGCTATTTATTTTTAAGAAGCCTACTTTAATTAAACTTTATTAATTAAACTAACATTTTCATTACGTACAACGTGAAACTCCGTAGCGAAGCACGGGTATTCTGCTAGTCATGTATAAGAGAAAATATATCGTGCGTGGCAGGCAAGCATATCTCAGTTATGTACTGTTTACGTTTCCATTTTATTATTATCACTACCGCAATAAAAAGGCAGGGAAGACACACCCACCCACCCACCCACACCCACACACACACACACACACACACACACACACACACACACACACACACACACACACACACACACACACACACACACACACACACACACACACACACACACACACACACACACACACACACACACACACACACACACACACACACACAATTCGCGTTATTTCTGGCCTCATTCACGTTTATTTTCTTACATTTGCACGGTTTTTAAATGGAAAGTGCCGAACCCATACCAACATAACGCATGCAAGCCGAAAAAGTGTCCAGCGTGGATAGCGATTTGCTTCCTGTGGATCGCTGGGCAGTGTAACTGCACGTGTTTACAGAGGAACGATTCATAGACAGACTTTTCGTCTTTAGGGAATGAACCCTCTGCAAGATGCTGAGGGTCCATGAGTGACTTCGGAGCGCTCCTTCTTTTCCTTTTTGTTGCCGATATTTGGCCATAGTCCAATGTTTTCTACAAAACCAGACGTTTCGGCAATGCCATCGACTTCCATCATCAGTGAAAATCGAGTGCGATAACGTGAGGTGGTATACGTTAGTGACCACAGTACTGTGGTTAAGGCTGAAGCAGTAAGTAGAAAGAAGTAGTTTCTATGGTAATATTTCATTTCGAAAATGATTTTAAATATAAATCTTAGAATATGGAAGTCATGTATGGTTCTCCATACCGATATTTTAAATACATAAACAGAGTTATAACACATCATTTGCGTATACGTATGAAATATGAAATATAAAGATCAAATCAGTGACCCCGGAAGAAGTTTAAATAAAATGGCCAAATAATCAAGTCGAAATAAACTCTAAAACATTTTTAAACAGTGTATAATTGTTGTGTATAAAATTTTCTTGGTTTACCTTTTATTCAATTAAAACTACAGTTATATTTTCAAATATAAAATATCAATAAGTATCTTTTAAACAATGTTTCAAACTTTAATTAAGTAAGTTGTGTTAGTGGTTATAATCATAAACAGAATTAACACTGTTGCTCACCAGTATAGAAAAATTATTCCGATTAGCGCTTTCAAGCTTCACATCTCATCGTCAGATCGATGTGATTTCCGATGTGACGATGAGCTGTGAAGCTTGAAAACGCTAATCGGAATAATTTTTCTATAGTGGTGTGCAACAGTGTTAATTCTGTTAATGTTTCAAAGTGTTATTAACGTTTACTTTAATAGGATTGATCTCAGGGTATCACACGTTTTTCGCAATTTGAAAAATTATAATACTGAGTATTTTTAACATGTTTCTTGTTTACTTGAAGCCGACACGACCGAACCCCCCTAAGGTTAGATTCTAGATTCGCCAATGCCACTGTACAACAGAACGATCCAGGCGACCGTTGTAACAGTATTAATACAATTTTTATAAAATATAATAGTTCTACTTTTGCGATAAAATGTATAACATTACCGTATACAACAATAATATCTGGTTACTATTGCCATTTCAGTAGTCAGGCTGCCACGTTACGAATCACCGTATGACAGCTAAACGCCCAGTAATCAACTCAGCTGCATTCGCTACAAAAATAATCAACACATGTGTTGTGTGTGAACCCTGCCAGCAGATTAAAAAGTTATTTATTTCATGTGAGCCCGTTTTTTGTGTGTTTACATTCAAAACTGGAGTAGGCGTAAACCGCACGAGGCATTGCGAGCAGGGGAGATTTAATTCATGTCTACTATATTGCAGCTTATGCCTTCCTCTCTGTTCTCAATCTTTATATTTAGACGGTGAAAATTGTTAATATTAATTTTACAATTTTTTCATCTTCTGTTATGTTTGCTTCTCCAGTCTCTAAAGACAATACGCGACCCTCTTTGGTAACATTGTTCCATACCTCAAGAACTTCCATAATCACTGAGGCGTACAGGAGGTGGAAATTAGAGGCAGATTTAGAAAATACACCGATTGGGTTAATAAACTATCAAATTTTAGGTCCATCTTTGGGACAATTCATAGACATTTACGAAATAAAACTCGGAAGGAAACCCGTATGAAATTTTATACAACAGTAGCTGTTCCGACATTCCTTTACGCAATTGAGACATGGACCCTCGGTAAAGGGGAAGAAAAGAAAATTCAGGCTGCCGAAATGAGATTTCTGAGAAGTGTCCAAGGATTCTCCCTTCTGGATAGGAGAAGAAACATAGACATTAGACAAGACTTAAAGATCCAGTCTTTAAATGAGACGATTAAGGAGTATAAGAGGAGATGGTGTGGACATGTGGCCCGAATGCCAGATACCAGATTGCCAGTGGCAGCTCTCAAGTACAAGCCGAGTGGAAAGAGGGATGTTGGTAAACCGAGGAGGAGATGGCTTCCGGAACAGGTCAATTAGGGCTTAATCCCTGTAGTGAAGATGATGATGAGATGATGATTTAGAAAATACAATATACTTGTATTGGCGGGCAACAGCATGGTCATGTTTATTATACAATGATTAATGAATGAATGGGTGAAGAAGATAAGTACTAAAAACTAAATATTGCATAATACAAAAGTTTTGTTGCAGCCGTTAGACAGTGACGAAGCGATGAAAGGTTTTGTATAACGGAACAATGCAACACGAATAAAAATAGAATAATTAAAAAAGAGGGAACAGTGAAAAATAATAGTTAAAAACTATTACTGTAAAAAAATAATGATGTAGATAAAATTAAATGAGTAGACTAATTAGTTATGTGAATACGCATATGCCCACGAGACAGGCAACTTGCATGGCGCTTGTACAAGCTCTTCTTCAATTAACTACGCAATTAATCTTGACGCGTGGCCTGGAACCGGTAGATTCTTCTCGACCCTCGGCAGGATCTGGGGACGACCAAGTTGAGTTTGGACCTACGATATTAGACTGCGTTAGCGGAGTTATTGTGACTTGCGGTTTAGTGTCTCGTAAAGTTATTATTGTGTATTACTTAGTGCGACACTGTCAATAAGGTGACATTTACTGTTTGTTACATTGCTATGTGCTGAACAGTCATATGCCTGAAGAATTGTAGGGTAATTCTTTTGAACTGTAATGAAAATTGTGACTTGCGGTTCCATCTGGTGTCAGTTATTCTGTTTTCACTGTTCAGCACGACGATCCGTGCAGCCGTCGTAACAATACGAACATTTGTAATTGCATTACGCTCTAGCCGTCTTATGAGTACGAAATCGCTTAGTGTAAACATTGCTAACTACCTGGTTTTTGAAGTTACGCCCTCTTAGGAGGTAGGAAAGAGGTACTCTCCCAAATAAATCCTCAGTTTATTCAACTCGGCTTGAAATCAATATTTACAGTGCCGCAAATTATACCACAGTAACTTAAAAAAAAAAAACATATTGTATTTAACACGTTTATCCGTGTATAAGTAAATTTAAGATGTAATACAACTTTGGTTGTTAATAAAAAAAACTTTGCGCTAAGTGTATCTGTTGATATTTATGTTGTGTGTTTATTCCTCGTGTTGTTTAAATTTATTAAAATATAAATTTTATATCTGAATGACTCTTCCTTATTTATTAATTCGAAGATTGACTGAAGAGAATTATTCAGTCCGTCTATTCTAATTTGAATGTAACGGTGGATTGTCCCTAAACAACTTCTCAACGCTTACATTCGATCTTCAACTTAACCCTATTCGTTGAGGTTAATTTTTGTTTTGTAGTTCTAATATTCTTGCAGCTCACAGACGTCTTCTGGATCTCCGTGAATATAGAACGAATCCTGATTGTACCTTACATTCAAGGAATAAAACACATGGATATGATTTTTATAATTTTAATATTTAATCTTTCAAAATTAATTCATTTTAGGAAAATTGTCATTTTTGAGATACATACATCTCAGGGTCAATAGTAAAAATGAAAAAATATATATAGTGTGAATTCTTTTGGCTGCTACGAAAGGTTCCATTAATTATTAACAAACAATATAGAGTACATTACAATATAATCATAATACTTATGATCTAATGTGATATTATAAATAATTGTTAATGTTGTAACGTCACAGAACGTTCCATAAAAAGAAATCATTTATATAGTAAGTTAGCATAAGAGGAAAGTGAAGTGAACAGTATCGAACCCAAGTAGTCCCAAAAAATTGTGTAACTTTGTATAATAATTATTTCTATCAACTTGAAAAAAAAAAACGACCAAACTATGACTAAGACAAAACCCCATACATATTATTAAAGTGAATAAGAGTGAAAAAACCATAAGACACTATAAGAGAGAGAAATAATGTCAGAATCCACCAGAGTGAAGTCAATAATTATTAAGTTTTATAACTATGAATATAGTATTAAAAACTATTTTTTGTGAATAAATGGGCATGATCCATCATTATATTATGTGATGTAAATAAAATAAATGTATTAAATGACTTAAATACATTATTAGAAAGAGTTTAAGTTAAAATAAAAATTGTATATTTGCAATGACAAAAAATATTAATGTGTTGGATTTGAGACCATACACCAAGATTTCATGGAAAAATTAATTATTATCAGATTTAAATAAAAACTATATGTAATTGTCAAGCAGACAATAGTGAACAATTTATCTTAAATAAAGGAAGCTGTCAAATGAATAAAAAGCAGCCAAAATAGCCAAAAACAGTGTTAACTAAAAACATGTGATAGGCATCTAATATTGTATAATTTATGAATTTAATGTTGCCAAAATGCAACCAAACTGTATTA
Organism: Magicicada septendecula; assembly: GCA_034769895.1. Classification (NCBI taxonomy): domain Eukaryota; kingdom Metazoa; phylum Arthropoda; class Insecta; order Hemiptera; family Cicadidae; genus Magicicada; species Magicicada septendecula. The sequence goes on along the minus strand of CM068370.1, from coordinate 410,186,829 downwards.
GAAAGCTGTAATATGATATAAAGCAACTATACTAATATACCTGACCAACTTTAACATTGTAATAGTCAAGTCAGCAAAATATTTACTTATACCATGTATGGCTGAAGCCAATTATTCAGTACAAAAATAATCATATCTGGTAAAATACTTACATAATACTAACAAAATAAGATAGAAAGGTACAGTACATCAAAATACCTTAATAAGAAATAAACTCAGTTGAAAGTAAAGTCAATTCTAAAAGAATTTAACTAATTAGAGTGAGATTTGTCACACCATAAAAAATGACATCTCAAGACAATCAATGATGCTATGTCATCTTGTGATAAATATAAAATATGTACAAAGTAACCAGGTATCACAAAAGATAGACAAAATAATAAACTCTGTGTGTATAGTGGTGAAATAACACATATATTAAGGAAAAAGACTAATCATTGTGTTAGAAAACTGACAAGAATTTAGGCCATGAGCAGAGGCCATATAAAATTGTATTTATTTGTGTTTTATTAATGTTAAAATTTTGTTTATTTTGTTGTAGGAGAGTAGTAGTAGTAGATGTCCAGCTTGTGAAGGGAACTTTATAACTCCACAACAATTTTTATTATAAATATTGTGTTTTTAATGACTACAACTCAAGGTGAGGGTTGTAAATTGTAATGTTTTTTAGACTTAAGTTAATTAGATACCAATCATATTTAGTATCGCTAGATTCAGTAAAAAACAAGGAATTTAAATACATTAATGGCATACAAATTGTAAGTACTAATGTGAAACTGTTTGATAAATACCAGTGTAAATTTTGAAATATCCATTGTATGAAGAATAAGAAATTCGTTCTAAAAAGCTTCTACGGAAGTGAAAATTGTTCTATGACATTCCATTTCGTTTATTCTCGAACAATCTAGAAAGAATTTTTACACAAATATACCGGAAGTCGACGAAAACAGTCATCCCGATTTAGTATAAAAGCGAGACAAAATTTGACCGAAAAACACTTGAAGATTGAACTCCAGAGCTGATGCATCTCACACAACACTGATCAACGCAGCTAAGGCGAAACCGAGAGGCGAGAAATCGACAAGACACGGCAGGAAGGCTTTTTCCCATACATAGACATACCCGACTGACTTAACCTCAACGAGAGTATACGCCAAAAAATATCGCTGAAATAGAGCAGCGATACGGCAATTTTTAATAGAAAGCACGCAGCCAGAACGTCGACGGCCCAGGAGGGTCCCAAACATTTAATAGAGAACGAATTCTGCTGTGTTCGCATTGACTGACTAACGTGACAAATAATTCCCCCGAACGAAACAAACAATACACTAGCCTTCCTCAAAACTGCATGGGAGTCAGCGCTGCGGTGGCCGATTTCTGAATCAACGCTAAACAGATGATTCGTAGTGGCGGCGTTTGAACGAGATTTTACTGCCAAACGTTTTGACAAAAAGTGCGGAAAAAGTAACGATCGGAAAAATTGACTTTAAATAGATTCAGTGTACACCCGAAGAGGCGAGATCGAGAAACTACCCGAAGGAAGTGTCCAGTGAGAGAATAAACGACCATTGGAACGTGAGTTTACCAAAATTAAAATCATTGTTACCTGGTTACAATTTATCACACAGTTGTACTTTACACGCCACACATACATCTTCAAATCACTTAGTTTTTTTTCTTGTAAGGCATCTAATTGATATGTCTTGGTAGTTCAAAGGAGTCACGTCCTGAGATTAAAGTTTTTTCATATATTAAACTCATGCTTGTCAACTGAGTCAGAATCTGAAATACTAGCCGATACTTGATTGGACATATAAAAAATTGTCAATAATAATAACTTGTACAATTTTTTCTCTGCAATTTTATAATTTTTATGAATGATAGTCCTTCAGACGATTTGTTTGTTGTCTTTTAAAGAATCATTAAACATAACTGATTTTTCAATGCTAAACTGACTTGTTTAAATTTTTTCGTAAATTTAAAAATTTTAGCAATCACATTTAATTTTTTCTTGGAACAAACGTTTCCAAGTGGCGCCCACAAAAAGCATAGTTTTAAGTTGTGTTACAGGACTACATCACTGCAGAGGATCCAGTCAACAGAGTAAGTAACAAAAGTGCGCGGAGGTAACGCCCGACACAGTTTACAACACTTTTACAATAACAACACACACCCATATTTCTTTTTGTTATAAATTGGCAGCCCAACTAGTGAGGCTTGAAAAAGACGGAACAAGCCCGGCAACTACCAACAGATCAAGATGTCGCGAATAAAAGAAAAAGGAGAAAGACCCATACAAATGGGAGAACAAACGAAAAAACCCGAACTAATAAAAATAACAGGGAGCGTTGACACAAATATAAGAATGATGATGGCGATGCTCCAAGAAATGAGGGAAGATATGAAAAGAGACAGAGAGGAGAATAAAAAAAATAATGAGCGAATGCTCCAAAGAATGGAAGAAAATTGGAACAAAAATATAGAATCCTTGACGGAGGATATGAGGAAAAACAGACAGGAAGATAGGGAGGAGAGACAGAAAGAGAGAGAGGAAAATGAAAGAAGGAGACAGAAAGAGAGAGAGGAGAGCGAAAGATGGAGAGAATCCCTGAGAGAGAATAGACAGAAAGAGAGAGAGGAGAATGAAAAACAAATGCAGAAAATTCGGGAGGAAGGTGAAAAGTGGAGAGCATCCTTGAGGGAGGAAACTCAAAAATGGGTAGAGTCCGTTACGAAAAATTATAATGCAAATTACAAAACAGTAGACGAAAAGATCGAGGAGAGTAAAACTGACAATGACAGGGAGGTCGAGGTAATGGAGGAACAGGTAGAAGGATTACAGTTTCTATTTCGTTGTCTTCCAGAAAATAATACCGGTCCTGAAACCATAGAGAAAGAAACAGTAGAAACGGAACAAAACATAGCTAATAGATTGGACAGACCGAGAAAAACAAACAGGGAGTATACAAAGGAAATAGGAGAAATGACTCAAGGCGGTTTAATTAATAAGTTATACTTAACCCCCCGGTCACTGACCACAGAGAAAGGAGTTATATGAAAGAATATAAACAGAATTTAATGAAAAGGGACAAAAAGAAAGAGTGTATTACAAAGAAAATCATAGGCCAAAATACTTTTAAGATAAGCGTGCCTGGGAAAAAGATACATTCCAAAAAGAAGGAAAATTATGAGGAACGAATGGGCCAGCTTATAGAAAAATACGCTCAGGCAATAAGAGAAATAAGAAAGAAAAGGAACCAAGAGAATAGGCCCCAGGTAAATAATGACGAAAGACCCCGAACAGTCCACGAAAATCCAGGTTTTTCATTACAGCATAGTCAGGCAAATAAAGACGAAAAACCCCGAGTATTTTATGTAAACCATGTATTGGCAGAAACTGGCCGAGAACCAGATAATGATCCCCAAAATGAAAGTGAGAGAGAGGAGGAATTCTGCTATGCAGAAAAATTGTGGCCCAAACATGTGATGAGATGGTAATGCCATGGATTAGTTGTCCAGAATAAATGTCATAGACCAGGCATTTGAAGGAGTAGAGGTGATAAACATCGAAGGTCGAATATTGAAAAGAGAAGGAATTAAAAACGAATGGGAATGATAAATAAGGACATAATATAAGGGACACACAACCAAAAGGAGTTGAAATAATTAACCCAAACTGACAAATATAACCAAAATATTATCAAACATGAAAACAATACCTATGAGGTAACTGACACAATTAGGAAAAAGGTAAAAGGAACGTATAACCAAACTTCATTAAAAAAGTACCATGATTAAAAATTCACAAGTCGAATACGCAATCAGTGACCAAGTACCATGACCAAAGACCCAAGTCAAATACAGCATCATAGAGAAGGTACCTTGACTAAACATGTCAACGTGAATTTTTTAACTTAGCCATAATTAGAAAGGAGGTAGAGATTTTTAAATAAATATAAATATTATTGTATAATGATTGTTATTAATAAATATTACGAGATGGACACATTCCACCATAGGCAAGATTTATTTCCAATAGCCATGTCAACGTATATTTACCAGCTTACCCGTACTTAGAGAAGGAGAGAGATTATTATAAATAAATATTACGAGAGGGGTACTTAGTAAAGGAGAAAAGAAGGAGAAATACTGTCATATATTTGATACTAAATGGAAATGATAAATGAAAAAAAAAAAAGGGGGAAAACAGTGTGTTACATAAGGAGGTAATGATGAATATGAATATAGCTATTAACATTGAATGATTTTAAACGATAATTTTAACCTGCGGAGAACGATATATTAATATAATTGTGAATTAACCAGAAGAGTTTAAGAAAGGGAATTTATGTGTAGGAGCCTATGATCTTTGAATATTGTATTTTTTTTTTTATTATTATTATTATTTGTTGCAAATGTGCAATTATTATTTTCTGAACAGGGATGTGTTGCCTCTGATTTCAGTAGTGATAGACAGGAAGGGACAGAGAATGTATGCCATAGCGAGCCACTCTGACTCCCAACCCTCTATGTAAGTTAGGGAATTGATAGGGATTTATATCAAAGATTAATTATAAAACATCAAGGTAAAAAGGAAAGGAACAGGTGATATGACAAAGAACGAACTAGGAATATTGAGCTGGATTAATATATTAAAGGAGTAGTACAGGAATTTAATTATAAGATAAAAGAATGAGATATAAAGAAGCTAATAAAGGGTTATTATAGAGATGATAATTTCATCAAAACCAAAGATATGTTTTTCCAAAATTATCAACTTTAACGGGAGGCATATGTAACGTCACAGAACGTTCCATAAAAAGAAATCATTTATATAGTAAGTTAGCATAAGAGGAAAGTGAAGTGAACAGTATCGAACCCAAGTAGTCCCAAAAAATTGTGTAATTTTGTATAATAATTATTTCTATCAACTTGAAAAAAAAAAAACGACCAAACTATGACTAAGACAAAACCCCATACATATTATTAAAGTGAATAAGAGTGAAAAAACCATAAGACACTATAAGAGAGAGAAATAATGTCAGAATCCACCAGAATGAAGTCAATAATTATTAAGTTTTATAACTATGAATATAGTATTAAAAACTATTTTTTGTGAATAAATGGGCATGATCCATCATTATATTATGTGATGTAAATAAAATAAATGTATTAAATGACTTAAATACATTATTAGAAAGAGTTTAAGTTAAAATAAAAATTGTATATTTGCAATGACAAAAAATATTAATGTGTTGGATTTGAGACCATACACCAAGATTTCATGGAAAAATTAATTATTATCAGATTTAAATAAAAACTATATGTAATTGTCAAGCAGACAATAGTGAACAATTTATCTTAAATAAAGGAAGCTGTCAAATGAATAAAAAGCAGCCAAAATAGCCAAAAACAGTGTTAACTAAAAACATGTGATAGGCATCTAATATTGTATAATTTATGAATTTAATGTTGCCAAAATGCAACCAAACTGTATTAGAAAGCTGTAATATGATATAAAGCAACTATACTAATATACCTGACCAACTTTAACATTGTAATAGTCAAGTCAGCAAAATATTTACTTATACCATGTATGGCTGAAGCCAATTATTCAGTACAAAAATAATCATATCTGGTAAAATACTTACATAATACTAACAAAATAAGATAGAAAGGTACAGTACATCAAAATACCTTAATAAGAAATAAACTCAGTTGAAAGTAAAGTCAATTCTAAAAGAATTTAACTAATTAGAGTGAGATTTGTCACACCATAAAAAATGACATCTCAAGACAATCAATGATGCTATGTCATCTTGTGATAAATATAAAATATGTACAAAGTAACCAGGTATCACAAAAGATAGACAAAATAATAAACTCTGTGTGTATAGTGGTGAAATAACACATATATTAAGGAAAAAGACTAATCATTGTGTTAGAAAACTGACAAGAATTTAGGCCATGAGCAGAGGCCATATAAAATTGTATTTATTTGTGTTTTATTAATGTTAAAATTTTGTTTATTTTGTTGTAGGAGAGTAGTAGTAGTAGATGTCCAGCTTGTGAAGGGAACTTTATAACTCCACAACAATTTTTATTATAAATATTGTGTTTTTAATGACTACAACTCAAGGTGAGGGTTGTAAATTGTAATGTTTTTTAGACTTAAGTTAATTAGATACCAATCATATTTAGTATCGCTAGATTCAGTAAAAAACAAGGAATTTAAATACATTAATGGCATACAAATTGTAAGTACTAATGTGAAACTGTTTGATAAATACCAGTGTAAATTTTGAAATATCCATTGTATGAAGAATAAGAAATTCGTTCTAAAAAGCTTCTACGGAAGTGAAAATTGTTCTATGACATTCCATTTCGTTTATTCTCGAACAATCTAGAAAGAATTTTTACACAAATATACCGGAAGTCGACGAAAACAGTCATCCCGATTTAGTATAAAAGCGAGACAAAATTTGACCGAAAAACACTTGAAGATTGAACTCCAGAGCTGATGCATCTCACACAACACTGATCAACGCAGCTAAGGCGAAACCGAGAGGCGAGAAATCGACAAGACACGGCAGGAAGGCTTTTTCCCATACATAGACATACCCGACTGACTTAACCTCAACGAGAGTATACGCCAAAAAATATCGCTGAAATAGAGCAGCGATACGGCAATTTTTAATAGAAAGCACGCAGCCAGAACGTCGACGGCCCAGGAGGGTCCCAAACATTTAATAGAGAACGAATTCTGCTGTGTTCGCATTGACTGACTAACGTGACAAATAATTCCCCCGAACGAAACAAACAATACACTAGCCTTCCTCAAAACTGCATGGGAGTCAGCGCTGCGGTGGCCGATTTCTGAATCAACGCTAAACAGATGATTCGTAGTGGCGGCGTTTGAACGAGATTTTACTGCCAAACGTTTTGACAAAAAGTGCGGAAAAAGTAACGATCGGAAAAATTGACTTTAAATAGATTCAGTGTACACCCGAAGAGGCGAGATCGAGAAACTACCCGAAGGAAGTGTCCAGTGAGAGAATAAACGACCATTGGAACGTGAGTTTACCAAAATTAAAATCATTGTTACCTGGTTACAATTTATCACACAGTTGTACTTTACACGCCACACATACATCTTCAAATCACTTAGTTTTTTTTCTTGTAAGGCATCTAATTGATATGTCTTGGTAGTTCAAAGGAGTCACGTCCTGAGATTAAAGTTTTTTCATATATTAAACTCATGCTTGTCAACTGAGTCAGAATCTGAAATACTAGCCGATACTTGATTGGACATATAAAAAATTGTCAATAATAATAACTTGTACAATTTTTTCTCTGCAATTTTATAATTTTTATGAATGATAGTCCTTCAGACGATTTGTTTGTTGTCTTTTAAAGAATCATTAAACATAACTGATTTTTCAATGCTAAACTGACTTGTTTAAATTTTTTCGTAAATTTAAAAATTTTAGCAATCACATTTAATTTTTTCTTGGAACAAACGTTTCCAAGTGGCGCCCACAAAAAGCATAGTTTTAAGTTGTGTTACAGGACTACATCACTGCAGAGGATCCAGTCAACAGAGTAAGTAACAAAAGTGCGCGGAGGTAACGCCCGACACAGTTTACAACACTTTTACAATAACAACACACACCCATATTTCTTTTTGTTATAAATTGGCAGCCCAACTAGTGAGGCTTGAAAAAGACGGAACAAGCCCGGCAACTACCAACAGATCAAGATGTCGCGAATAAAAGAAAAAGGAGAAAGACCCATACAAATGGGAGAACAAACGAAAAAACCCGAACTAATAAAAATAACAGGGAGCGTTGACACAAATATAAGAATGATGATGGCGATGCTCCAAGAAATGAGGGAAGATATGAAAAGAGACAGAGAGGAGAATAAAAAAAATAATGAGCGAATGCTCCAAAGAATGGAAGAAAATTGGAACAAAAATATAGAATCCTTGACGGAGGATATGAGGAAAAACAGACAGGAAGATAGGGAGGAGAGACAGAAAGAGAGAGAGGAAAATGAAAGAAGGAGACAGAAAGAGAGAGAGGAGAGCGAAAGATGGAGAGAATCCCTGAGAGAGAATAGACAGAAAGAGAGAGAGGAGAATGAAAAACAAATGCAGAAAATTCGGGAGGAAGGTGAAAAGTGGAGAGCATCCTTGAGGGAGGAAACTCAAAAATGGGTAGAGTCCGTTACGAAAAATTATAATGCAAATTACAAAACAGTAGACGAAAAGATCGAGGAGAGTAAAACTGACAATGACAGGGAGGTCGAGGTAATGGAGGAACAGGTAGAAGGATTACAGTTTCTATTTCGTTGTCTTCCAGAAAATAATACCGGTCCTGAAACCATAGAGAAAGAAACAGTAGAAACGGAACAAAACATAGCTAATAGATTGGACAGACCGAGAAAAACAAACAGGGAGTATACAAAGGAAATAGGAGAAATGACTCAAGGCGGTTTAATTAATATACTTAAAACCCCGGTCACTGACCACAGAGAAAGGAGTTATATGAAAGAATATAAACAGAATTTAATGAAAAGGGACAAAAAGAAAGAGTGTATTACAAAGAAAATCATAGGCCAAAATACTTTTAAGATAAGCGTGCCTGGGAAAAAGATACATTCCAAAAAGAAGGAAAATTATGAGGAACGAATGGGCCAGCTTATAGAAAAATACGCTCAGGCAATAAGAGAAATAAGAAAGAAAAGGAACCAAGAGAATAGGCCCCAGGTAAATAATGACGAAAGACCCCGAACAGTCCACGAAAATCCAGGTTTTTCATTACAGCATAGTCAGGCAAATAAAGACGAAAAACCCCGAGTATTTTATGTAAACCATGTATTGGCAGAAACTGGCCGAGAACCAGATAATGATCCCCAAAATGAAAGTGAGAGAGAGGAGGAATTCTGCTATGCAGAAAAATTGTGGCCCAAACATGTGATGAGATGGTAATGCCATGGATTAGTTGTCCAGAATAAATGTCATAGACCAGGCATTTGAAGGAGTAGAGGTGATAAACATCGAATGTCGAATATTGAAAAGAGAAGGAATTAAAAACGAATGGGAATGATAAATAAGGACATAATATAAGGGACACACAACCAAAAGGAGTTGAAATAATTAACCCAAACTGACAAATATAACCAAAATATTATCAAACATGAAAACAATACCTATGAGGTAACTGACACAATTAGGAAAAAGGTAAAAGGAATGTATAACCAGACTTCATTAAAAAAGTACCATGATTAAAAAATCACAAGTCGAATACGCAATCAGTGACCAAGTACCATGACCAAAGACCCAAGTCAAATACAGCATCATAGAGAAGGTACCTTGACTAAACATGTCAACGTGAATTTTTTAACTTAGCCATAATTAGAAAGGAGGTAGAGATTTTTAAATAAATATAAATATTATTGTATAATGATTGTTATTAATAAATATTACGAGATGGACACATTCCACCATAGGCAAGATTTATTTCCAATAGCCATGTCAACGTATATTTACCAGCTTACCCGTACTTAGAGAAGGAGAGAGATTATTATAAATAAATATTACGAGAGGGGTACTTAGTAAAGGAGAAAAGAAGGAGAAATACTGTCATATATTTGATACTAAATGGAAATGATAAATGAAAAAAAAAAAAGGGGGAAAACAGTGTGTTACATAAGGAGGTAATGATGAATATGAATATAGCTATTAACATTGAATGATTTTAAACGATAATTTTAACCTGCGGAGAACGATATATTAATATAATTGTGAATTAACCAGAAGAGTTTAAGAAAGGGAATTTATGTGTAGGAGCCTATGATCTTTGAATATTGTATTTTTTTTTTATTATTATTATTATTTGTTGCAAAGGTGCAATTATTATTTTCTGAACAGGGATGTGTTGCCTCTGATTTCAGTAGTGATAGACAGGAAGGGACAGAGAATGTATGCCATAGCGAGCCACTCTGACTCCCAACCCTCTATGTAAGTTAGGGAATTGATAGGGATTTATATCAAAGATTAATTATAAAACATCAAGGTAAAAAGGAAAGGAACAGGTGATATGACAAAGAACGAACTAGGAATATTGAGTTGGATTAATATATTAAAGGAGTAGTACAGGAATTTAATTATAAGATAAAAGAATGAGATATAAAGAAGCTAATAAAGGGTTATTATAGAGATGATAATTTCATCAAAACCAAAGATATGTTTTTCCAAAATTATCAACTTTAACGGGAGGCATATGTAACGTCACAGAACGTTCCATAAAAAGAAATCATTTATATAGTAAGTTAGCATAAGAGGAAAGTGAAGTGAACAGTATCGAACCCAAGTAGTCCCAAAAAATTGTGTAATTTTGTATAATAATTATTTCTATCAACTTGAAAAAAAAAAAACGACCAAACTATGACTAAGACAAAACCCCATACATATTATTAAAGTGAATAAGAGTGAAAAAACCATAAGACACTATAAGAGAGAGAAATAATGTCAGAATCCACCAGAATGAAGTCAATAATTATTAAGTTTTATAACTATGAATATAGTATTAAAAACTATTTTTTGTGAATAAATGGACATGATCCATCATTATATTATGTGATGTAAATAAAATAAATGTATTAAATGACTTAAATACATTATTAGAAAGAGTTTAAGTTAAAATAAAAATTGTATATTTGCAATGACAAAAAATATTAATGTGTTGGATTTGAGACCATACACCAAGATTTCATGGAAAAATTAATTATTATCAGATTTAAATAAAAACTATATGTAATTGTCAAGCAGACAATAGTGAACAATTTATCTTAAATAAAGGAAGCTGTCAAATGAATAAAAAGCAGCCAAAATAGCCAAAAACAGTGTTAACTAAAAACATGTGATAGGCATCTAATATTGTATAATTTATGAATTTAATGTTGCCAAAATGCAACCAAACTGTATTAGAAAGCTGTAATATGATATAAAGCAACTATACTAATATACCTGACCAACTTTAACATTGTAATAGTCAAGTCAGCAAAATATTTACTTATACCATGTATGGCTGAAGCCAATTATTCAGTACAAAAATAATCATATCTGGTAAAATACTTACATAATACTAACAAAATAAGATAGAAAGGTACAGTACATCAAAATACCTTAATAAGAAATAAACTCAGTTGAAAGTAAAGTCAATTCTAAAAGAATTTAACTAATTAGAGTGAGATTTGTCACACCATAAAAAATGACATCTCAAGACAATCAATGATGCTATGTCATCTTGTGATAAATATAAAATATGTACAAAGTAACCAGGTATCACAAAAGATAGACAAAATAATAAACTCTGTGTGTATAGTGGTGAAATAACACATATATTAAGGAAAAAGACTAATCATTGTGTTAGAAAACTGACAAGAATTTAGGCCATGAGCAGAGGCCATATAAAATTGTATTTATTTGTGTTTTATTAATGTTAAAATTTTGTTTATTTTGTTGTAGGAGAGTAGTAGTAGTAGATGTCCAGCTTGTGAAGGGAACTTTATAACTCCACAACAATTTTTATTATAAATATTGTGTTTTTAATGACTACAACTCAAGGTGAGGGTTGTAAATTGTAATGTTTTTTAGACTTAAGTTAATTAGATACCAATCATATTTAGTATCGCTAGATTCAGTAAAAAACAAGGAATTTAAATACATTAATGGCATACAAATTGTAAGTACTAATGTGAAACTGTTTGATAAATACCAGTGTAAATTTTGAAATATCCATTGTATGAAGAATAAGAAATTCGTTCTAAAAAGCTTCTACGGAAGTGAAAATTGTTCTATGACATTCCATTTCGTTTATTCTCGAACAATCTAGAAAGAATTTTTACACAAATATACCGGAAGTCGACGAAAACAGTCATCCCGATTTAGTATAAAAGCGAGACAAAATTTGACCGAAAAACACTTGAAGATTGAACTCCAGAGCTGATGCATCTCACACAACACTGATCAACGCAGCTAAGGCGAAACCGAGAGGCGAGAAATCGACAAGACACGGCAGGAAGGCTTTTTCCCATACATAGACATACCCGACTGACTTAACCTCAACGAGAGTATACGCCAAAAAATATCGCTGAAATAGAGCAGCGATACGGCAATTTTTAATAGAAAGCACGCAGCCAGAACGTCGACGGCCCAGGAGGGTCCCAAACATTTAATAGAGAACGAATTCTGCTGTGTTCGCATTGACTGACTAACGTGACAAATAATTCCCCCGAACGAAACAAACAATACACTAGCCTTCCTCAAAACTGCATGGGAGTCAGCGCTGCGGTGGCCGATTTCTGAATCAACGCTAAACAGATGATTCGTAGTGGCGGCGTTTGAACGAGATTTTACTGCCAAACGTTTTGACAAAAAGTGCGGAAAAAGTAACGATCGGAAAAATTGACTTTAAATAGATTCAGTGTACACCCGAAGAGGCGAGATCGAGAAACTACCCGAAGGAAGTGTCCAGTGAGAGAATAAACGACCATTGGAACGTGAGTTTACCAAAATTAAAATCATTGTTACCTGGTTACAATTTATCACACAGTTGTACTTTACACGCCACACATACATCTTCAAATCACTTAGTTTTTTTTCTTGTAAGGCATCTAATTGATATGTCTTGGTAGTTCAAAGGAGTCACGTCCTGAGATTAAAGTTTTTTCATATATTAAACTCATGCTTGTCAACTGAGTCAGAATCTGAAATACTAGCCGATACTTGATTGGACATATAAAAAATTGTCAATAATAATAACTTGTACAATTTTTTCTCTGCAATTTTATAATTTTTATGAATGATAGTCCTTCAGACGATTTGTTTGTTGTCTTTTAAAGAATCATTAAACATAACTGATTTTTCAATGCTAAACTGACTTGTTTAAATTTTTTCGTAAATTTAAAAATTTTAGCAATCACATTTAATTTTTTCTTGGAACAAACGTTTCCAAGTGGCGCCCACAAAAAGCATAGTTTTAAGTTGTGTTACAGGACTACATCACTGCAGAGGATCCAGTCAACAGAGTAAGTAACAAAAGTGCGCGGAGGTAACGCCCGACACAGTTTACAACACTTTTACAATAACAACACACACCCATATTTCTTTTTGTTATAATGTTGATTAAAATGGCTGGCAATATTTCGTTTCGTTAGGTGCGCATTGCATGCTGGTTATGACATGACGTCATAAACATGGCCGCCTCGTGGTTGGTGAATGTGTGTGAAATCGTTCCCAATTATTTTTAATAAATATGTTCATTTTGTATTCACTACTTCTTATATACGGTTTTTTCTTTTCTTTAGAAAACGTGCATCAGTGATTAATTGTGGTGTAAGTTATTGGTGTTACTAGTGATTGTTCATGTTGGATTACTAAAGTTGTTTGGTTAAAATATTTGTAGAATACGTTACAATTCTTAGTTAGTTTTAGTTAGGCTTCTTGTTAATCACTTGATATTTTCTTATTTTTCTTACTGGTAGTCGTTCATAATTGGTTAGATGACTTTTGTTAATAATTTTATTATTTTTATGATTTTTTTGTTTATAATTTATTCTTCTAATTTTGGTTCCTGGTTTTAAAATTTGTTACATAATATTCTTCTGCGAGCACTCCTCAACCATATTCAACCGTGGTTAACAATTAAGTGTCTAATTTCTTCTTTTTGTCATAGAAACTGACCAAAATTTCTTGGATTCTGATTGGCCCATCAGGTACAGGTCAAATGTTATATGACCAAGACCCCTTACTTACATTACATTTTATAATTTGCCTTTAACTTATTATTTTATCATTATACAATAATAGTTATTACAATGTTTATGTGGTTAATAAGAATAAAATTACAAATCATTTGGTACTAAACATGTCCTGGTTTATCCTGTAAAATTTAATATTTAGTGGATTTTCCAGATATCTTATTAAACAATTTATAATGGTGGATGACAGTTAACTATGGCCCCTTGATATAACATTATTTTAAATTGATTTGATGGTAACATGAAACTTTTATAATATAAAACAAAACTCTTAATGATACTCCTTATATTAACAATTATAATTTACTATTTTAACTAATTGTACACTGTTAAACAATTGTTGTGTGATAAATCCTACATCACTACTGTCAATCATGATTGACCACTTCTTAATCTAAATAATAGCACACTTTTCAACTGTAGTTTATGTGACTATTATTATTAGGCCACCTTTTCTGTGTTTATTATCAGTTATAGCACTATAAGGGGGTGCCCTTTTTCTCACTTAAGTTTATAATAAGACAGATTTTTATTGGCCTATTATACCTATAGTTCACACATATTTTACATTATGAAATAGTTGTACTCTTTATTGTTTGTTAGGTTTATTTATTGAATATTGATTATAGTTCTTTATTTTATTTTTATTTGTTTATTGCCCTATCCTACTGGGTAAAGTCTGGTTATATTGTTTTAGTCATAGTCAGGTCAATGGTTGGTGTTGTTGAGTTAAAGTTGGTTCATTCATTATCTTCCAAAATTTGTTGGTTTCTGTTTATTAGTTGTTGATAATTGGTTTTAGTTCCATCCCTGGATAGGGTTTCATTATTATCATTTATAATTATTCTTACAGCGTTTTGTTTCGTTACAATATTAAACCATTTTTTGTGTGTTATTGGATACATAAGTGCATATTGTTGTACACAATTTTTCAATCCGTAATATATTTTTTCTATTTTCTAATTTTGTGCTGTATGACCATTTTGAAAACAAATAAACAAATAAAGTTCTTAAACATGTCCGGTTGTTCCGTACATTCAACACTTAAGACGGGACGTGGCGTTGTAACCCTCCGGAATATCATTTACAACTCTCCATAGCCTCCACAAAGTTCAACAAAATTTGCTGGCACCCAGCAGCTCGATTTTCAAAAGGGCGTTTCTGAGGATTTGAAGTGTCCGTTTTATAAAAATTTTTATTATTTTCTGTGACAAGACGAGTGGAAACCTATTTAATTCTATTTACTGCAAATATTTTTAGCCATCGTACTCATTAAGGTGAAGTTTTACGTAATCAATTCGTACAAAACATTTAGCACTATCAGCGTGTGCGAAATGTGGGAGAAAATTTGTTCCATTTTTATTGGTATCGTTTACTCTTTTTGTGCATCTATATTATAATGTAAGACGTCACATTTATTGTTTCATGACTTTCTCAACTTTTAGATAAGCCTATATATTTTAATGTAACACTTGCTTCCTGAACCCCCATCTGTCCTCTCCACAGGTGGTGGTAACGAAACATCATTTCGACTTCTGACAGTGCAGAAGGGCACTGGTGCCTCTAGAATTTGTCTTTGAGGAGGGGGGTCCGGTCGAGTCGGCTTCATACAAAAGAAGGAAGACTAATCAACATTATTATCTTTAAAGTGGTTGAATAACGTGTGATAACATCCTGAAATCAATTCTATTAAAGTAAACGGTAATAACACAATAATGACGTTATCGAAACATTGTTTAGAAGATATTTATTGACTGAACTATTTTCCTGTATTTCATATTTCAAACGTATACGCAAATGCTGTGTAATAAACCTGTTTGTATATCGAAAAAGAGTTACTATTATAGCCTATTAGCGTACACAGATGAAAGTAGCCTAAAACTAAGAGATTAACAAAATTCGTCATATTTTGTCGACCCTCTGAAGGCGGTCTGTTCCCCCCCCGCCCCGTAAATACGCTCCTGCAGGGTAGTATCAGCTTGTGCGGCGGGGAATACTAGTGGATTTCTCCTTAGCCCGATATTAATTCGACTTAATTGAACGAGTGCCTGTTGTCTGTCCTATCGGTCTTCCACGACCACTTCTTGTTTCATCAACACCAATGCTGTTAGATTTCTGCTAGACAATTATGTTCTGTTTAAATTCAAATTGTACTGAAAGCAGCCTATCTAGGGACGTTAGCCTCGATAGAAAGAACTGATTCTTTGGTTTGAGGGTTGGGAGAATAGGTCCTATCTCCTTTGAAAAATCTACTATCTGCTAAATATCCTAAATATGGCTCGGAATTCGGAAACATGAAACAAAAATCAGTTTGCTTGAATTAAAAATATTTTTCTAATAGTATTTATCTTCCATTACACTTATTTTATTAATTGCAGGAAATACGGGAAAATAAACTTTGGAGCTGAATGGATTGTGACGAAGTATGTAGGTGAAAACGTATTCATCAGGTCAAAAGCCGTTGGTGAAACAGTAACGCGGCAGGACTAATCTATCGTCTATCGCGTGTTTTCGCTTCCCGCAACGTCCGCAAATTACGTGTGCGGTTAGGACTCGTAGTTAGGAGGGATTCCGGCAGGTCGCGCCACACAGCAATCACAACACAATTCGGTATTACATCCGCGCTTCAATTTTTATTCATTCATATTTTATATTGTTTTCGTCTCTCGTTGTTTTTTACGGTCGTATTCCGCTGACGAATTACGCTTCATCAATACATCATGCACTAGCATTCCAACATAACGGTCCAACATAAACACACCCCCTCGACCAAAAAGTAAAATACGCAGATTTGTTTACTGGGTTCGATTCTTTCAGTGCAGCGTCCGAGTCCAAGGACGTTAATACTGTCTGTCTAAAACGCCGACGTCTGAAAATCGGACGTGTCAGGTATTGGGTAAAGTGGCAGGGACCAGCGCGCAATGGGGTGGTAATGTTGACACGCGAAAGTTTTTTTGAAAAACGTTAAGATACAGTAGAAAGAAACTGTTCTGTCTATGGTACTGTCGGCTCAAAAGAAAATGGAAAGGGAAAAAATCTTCTCGCGCGCGCGTATATATATATATATATATATATATATATATATATATATTACTATAATACCTATAACTAATTTACCTCAAGATATATTTTTTCCTTCAGGAACATGTTTCGGGAGATCCTGTTCTCCCATCTTCAGCCTTCGCCATCTTGCTTCTGGTGCAGTATTTGTGTGTTGGCTTCTGGATGTTATGAAGGTGGTTTGTTGGTCTTTGGTTCTTCAATGTTGCATTATTGTGTGTGGTTGTGGTATCTGTTTTTGTATTTTGTGTATTTTCGATGTTGAGTGCTTTGAATATTGTGTCATGTTTTGTATTGATTTGTATTTGTTCTGGTATTAATTTGTTTTGTGTTTTATGTTTGTAAATCTGTAAATTTTCCCAAATGTTCATTATGGTGCCTTTGTGTGGTATATGTTTTATTAGTGTTACATTGGTTATGTCTGGGAATTCATGTCCTGTGTTTATTGTATGTGTGGCTAAATTGGATTTATATATATTTGGTTTTTTGTATGCATTTAGGTGTTCAAAATAACGTTTTTTCAGCTGTTTTTTTGTTTGTCCTATATAACATTTATTGCAATCTTGGCATTCAATTTTGTATATACCGTTGGTTGTTGTATTATCTTTGTTGTGTGAGCTATTTAGATTTTGTAATTTATTTTTATTAGTTTTGTATGCTATTTTTATATCTGTGTTTTTAAATAGTTTTGTTAGTTTTGTCATTTTATTATTTATATATGTGAATGTGGCCCATTTTTTGTTGTTGTTATTATTTATGTGTTGTTCAGTTTGATTAATTCTTAATTGTTCAGTTTTTATTTTGTATTTGATTTTATTTTCTATTTTGATCATAGTATTTTTATTGTATCCATTTGCATAACCAATTTGGTATATTATATTTCTTTCTTTGTCAGTTTCTTGTTTGTTTAGGGGTATTTTGTACATTCTGTTAAATAACGAATAAAATGCTGCCATTTTATGTTGTGGTGGGTGGTCAGAATGGTTAGGTATAATGATGTTAGTGGAAGTTGGTTTTCTATATATTGCATATTGTATGTGTTTGTTGTATCTTGTGATGGTTATGTCTAAATAGTTGATTTTGTTATGTTTTTCTTTATCTTCTGTGAATTGTATTTTGGGATGTATGTTATTGATTTGTTTCAGTATGTTCTCTGCATTTGTGTTTTTGTTATTTGATACATGTAGTCCATCATCTACATATCTTATCCATATGCCATCTGGGTCATGTGTTTTTATGATATTTTGTATTTTGGTGTCTATATGTTGTAGGAATATTTCTGCTATTATGCTTGATAATGGTGATCCCATTGGTAAACCTTCTTTCTGTTGATAAATTTTGCTATTAAATTCAAAGTAATTTTGTTTTAGTATTAGTTGGAGACTATTTTTTATTTCGGTTATATATTGTTTGTTTTCATTTTGTTCTATAAGTTTGTTTATTATTATGTCAATTGTTTCTTCTACTGGGATATTAGTGTACATGTTTGTTATGTCATATGATGTGAAAAATGTATTTTCATTTATATTTATTATTTTTAGTTTGTCTATTAATTCGTATGTATTTTTTATGTTATGATGGTTATTTGTTAGATGGTTATTTTTTAGTTTTTGTGCTGTTATTCTTGCTATTTTGTATGTAGGAGCTTTTTTGAAATTGATTAATGGACGTATTGGGTTGTTTAATTTGTGTATTTTTATTAGGCTGTTCATTTTAGGTGGTTCTGGATTATTGTTTATATATATGTCTATGTTTTTATTGTTGAAAATATTTTTATTTGTTTTTATTAGTTTTATTGTTTGTTTAAGATAGTTTTCTGTTGGGTTTTTATCTAGTTGTACGCATTTATTATTGTTGATGAAGTTTTCGGTTTTTTTGATGTAGTCTGTTTTATCAATGATTACTGTTGCTTGACTTTTGTCTGCTTTAGTTATTATTAAATTATTGTTCTTTACTTTATTTTTAATTTCTTTTATTGTTTTATTGTTTTTCTTTTGTTTATCTTTGTTTTTCATTTCGCTAGTGATTATTTTCTTAATTAAATGTGTTGCTTCTGTTCTTTTTTCTTCTTGTATATTGTCTTTTATTAGGTTAATGGCAAATTCTGTTTCTACTGTTAAATTTTCTAGATTTTTGTTTGCATTTTGGGTTATATTAGTTTTTGACATATTGTTTAAATATTCTGTTTCTTTTTTGTTAAATTCTGTATTGCTGAGGTTAATGGTTCGAGGGTAAAATGTGTGTTTATGTTTGTTTTTTTGTTCTTGATTTTTGTTTTGTTGTTTTAATGTGTTAAGTTTTTTGTTGATTGTATAAGTCTTTTTGTTTTTCTCAAATTTATTTTATTTTCTATGTTATTGTATTTATTATTCCAAGTGATTGGATGTAATAAACTTGTTAGCTCTAAGTGTAGTTTGTATATGTCTAGTGTTATGCTATTTTTCTTACTGTATAATTGATTAATTTCGTTTTGTATCCATAGCCTTTGTGCTTGTTTTATAGTTTTTTGTGCAGTCATATTTTTGTTGTTTGTGTTTATGTTGATGTATTTAGGTGTTAATTTATGTTTTTGGCATTGTCTATTGAAGTATATGTTTATGTTTGTGTTCATTAGTTGTTTTTTTCGTGTTTGAAATTTGTTTAACAATTTGGTAATGTGGTTATATGGACTTGTGGTTATGTTGTTTGTGTACATGTTAATGTATATTTATGTGAGAGATGGTTTGTTATCCGTTATTTGGTAGTTGATTTCACTTACTTGCTATTCACTTCACTATTTTTTTCTTCACTATACACTTTTGTTTTTGCTTTGTTTTATAACCTCACTTTTCGTTTTTTCACTGTAGGCTTATTTACCTTGTATGGTTATATTATTTCAATCACTTTCTGCTACAGTCCGTTTTTTGATGTATATAATACTATAATACCTATAACTAATTTACCTCAAGATATATTTTTTCCTTCAGGAACATGTTTCGGGAGATCCTGTTCTCCCATCTTCAGCCTTCGCCATCTTGCTTCTGGTGCAGTATTTGTGTGTTGGCTTCTGGATGTTATGAAGGTGGTTTGTTGGTCTTTCGTTCTTCAATGTTGCATTATTGTGTGTGGTTGTGGTATCTGTTTTTGTATTTTGTGTATTTTCGATGTTGAGTGCTTTGAATATTGTGTCATGTTTTGTATTGATTTGTATTTGTTCTGGTATTAATTTGTTTTGTGTTTTATGTTTGTAAATCTGTAAATTTTCCCAAATGTTCATTATGGTGCCTTTGTGTGGTATATATTTTATTAGTGTTACATTGGTTATGTCTGGGAATTCATGTCCTGTGTTTATTGCATGTGTGGCTAAATTGGATTTATATATATTTGGTTTTTTGTATGCATTTTGGTGTTCAAAATAACGTTTTTTCAGCTGTTTTTTTGTTTGTCCCATATAACATTTATTGCAATCTTGGCATTCAATTTTGTATATACCGTTGGTTGTTGTATTATCTTTGTTGTGTGAGCTATTTAGATTTTGTAATTTATTTTTATTAGTTTTGTATGCTATTTTTATATCTGTGTTTTTAAATAGTTTTGTTAGTTTTGTCATTTTATTATTTATATATGTGAATGTGGCCCATTTTTTGTTGTTGTTATTATTTATGTGTTGTTCAGTTTGATTAATTCTTAATTGTTCAGTTTTTATTTTGTATTTGATTTTATTTTCTATTTTGATCATAGTATTTTTATTGTATCCATTTGCATAACCAATTTGGTATATTATATTTCTTTCTTTGTCAGTTTCTTGTTTGTTTAGGGGTATTTTGTACATTCTGTTAAATAACGAATAAAATGCTGCCATTTTATGTTGTGGTGGGTGGTCAGAATGGTTAGGTATAATGATGTTAGTGGAAGTTGGTTTTCTATATATTGCATATTGTATGTGTTTGTTGTATCTTGTGATGGTTATGTCTAAATAGTTGATTTTGTTATGTTTTTCTTTATCTTCTGTGAATTGTATTTTGGGATGTATGTTATTGATTTGTTTCAGTATGTTCTCTGCATTTGTGTTTTTGTTATTTGATACATGTAGTCCATCATCTACATATCTTATCCATATGCCATCTGGGTCATGTGTTTTTATGATATTTTGTATTTTGGTGTCTATATGTTGTAGGAATATTTCTGCTATTATGCTTGATAATGGTGATCCCATTGGTAAACCTTCTTTCTGTTGATAAATTTTGCTATTAAATTCAAAGTAATTTTGTTTTAGTATTAGTTGGGGACTATTTTTTATTTCGGTTATATTTTCATTTTGTTCTATTTTTTTTTTTTTTTTTTTTTTTACGGGGGAGGAAAAATGCATTATGCACCATCAGGAGACACCCGACTGGTCTCCCGGTGTGTGGGACTCGCACCCACTAAAAAACCTCCACTTTACAGGCAGGAAACCCCCCCTGGAACAACTATTCGTATGGCTTCAGGGTGGCACCTCGTATTGCGCCTACAAGGCTTCTACAGCTTTATCTATATCATCGACCTGTGAGACGGTCCAGTTCAGGCTTCTTTTGCCGCAGGACCATCCTCACGAAGGTCACAACCATGTCCCAGTTCTCTTTGCTGTTGAGCATGACGTCTATGATGTTATCAGGCGTCATGGGGCCAATCTCCGATTCGAGCCCTCGCCTCTCCAGCACCCACCGTTGACACTCGAAAAAAGTATGATGAGCGTCATCAGAGTCTGAGTCGCCATACACGCACGACGGATCCTCCATCTTACCCATCCTTCGCAGGTATGCACAGAAATAACCATGCCCTGTCAGGAATTGAGTAAGGTAATAATCTACCTCGCCGTGCGTTCTGTCCACCCATTCAGGGAGGTTCCCAATCAGCCTCGCCGTCCACCTAGCTCGACTCTCCTGCTCCCATCGTAGTTGCCAGCTCCGCATGGAGTGTGCCCTGGCCACTGCTCTTGCTTCTACAAACCCCAAGTCTTCCTTGGTTGTGTAGACCCTCCTTCTCTCCTCAGCCATCAGATCTATTGGCATTACTCCAGCGACGACCAACACTGCTGGTTCCGACACCGTTCTGTAGGAGCTTGCAATCCGAAGTGCTCCTCTTCGTTGTACCGCGGCCATCTGCTTGCGGTATTTTTCTTGCTTCAGTGCGTCGGCCCAGACCTCGCATCCGTAGAGGAGAATCGAGTTTGTCACCGACATCAGCAGTCGCCGTCTTCCTGCAGCTGGGCCTCCGACATTTGCCATTAGTCTGCTTAGCACAGCAACGACCTTAGCGGCTTTCTCCGAGGAACATCGAATTTGCTCCCAGTAGGAAAGCTTAGTATCCAGGTGCATCCCTAGATACTTCACCGCTGGCTTTGATATTATCGCCTTTTCCCCCACCACGAACTGTGTGATTGTGGGTATACGTCGACGAGTGAGCAGCACAATCTCTGTCTTCTCCGTCGCAAGGCTTAGATCGTGTTCGTCCATCCAGTTGCGGACCCTGCGCATGACCTGGTTCAGCATGCGCTGCGCCTCCTCTGCGTCTCTCGCGGTGATCACGGCAGCCACGTCATCAGCATATGCTACCAGAAAGGTATCATCTGGCATCTCCATCCGGAGGATTCCATCATAGAAGGCATTCCACAGGTCGGGGCCCAAGATAGAGCCTTGAGCTACGCCTCCTGTTATCTCTCTGCTGCGTGGCCCATCTGCTGTGTCGTACCAGAGCTCACTGTCCCTCAAGTAACTTCGTATTATCCGGAGCAGGTAGTCCGGCGCTTGAAAGACGTCCTCCAGAGCAGCTAGCAAGTCTGTCCACCTGGCCGAATTAAAGGCGTTGCGTACGTCCAGTGTAGCGAGTAGCACCATCCTTCTGGAGAAGTGATTACCCCGCTGGGCCACCTGGACGGCATCCAAGATCTCCTGTATGGCTCCAATGGTGGATCTGGCCGTTCTGAACCCGTACTGCCTCGCTGACAGATCTCCTGCATCCCGAATTGCCGCTACTAGGCGAGGCCTGAGTAGACGTTCCAGTAGTTTCCCCGCCGTGTCCAGCATACAAAGAGGTCTGTATGCCGACGGGGAATTCGGGTCGCCCTTCCCTTTGCCGACTAAGACTAGTCTCTGGATCTTCCACCTCTTCGGGAAGACTCCGTCTTTGAGGCAACGGTTATACATATTGAGTAGCACCTGGGGGCACGATCTAGCGACCACCCTCAGCACTTCCGCAGGTATACCATCCGGCCCTGGTGCCTTCTTGTTGCGCAGGGAGCTAACAGCTAGTGATAGCTCGTCCTCGCTGAAGATCGGGACGTCTTCCAATGGGCCTGGATATTCCTCACGATCCCTCAGTGGGTGACGAGGAAATAGACCGTCCACGATGAAGCGCATCCGATTCTCGTCTATCCCTGGGCTACGAGGCCGGGCTCCAAGCCTGCTCATTACAAGCCTGAACCCCAGACCCCAGGGATCAGAATCTAGATCATTCCTGAGGGTCTCCCACTTGAGCCGCTTGGTTCTGTTGATGGCCTCCTTCAGTCTTTTCCTGGCGAGCCGATATTCGTCTTGCGCCTCGGCTGCTGCAGTCGCGTTTCTTCGTCTGTTTCTAGTCGCCATGCGACGCGAGCGCAAGCAACGTCTCCTGAGGTCAGCAATCTCGTCTGTCCACCAGTACGCCACTGTCTTACCCCCGCGGAGTCTCGGCCTTCTGGGCATAGACACATCGCAGGCATTCCGTATGAGGCGCATTGTCGCACCGACGACTTCCTCTGTCGGACCCAAGCTGTTCATCACCGCCTCCTTTCCGATCGCGATGACCTCCTGCAACAACTCCACGTCCAGTTTGGACATGTTCCAGCCAGGTGTTCGGCTAGGTTCAGCTATGCGCGAATGCTGAACTCTCCGCAGGGTGAAAGCGATATACTGGTGATCACTACCAGTATAGTCTTCCAGCACCTCCCAGTTCATGACGCTGTGCGCCAATGCGTCGGACACCAAAGTAATGTCCGGGATTGTCTCGGCGTAACCAGGTCTTCTAAAAGTTGAGACACCGCCCACATTGGCCACTGCGAGCCCGACTCTTGCTGCCATCTCTAACACGTACCGTCCCCTGGTGCATGTCGCAGGCATTCCCCACTCCACCGCTTTGGCGTTGAAGTCTCCAGCGACCACGCAGGGTCCTTCCATCTCACGAATCGTGTCTTCCAATTTGTCCACTTTCTCACGAAATTCGTGGATGGTCTCGTTAGGGGTGAGGTAGCAGCTCACATAAGTGATGTCATCGCATCTCACCCACACGAAACCACTTCCGGCACCATGGCTTGTAGGGAGCGGCACGCTCGAGTCGGGAATCCAGACTGCAGCCGTCCCGAGTAAGTCAGCATACCATCCCGGTTCCTCTCTATCGTGGTGCTGCTCGCTGATGATCAGAAGATTGGCACCCACGTCCAGCTTCAGCTGCTCCAGGAGGGCGTCCGCCGTCCTGCTCCTATGCAGGTTTCCCTGGAGGATCTTCATCGGCCAAGCTTTCTCTGGGCCCTCCCAAGCGCCTGTCGAAAGACCGCACAGATACCCGACCCGGGAACATGTTTTAGAGCATCGGAGTCCAAACCACGCTCCTCGCAGAGAAAACATCTCGGCTCAGCTTGGCGGTCTTTTTTCAGATGGCCTGCACAGCCACACTGTATGCATATACCCGCCTTCTTTCTGTCGGGCCCTTTGCAGTCCGCCTGACGATGGCCAAAACCAAAGCAGGCGTAACAGCGAATCACCAGGGCCCTTCGGCCCACTCTGCCATACACCCATCCGATCTTTATGCGGCCAGTTTCGAGGAGTTTAGCAGCTCCTCGCTCCCCCAGCTCCACAATCGCCATCTTCTGCTCCCTGGTGTTCGCCTTCGTCAGCGTCACTCTCATGTCCCCAGCCAGGTCATCTGCATCGCGTTTGACGGCATTACGGACCTCCTCTTCTGTTGTGAGGCAGTCAAGGTCCCTTATCTCAAGAGTTGTCCTGGGTTCCAGGCTGCGGACAGAAGCAGACTCGCCCAAAACTCCCCGCAACGCCTCACAGAAGCCCTCCTTATTGGTGGTCTTAGATCCCAACTCCAGAAGAACATCCCCATAGCGAGTGCGGCGAACGGACCTGATTTCAGTTCCCGTCGTCTCCGGGTTGGCATCTCTCCTGATCTGTGTCAGGACCTCCGCAAATGTCTTTCCCTCTGCAGGCTTGATGAGCAGAGCATCGGGTCGAGCCTTCGGTGGACGCGTCCTCCTCCTCTCCGTGGTCGCCGGGGCCTTGCTCTCCTTCCCGGGCTCCTTCTTCTGTAGCCGTCTTTTCGCTTCGCGGACCGATCTCCTGGACTGCACCGTCTGCCAATAACATAGAAAATAAAATAAGATGAAAAAACCAAAAGACTATTACAATCAACAAAAAACTAAACACATTAAAACAACAAAACAAAAATCAAGAACAAAAAAACAAACATAAACACACATTTTACCCCCGAACCATTAACCTTAGCAATACAGAATTTAACAAAAAAGAAACAGAATATTTAAACAATATGTCAAAAACTAATATAACCCAAAATGCAAACAAAAATCTAGAAAATTTAATAGTAGAAACAGAATTTGCCATTAACCTAATAAAAGACAATATACAAGAAGAAAAAAGAACAGAAGCCACACATTTAATTAAGAAAATAATCACTAGCGAAATGAAAAACAAAGATAAACAAAAGAAAAACAATAAAACAATAAAAGAAATTAAAAATAAAGTAAAGAACAATAATTTAATAATAACTAAAGCAGACAAAAGTCAAGCAACAGTAATCATTGATAAAACAGACTACATCAAAAAAACCGAAAACTTCATCAACAATAATAAATGCGTACAACTAGATAAAAACCCAACAGAAAACTATATTAAACAAACAATAAAACTAATAAAAACAAATAAAAACATTTTCAACAATAAAAACATAGACATATATATAAACAATAATCCAGAACCACCTAAAATGAACAGCCTAATAAAAATACACAAATTAAACAACCCAATACGTCCATTAATCAATTTCAAAAAAGCTCCTACATACAAAATAGCAAGAATAACAGCACAAAAACTAAAAAATAACCATCTAACAAATAACCATCATAACATAAAAAATACATACGAATTAATAGACAAACTAAAAATAATAAATATAAATGAAAATACATTTTTCACATCATATGACATAACAAACATGTACACTAATATCCCAGTAGAAGAAACAATTGACATAATAATAAACAAACTTATAGAACAAAATGAAAACAAACAATATATAACCGAAATAAAAGACCTGCCTGGCCTGGCAATAAAATTATTTTATTTTTAACAATTACCATTGTTTCAAAAAGTTTAAATAAATTTTCAAGTACTTTACTCTTGTTAAAACGTAAAAGGTTGCAGGTAAACTACCCGTTCCCCTTAACCGATCTTCACCAAAATCGAAAGTCATTGACACCTCTACAATTCAGGGACGTATGCAAAAAATTATTTGATTCTGTTTGAATTTGCGGCTGTTATCGTTTGCCATAGAAAATACGCTTGATAAAAAAATGTTGCAGGTAAACTACCCCTTCCCCTTAACCGATCTTCACCATAAACAACAGGTCTTGAGTACTCTACAAATCAGGGCTGTATGCAAAACATTATTTGATTCTGTTTGAATTTGCGGCTGTTATCGTTTGCCATAGAAAATACCCTTGTTAAAAAAACGTTGCAGGTAAACTACCCCTTTCCCTCAACCGATCTTCACCAAAAACAATAGGTCTTGAGAACTCTACAATTTAGGGCTGTATGCAAATAATCTTTTGATTCTGTTTGAATTTGCGGCTGTTATCGTTTGCCATAGGAAATACCCTTGTTAAAACATAAAACGTTACAGGTAAACTACCCCTTTCCCTTAACCGATCTTCACCAAAATCAACATATCTTGAGAACTCTACAATTCAGGGCTGTATGCGAAACATTATTTGATTTTGTTTGAATTTGCGGCTGTTATCGTTTGCCAAACAAACAAAATTACCCTTGCTAAAAAAAAACCGTTGCAGGTAAACTACCCCTTTCCCTCAACCGATCTTCACCAAAAACAATAGGTCGCGAGTACTCTGCAAATCAGGCCTGTATGCAAAAAATTATTTGATTCTGTTTGAATTTGCGGCAGTTATCGTTTGCCATAGAAAAAAATCTACAGACAGACAGACACACAGATAGACAGACAGACAGACAGACAGACAGACACACAGACAGACAGACAGACAGACAGACAGACACACAGACACTTTTCGGAAAACGACTTTTTTTCATGTTTTGAGTGTAGTAGAACCAGAATCTGCAATAATCTCGAACACGATTTTTTTTGCCATCACCATACTTCCATTCCTTAAGGAATATGGAAGTAAAAATAGTCTCCAACTAATACTAAAACAAAATTACTTTGAATTTAATAGCAAAATTTATCAACAGAAAGAAGGTTTAGCAATGGGATCACCATTATCAAGCATAATAGCAGAAATATTCCTACAACATATAGACACCAAAATACAAAATATCATAAAAACACATGACCCAGATGGCATATGGATAAGATATGTAGATGATGGACTACATGTATCAAATAACAAAAACACAAATGCAGAGAACATACTGAAACAAATCAATAACATACATCCCAAAATACAATTCACAGAAGATAAAGAAAAACATAACAAAATCAACTATTTAGACATAACCATCACAAGATACAACAAACACATACAATATGCAATATATAGAAAACCAACTTCCACTAACATCATTATACCTAACCATTCTGACCACCCACCACAACATAAAATGGCAGCATTTTATTCGTTATTTAACAGAATGTACAAAATACCCCTAAACAAACAAGAAACTGACAAAGAAAGAAATATAATATACCAAATTGGTTATGCAAATGGATACAATAAAAATACTATGATCAAAATAGAAAATAAAATCAAATACAAAATAAAAACTGAACAATTAAGAATTAATCAAACTGAACAACACATAAATAATAACAACAACAAAAAATGGGCCACATTCACATATATAAATAATAAAATGACAAAACTAACAAAACTATTTAAAAACACAGATATAAAAATAGCATACAAAACTAATAAAAATAAATTACAAAATCTAAATAGCTCACACAACAAAGATAATACAACAACCAACGGTATATACAAAATTGAATGCCAAGATTGCAATAAATGTTATATAGGACAAACAAAAAACAGCTGAAAAAACGTTATTTTGAACACCTAAATGCATACAAAAAACCAAATATATATAAATCCAATTTAGCCACACATGCAATAAACACAGGACATGAATTCCCAGACATAACCAATATAACACTAATAAAACATATACCACACAAAGGCACCATAATGAACATTTGGGAAAATTTACAGATTTACAAACATAAAACACAAAACAAATTAATACCAGAACAAATACAAATCAATACAAAACATGACACAATATTCAAAGCACTCAACATCGAAAATACACAAAATACAAAAACAGATACCACAACCACACACAATAATGCAACATTGAAGAACGAAAGACCAACAAACCACCTTCATAACATCCAGAAGCCAACACACAAATACTGCACCAGAAGCAAGATGGCGAAGGCTGAAGATGGGAGAACAGGATCTCCCGAAACATGTTCCTGAAGGAAAAAATATATCTTGAGGTAAATTAGTTATAGGTATTATAGTATTATATACATCAAAAAACGGACTGTAGCAGAAAGTGGTTGAAATATATATATATATATATATATATATATATATATATTTTCAAGAAGTGCTAGAACAGATTTCGTACAAAGTGCTTTCCATGCTGAACCTTAACTTACTCTTTATTTTGCAGTGTACGTAGTCTTAGTTTAGGAGAACGTAAAGTTCCATGTTTTCAACACTTTTATTAAGTGAACGTATTAGTTACTGAAACGTGACCAAAATATTTTATTTTAAAAATATAATTTAGTCCTTTCTGCATTTTCAAAAACAGCTACAAGCAAATTGAATAACCCCCTGTTTAGTACCGGAATTGCAAAGCGTAACAAGATTAGGATGATAAAACTATAGTAGAGACCACAGGCTAATATGAGCAGAATTGTGGGAGATAAATAAGAGAAGTACATCCAGATTCAGAACTGTGGAGATGGATTATTGGAGATAATGCTGTAAAGAAACTAGACTGTATAGAATGAAGACTGTAGATATACAACCGGAAATGGATTGGCATAGAAATGTAAATGGTATAGAGGTAAAAATGTTAATTTGGCTAGGACATATAAAGCACACAGTAAAAGTGACAAAGCCAGAGAACCTATCCCATTGGACATCACCCAAGAGAACTAACAAATAGGAAGGCCTAGACATTCCGGGAGAAGAGACGTTGAAGGCGCCAGGGGTGAATGAAGCCTCACGCAAGAAGACTGTTTGGTCCACCGTCAATGGACGCTAGGATGTGACGGCTGTAATGGAATCGTTAAATGATAGGTATGATAATTGGTTCGCAGTGATTGTCTTCAGGAACAGTGCAAAAACTGTATTACTTTGAACAGTCCGAATTGTGTTGACTTGTAAAACTTGAAAATTTGCTACTTGAAGCTTCTTTACACGGTGGATAGTTTGTGTTACCAAATATTTCTTTCGTCCACCTTATTTTCAACAAAACTGAAAAACTGTAAATATTTTTGTTAGTAATATTTTTTAATTTTGTTTTCGTATTGTTTACAATTCGAAGTACAATTACGTTTTCTTGTTTTGAAATATCTTGTTAGACAAATTTATAAGAACAGTTTGAGAATTTGTAAACAGTTTAAAGTATTTTAAATTTTGTAATAAGAACCCTTGGAAAACGTCAATATGAGCCTGGCGTTGTGCTCAAACTTTAGGTTGTGCTCATATAAAATACTCTGCCACTTAACGTATCAGTACCATGGGGAAAAACTTGGCCCTGAATTGCTTAGTAAAATGCATTGCTAGTCATATACATAATGAGATAGCCCAGAATATTGTTACGACTGTCTCACATATCGTCATGTTCTACAGTGGACACAGAATTAGTGACACCAATGAAGTCACTAATTACAGACTCTAATTAGACACTAAAAGCAGTTAGAAATCAACAGAATCACTCTTATACAATGATTCAAATTAAATTTTCTCACCTACTAAAACAAATGTCGCCTTATTACAGTTTCGCACTAATTAACACTTCCCACTGAACCGCCACAATAACTAATGTATGAATATCGCCAGGTCTAAACTGAACTGAGCCGGCCACTGGAAACTTATTTTTATACCCCACTGAGATTCCAGAATGCTCTTCCATTTTCCGGGCGGCTTGCTGAGACTAATTCGCGAAATTACAGGCGCTAGAACAATCTGGAGACTAGATCAAAGGCCGACTGCACGCGGTAAATAGTGGAGAAAGTGTGGAAGTGCAATGTCGAAGTGTGTAGAGCGTTATGTAATTGTCTTCCGTAGAAACGTATTGTTACGCCGTTACAGACAGTTCTGTATGTTTCTCTTCTATCCCAGCAGAGCCCAGCTGTAATGTTTGTGTGCGTACGTGGCAATGTTACGTAATACGGAACATTCTCGTACATTTGATAGTGCTGTTCGACAAGCTTCTCAACTAGCCCAACGGAGCGTGTTTGTGCCAAGGCCGCGCTGAAGTATCCTCTAGAATTTTCGATTACTTGTTAAGGACGCATATTATGGAACCCTGCAGACTATAAATATCCTACACCTTCCGCTTGGTTTTTAATTATTGTCGGGCGATTTAGACAGTGCGTCTCAAGTGGTGTATTAGTGAAAAGTGATTATGATGCGGAATTCTTTATAGTTGACATTATTATTTCTGTGGACAGATTAACTTGAATTATTGTACGAGTATAATCTTGTTGAATAACTTGTTGATTACAAACTGTTAATTGTGATAATTAAATCTGGTTTTTAGTGACTTAATTGGTGTCTTGTATTTTGTTTTCCACTGTACTATACGACGATCAGTTAGACCGTCGTAACAATATGAAACATCGTAACATTTCCACTATTAGACTATTAATTGACACTTCGCGCTATAGAATAAAATACAACACACTGGATATTTCACACAATATTTATTGACACACTCAATACATATCAATAAAAATTTGTTAATGAGTTTGTCAATTAAAACTGTGTGAAACTATCGAGTGTGTTTTACGGGGGTTAGTTGAAAAGTGCGCGGAGCGAAATGATCTGCTTAGCTGTAAAACTAAGATTTCTAGTGCTTTGTAAGATTCATATTTCATGTAAACACCGGTCAATTTCAAAATTAATCTGCTAGTTTACACATTGTTTACCTGCTGTTGGAAATTTACGTGTCACGCGTGTTTTGAAAAATGGACAAAATCAAAGATCGCGCGGTGTGTTATTTCTTTGTTAAAAAGACCTAGCGCCAACGGAAAAACAACAAAATGGTAAATGTGTTAGGAAATGCTGTGCCTTCAAAAGGGTTAATAAGTGGACAGTCGAGTTTAAAGGTGGTTCTCAAGAGAATTTCAAATGATCCTCGCTCTGGACTTCTAAAAAGTCCAACAACTTTAAATGCGGCACTCAGCTTGCAAAACGTTTTTAAATGCCAAACACTTGACTCAAAATATGTACAATACACTCGCTTATGTGAGATGCAGCAATGTCAATCACTCTTAACCTATGGAATTTTTTTAACTATATCTTCAGTTGTTTCTGTATCTACCGTGTTTTCTGTCTGCTCTGGAGATGGCTGTCGAACGTGCTGCCGCAACGTTAGGGTCAACAAATTTTAGAACAGACCATGGCGGATTCGCTTGGAAGTCGACAAATTGTGATCTTTGTTTTATTTATTTAATCCAGCCTTAAAATAAATAACTGTTGGATCAAAATATTTGTGCCCACAAAGGAAAAAAACAGAGGTTTCATTCTGTATTGTTTGGCTTATAAAATCTGCTGAACACAAGGTAATTAATTGGTGGGAATTATAATTAGAGGTTTATTCAATTTGACTAACGGTGGTGATTCACTTGCGAGAACTCACGGCTCTTGTCGGCGCCGCCGCTCGTGTTCATCAAGGTAGTATGACATTATTCATCACTTTAGGTCACGTGACCGTTGCCAACATGACGACAATTAATGTTCCGACATGTAATAAAAGTCCCTCATTAGCAAGCCTGTTACTGCACTCGTCCATTACACCGCCCGCAATCGCTACCACTCGTGTGAGTACAGTCTACGCCAGAAACTTATGCTTCCCCACTTTCCACAAAATCAGTCAGACCTAACGGTGACTGGATTTGACATTTGTCAAATGTACTTCCTCCCTCCGTAGGGAAAACAGAATAAAAACTCTTTTACTTGAAGTTGAAATTAACAAATTAGTAAGTTAATTTTGTTAATTTATTAGTAAAATTGATAGTAAAAAAGAAAAAGTAAACTTAATTAATAAACGAAACTAATGGTCAGTATTCACATTAATTAATATTAGTAATTTGTTAATTAATATGATAATAATTAACTTTATTAATATTATTATTAATTATTAACAATTACAAAATAATAGTACGTTCTGAAGCCTTAAGTGCACGTGAATCCTTATGGATGGTTGGGAGTCTTTTCCGCAGAAAAAATATTAAAAGCAGAAAGAAGATATGAAGAATACGAAGAAAGATTTGTGGCTGAAAACAAATGAAGATTTTAAAATTAAAGTAAGGTCAAATGAAGGAAAATACAAAGAGTTCTCTAAACTTTGCGTAGAAATGCTGAGCAGAAGGTTACAGTTTTATGTACCTACGTTTATTAAGAGTAGAAGGTAAAAAATTAACGAAACAGATATTTGAATATCTAAGAATGATTGAAACAGAATTTAGATGGCACGAAGAAGGAGAGAAAGATTTAGAACAGATCCCAAATATAAACGAAGAAACAATTAGAAACAGGAATAAGTACAGAAAAATAAAGTAGAATTTAACCTAGAAGGAAATAAACAGAACAACAGACAAGAGAGACGAAGTAAAATCACAGCAGATGAGAGGAAGATCAGAAGTGAAAGAATGAAAGTCTACTGAAAAAAGGCAAAAGAACAAAATGTGCAACTTGGTCTAAGTGGATTTAATAAAAAAAAAACAAGAATTATATAATATCAATTTTGTAAATATAAGCTGGAAACAAGAAAAAACGAATGTAATTGATTTATAAAAGAAACCCACAAAACTTAGTTACACAGATAGATGCGGATAACATTGTGCATGTTCATAATAGGGACATACCTAGGAGTAACAGTAGGAGATACAAGAAGACAAGACTTCAAAGCTTTTACAAAAAAAAATAAATAAACAAATAAATAAAAAATTTAAAGCGACATTAATAATTAGTGAAATAGTTACAAAACCTTATTTCTTGACTTGCAACAATTTCTAGAGAAGAAAGCGGTGTGGAAAAGAACTAAAAACAACATTTAGGGCAACTAACGTACTGGGTGTGGTCGAACGAATTGAGTCGAATCTGCAAGGATTTCGGATTACAGGTCTCCACATTGAAGACAAAGGTGATGGCTTTTCACAGAGCTGATTATATAGGAAAAAACTTTGTTATAGATGGTACTCTGGAGAAGGTTAGTAATTTTGAATACCTGGGCTGTTATGTATCTTACATTACAAACACATGTGGTGATGTGGTGAAGATGCTACATAAGTTCAGTCATATGTGCGGGACCATCATGAGCAGGAACTGAATGTTATGAATATGAAGGATAGGATCGCCCAATATCGGCTAAAATGGTTGGAACATCTTAACCCAAAGGATAACTGGCGCGTTCCCAAACAACTATGGAATTATAAGCCGAAAGCTCAGAGAGGTGTGAGGGCGTCCAAAAAAGTGTTGTAGTGACCAGCTCTATCTATCTGTTTGGAACCGGAACAAACCATTTTTGTTTATTCCTTGCTGAAGATGATGGTGATGATACTGAATTAGCAACAAGCAAATAAGAAAAAAGTTGTAGTGAAGCAGACATTGGAGTGTATAAAGAAATTGAAGTTGGTTGTGTCGTTAACATAGAATGAACGATAGCAGACAGGCAAAGATAATACGGTAGGGCAAGATAGGAATGAAGTGGAGGCAGAGACGCAAACGAGGAAACGTAACGGTGATGATGCTGAAGAGGAAGGGGATGGAGAATTGTAACTAGGCAAAGGTAGAGGCGAAAAATAGGGAAGTGACATGAACAGGAATAGGAACGAAGGAAGTTCTCAGTTTTAACTCGACCGTTTGGCATTTGTCTATTAAGTCTTTGTCTATATTTTGGGTTATGTCTCACGATAAATTCTGATCGCATAATTCGATTTTTGTAAAACTTGGTATGCGTCTCCATACTTTAGCCTTACAGAATCCTATTGTTTTTTAAGTTGATCTCCGCCCAAAAAATAGGGGGCGGGAGGTAAAAATGTGAAAAGGTTCAAATTTAAAAAAAATTGCGAAAGTCCATGTGAGGTATCAAATTACAGAAAATTTTAACCAAAATATGAATTTTATGTTCGTTTTTAAAACTTTTTGGGCGCTGGGGGTCAAAACGTGTTTGAAAATTTTTAATAAAATCGAAAAAATTCATGTGGCATATCAGATTAAAAGGAATATTAACTAAAAACTGAAAGTAGTGTTAATGTTTGTAAATTTTAAAATTTTGGTACGCCAGGGCCCAAAAAATAGAGCGAAAGCTTAATAAAATTGTTATTTTCATGTGGCATATTAAATTTAAGAGAATTTTAACGATAATATGAATGTAGTGTACAGTCTTCGAAATTTCAAAATTTTCTGACCTCAGAACCTCCCAAAAATGATTAAAAATCTAAAAAAAAAAAATTATGCCTGGTGCCATACTATAGGAAATTTTAGCATAAATTTCCGATTGTTTGGAATTTTTAACGTTAATTGCATGATTGCTCTACAATGGATACTGTACTAAACAAAAAATAATAGGGAATCAAAATGTTCAAATACTTTTTTATAATTGAAAAATTATCAAATATAAAAATTTATCCAATAATAAATGCACTTCGTTCAAGACACTGATCGATTTCTGCAGCTCAGGAAGCATACTAGTTTAATTATTACTAATACACTGATTTATGTTACTTTCAAAAATTGACTGTGAGTTACGATACGCATATTTTTGAAGAATATAGGGTTTCAAATACAGTTTATTTTGAAATGTTGATTTGTAATCACTAGGAATGTTCTAAAGTCAACCTCCGGTTACGTAATGCACACAAACTGGTTGTCATAAGGACACGGAGCATGCGCAGGAGCGGCCTGAAGACTTATATTATTATACTCAAGTCCACGATACGTTTTATTTGAGTAGTGACAGACGAAACGAGAAGCCTCTCCCGCCACCTATAAGGTGCATGGTAGCATTCACTGTAACGTCTCTTCGTCTGCTGGGACCGTGGCTCGAAGTGACGAACGGCGTCGGACGACGAGGCTCTCTGTCGACGGAAAGACGAGAGCAAACGGTCCGACGCTACCATCGACGGCGGTAGCCCTGGTCAGTTGCCGTCGTGTTAAAAGGTGTATGGAAGTGGTTGAGTCGTGGATGTGACTATCATGTAGTCGACTATGTTCGCCGGACAATTGTCAGCACAGCTCACAGGACAAGACTCCAACTTCCAACTTCAGAGACATTCGTAGACAGGAATAACAGACGATCGTGGGCGTGTCCTGTCGGCCGTCTAATCGAGATCCGTTCACCGCCAGGCTGAATCCGGTCACGATTGCCATCGCGTCACTTCAATTTTGGTCTCGATGGATACCTAGCGCTTGGTTGGGTACCTTGGCAGCCTTGGACAACAAAAGCTAATTAGACAACATAACATACGAATTTCTGTGGACGGCGATTATGTTAAAATGTTGCATAGACATGTATGTGTATCTTTTGTAAATAATAAAACTTTTTCTATACTTTATTTTTTCTTTTACCGGCCAACCGGAGATTAATTTCACAATAGCGCTCGTATTATTTTTAATGCAATGCCTTCAAATATTTATAAAACCGGACAATATTTTTTGTTAAATGGTATTTTGATTATATAAATAAATACAATCTGAAAAGAGACGTAAGGCTGCTCTACTTCAGAACTTCTATCACAACTTATGAAATAAAACTTTAATGAAGCACAACATTTAAGCACTGACGTTATGTTTGCAAGTATCCCCGTATCGATCGTATATTGAAGCTTTGTAGTTTCACAAATTTTATTGTTATACACTGACAATTGTTTAAGCCGAATAGGCTATTCTCAAAGAGCTGGTGAGAACAACTAAATACGAGAAACTATGTGTTACAAGGTAAACATGTGTTAAGGGTATGTATAGGTGACGGTGGAGGGGATGGGAATCCAGGTATAACAGAATACAGCTTCTAAAATGAACTAATTAATTTAATAAAGGAGGCGCATAGAATTCTGCCTGTTCATACGTTAAATTTTTATTTTTAATTTCCTTTTAATACCTAGAATTT
This sequence comes from Magicicada septendecula, assembly GCA_034769895.1. NCBI lineage: Eukaryota > Metazoa > Arthropoda > Insecta > Hemiptera > Cicadidae > Magicicada > Magicicada septendecula. The sequence continues at coordinate 410,150,320 of CM068370.1, read as the reverse complement.
CCAATAAACCAATTTTTTGTTTACCTTTTCCTATGTCATGCTTTTGTCAGTATTGTTTTTTTTTTTTAAATCTAAAAGGTGGTTGTGTTTTAAGCAGTGATCAAGTATAAGCATACAAATTGCTTGCTTTATGCTCAGCAATGCTATGTTTCAGAGCAATAACCTAGGATAGTATATACTACAAACACAAATTTTCTTCATTTCCTCTCTCTCTCTCTCTCTCTCTCTCTCGCCATCTCCCTATCTTGGTGTCTCTCTTTCTTCTCAACACTCGATCCGTAGTGGTAATCCCTCATTGTTTTTACACTCTTACTGAAGGGCGCTTATTACCAAAACACCCGTGGACTCATCTTGGACGATTCTCATGTATCATGAAACACAGCGACACAGAGAAAGAAATAAAGATAGATAGATAGTTAGATAGATAGTTAGATAGATAGGTAGAGAGAGAGAGAGAGAGAGAGAGAGAGAGAGAGAGAGAGAGAGAGAGAGAGAGAGAGAGAGAGAGAGAGAGAGAGAGAGAGAGAGAGAGAGAGAGAGAGAGAGAGAGAGAGAGAGAGAGAGAGAGAGAGAGAGAGAGAGACAGACAGACAGACAGACAGACAGACAGAGAAACAGAGAGGCAGACAGAAACAACAGATAGAAAGGAGTAAAATGAGTAAAACAGAGAAATGCAAGAGCAGAAACTGACAGACAGACAAACAGAAGCAAGAGACGCAATTACATTGAGTTAACTGTAACGTAAGGTAAGATTAACTTTAAAAATAAGAAAGCTCCAGTACCTCGGTGACATCATGAGTAAGTATCACGTACCGCAGTCATTCTATAGAGAAACATAGCCGGGAAGAGAGGTGTTGGGAGGAGAAGAGTCTCCTGGTTAGGAAATCTGAGAAACTGGACCCCTAAGTCAACAACGGAGTTATTCAAAGAAACTTTCAGCAGAGGAAGCACACCCGACAAAATGGTTACCAACATGCAAATCGGATAGGGACCAGAAGAATAATATAAAGGAGAAAAGAAGAAAACGTGCGACAAAAAATGGTGACAAAGAATGTCAGTGTATTTTAAGAATTAATATCTTTTTACAGATTTTAAAGCAAGATAAATCCAATGTTTTGTTAAACCTATCTTATTCCTTTCTTAATCTGATTTATTAACACGTTTATGACAACGTTCCAGCGTGTGTTAAGTATACACAGTACTGAAACTTTGTTATACATTTTTAGTTTTTTGCTGTCCATGACGTGCCCGTGTACCAATTACGATTCACTTACCTTATTAATCCATTTTTCGGAATCTCATGTTTTTATTTCAAATTTGTTCGCCATATTATTAGACAAGGTTTTAATTAAACATTACAGAAGGTTTATCGGAGTTTCCGAGGAAGCTTGTTATCAAGTGAAGCTGCCTGATACTGAATCTAAAACAAATATCTAATTATCTAAATTAAAATATTATCTAAAAATATTATGTTCAAAAGTGGAAAACGTGCGTTACGTAGCAATTGTTACTACACTTTTGTTGTGTGTCGTAATCTATTAAACGTAAGACTTATCTATTAATTGTAATATATTACAATTACGATTACGAATCGTGAGCCGTAAAACGTAACCTATTAATCTATTTTGTACGCTTTTAACTAGTGTGATGAAGAATTATAGGAAATTGCAGACGATGTCGACAGAGAACTGTTAGGGTAAACACCGTTGGAAGGGGGTTATGCATCCAATACCTTCTGCTATATTAAGGGTGCTTCCTGTCAATTAACAAGAGGGATGAAATTTCTTGGCAACTGCCGCGTGCTTTGATAGATTCACGTACTTCCGCTAGCAAGGACGGCAGAACTGAGCTTGTACAAAAAAAGTAAAAAAGTAAAAGTACAGCATTCTACTTATTTTAAATTTAAAGAACTTAAACATAATAAAGCAATGGTCGTTTTAAGGTTACAAAATGTTGCCTTTCGCAATACTGTTTTAAAGCTATACTCGTATGGCTTAAAATATTACGTTAAAATTGTTAAAAGTAGCATTGATTTTCCTTTCTTTATTTAAAACAACAGTTTATTTATAAATAACAACATACATTGGATCATTCAAGAAAACAAAAGCGTTCAAGAGAACTTGGTAAAATATTTCACACCGTTTATTGTTTTTTTATTGTTGAATCACTAAATTACCAAAGAGCAATCAGATTACGAGAAATTAGTCGATGGGTGTATATTATTACTCAAAATCAAACACAACTCATTATGTGTGTGTGTGTGTGTGTGTGTGTGTGTGTGTGTGTGTAATAACTTCAAATAAGTACACTGCAATAAGGTTTATATTCACCTGATAAACGTTGCATAGAAATTATTCTGCATCTTCAGAGGTTTGTTAGAATTGTAATTGAATGTTTCGCTTACAATACGGCTTACGGATAGTTAAATAACTTCGATTCCATTATCGATTGTTTTATTGTTTATTTTGTAGCTATTTATAAATATTTATAAATTATAGCTATTTATAGTTTTTTTTATAGTTTACTTTATTATTCTAATAAATGCATGATTTTAAATAAATCGTCTTGTTTTGTTTTTATTTGTGTTTGTTCTTTAATTAGTAAATTATTATTATTGTGTTCCTAAATATTAAGATTTTCCCAGGTATTCATTGTGTCACCTTTTTGTACGATTTTAATTAATTTGACATTTTGAACGTTAATAAACTATATTATAAATTTCGTAATATGTCCAGATAAAAGATGAAACAAAACATTTAAATCTATTTTAGCTAAGGAATGTAATTACAAGATTAGAAGAAATAATTTATAAGATTGTTTAAATTTAATAGAAAATAATAAGAAATATTTAGATGTTGCTCCCGTTTATTCTGTTCCATTATCTAAAATTTGAGAAAAATTAACAAATAATTTACAAAATATTTTTTGTGTTGTTTAAAAAGTTTATTACAGTATGCCTATTGGGAAAATACAAATACGAAAAAATTAACTGGTTCAAAAATTAAATTACCCGAAAACGTGGAACAGCGAAATAAACTGACTACCTATGTTTTATCTGCTTTTAGTTTTAATCTTTTACCAATTACCTAGAAGTTTTAGAAATCCAAAATATAAAAATATTGTATCTATAAACCAAAAGTGTTTTGTTAAATCTGGAGAGACATAATTTTCTAAATCTGGAACTATATTTTCCACTATTCCGAAGCAAGGAAATTTAAAAAATTTGGGATTATTAAACACTAAGAATGTAATTTCTGGAGCTTTAAGATTCACAAAGAACAAGAACAGTAAATTATACCCATATAAAATTAAAGAAGTAAAACAAGTAAATTCTGCTTATTTAGTATATGCTAAGAAAAGAGAACAAGAATTAGAGGCAATTAAGATACAAAAGGGAAAAATAGAATATTTAAATAAAAATGGATTTCTAAAAGAAGAATATAAAAAAATATTAGAAAAAGCGCAAATGGTTGAAGATACAGAAGAAGAATTAGGAAATTATATAATAGACAGCAGTGGAAGGATTTCGAATTGACTGGCTTATAAATATAAACTTTCGCTTTTGTTGTAAGTACTGTAATAAAGGTAAATTTACTTATGTTGGTGTTCTCGAAAAATGGAGTTACAGCTGTTTGTTATGGTAAAGTTTTAATAAAAATAAAAATAAAAATAAAAATAAATAAATAATGAAAACGCAATTTCCGAGATGTGTATTTTACTTTCTTGTTTTTGGTTGTTGTCCATAATTCACAGCCATAGAACAGTACAAGGGCTGCCATAACTTTTTTAAAACTTTAATTTTGTATCTCGACGTACCTTGTTTCTAAATACGGTTGATTGTTCCACAGATAGGTTGGAACATACCTAACTTAACATCAATATCACAATTTCTATCATAGCCAATATCATTTCTCAAGTAACTAAGTGGCTCACCTGTTCTAGAATTTGGTCACTAATCGTTATTTTGTTCTTATTGGCTCCTTACCTCGAAATGCCATTACCGTTGTTTTTACAGCAGAGATTTTCATATTGTATTGTTTGCAAACCTGATGAAACTTAAAAACAGACAGACAAGATACGATACGTAGTAAGATTAGGCCTACGTAGAAAAAAGTATTACAGTATGATACGTATAGTCAGAAGTATTATTAAATATGAGTAAATATTATTATTTCATATATTTTTATTAAAATGTAATTATTTTCTTATGCGAAATGCGCTTATGTTTATATTTTTACATCATATGCAATATGCGCATATTTTAATAATTTTCATAAATTTCAGATGACTAAAAATATGTTAGCTAAAGAAGCTCCTAGCGAAATTTATGATGTGAGTTTTTGGATGAAGTTTTTTGTAGTTTTCTTTATAAGTTCCCTTGATTTTTAGATATTTTTAATGGATTTTATGATTTTTTTAAATCTTGAATTTTCTTGATTTTCTTCATATTTTACATTTTATGTTTCATATATAATACTACACACACACACACACACACACACACACACACACACACACACACACACACACACACACACACACAATCTGATATATATGCACAATTTTAAGAAAATAACCATGTTTTGATTTATTTCGTATCAAAATTAAAACACCTAAAAACACTAGTGATGTACAAGGTCTGATTCTAACAAATATGTAAATTCATTAAAACAAGAGAAGAAATGTTTTAATTAATTGAACAACGCTTTTACAAAATTATGGGTTTACAATTATGATAAATTAATGTCAAAAACAATGTTACAAAATAAATATAAAATATACTGGACGAATACTATTAATAAAATTATTACTATTGTAGCGTGACAGAAAATCCACTACATTGTAAATCATATGAAATGATAAAATTTAATTACATCAAAAAAATGTTGTAATAATATTAAATGACATTTAAATAAATCAGAGGAATGAAACACAATAAGATAAAAATCCTCACTACATAATATATAAAAACCACTGTTAAAAGAAACCAAAGAAAGTATTGAAGCAACTCATCAACTCATAAATAATACCAGTACGTTACCCAGGAAGCTCAGAGCAGTAAACCAGTTACATAAGACAATATCCCGAAAAAAGAGACTCAATCAAAGAGTGGTGAATACCAAAATACTCTAAAAACAAATAGAAGAATAAAGTCAGTTCAGTGAAGAAATTCAATACTCCAAACTAAACCTCAGTCGTGATAACACCAAGTACCTTGGTTCCCAAGAATGAGGAAAGAAGAACAGAAGAGTGAAGACTAGACGAGGGACAAGAATGAAAACTAGAAGAGGGACAAGAATGAATACCAGAAGGAAGATATGAAGAAGGACCAGAAGGAAGACAGGAGGAGAGGAAGACATAGTATGAAAGAAACACCGTAGTAAAACCTATTATTATATAAACTACTATCAATCCCAAACCCACAAAAACTATGCCAAAGAAAGTATAACATCCCCAAAATCTTATAAAAATGTAATTTATTGAGAAAACTAAAGTGTTGTATAGCGTTATAAGAAGTGCACCGGCTAAAGCTATTGTGTAATAAAGAAAATAAACTAGTCTTAACGGTCCATGATGACTAAAGGTCTGGTCTGAGATAATAAGACTCAGAATATCAGAACCAACAGTGAAAGTGAATTTGTATAAGTGTTTTTTAAAAAATGCAATAAACTTAAAGTTGGTGATACTATAACTTAGTAGTATGCTATATCACAACTTTAAAGTCTAATAATAACCAGCATGATAAAATAATAAAATGGAAGGTTTCCAGTATTTTATTATTTTTATGTAAATCCTTATTTAAAAGACCTTTGTAAAAAAGGATGATAATAAATAGAGTATGGGAATTAATGTTTGCTGATGTGGGGAATCACAATAATAATGATTTAAACCAAAAAGGAATGGTACTAATATAGTATGAATAAGTGTAACATGTTTAAATAGACTATTATTTCACAGTCCTAAAATCAATGTATTAAATAAATGTATTTGTAAGGTTTATTAGAAAATAAGATTTATGTTATGTGTTTTAAAAAAGAATTATGTTTGATAAATAATAACCTACATACCAGTAATAATGTACTAAAAGGTATGCTATGTTAGATTGAAAATAGTCAAAAGAGATATGTTTAAGCTGTATCTGCAATATGTTAAATTGTGCAGATTAATAAACAATGTTCATAATTAATTATTTTAATAACTGTAGTGTTAATTAACTACTACACAAAACAATAAGTTATAGATCATGTTATTTTCATATAATTGTAGTTATGTAAAGTCAGAGGAGGAATCAAGTTTAATTTATTGAGAAAGAAAGAAATATAAAATTCTAAAATCTAGGCCATTTGGTGAAATCAGAGAACCAATATAAAATAGTATAATTCACTAATAAATCCTATAAACTACCCAGATTTGTATAAGATAACACAATTAACTACTACTAGGAATGATCCTATGAATTAAAATGACAATAAGGAGATATACCTTAACATTTTGTAAATTGTCAAAATATATAAATTAATTAATTTTAGAGAGCAATATCAAATCTACAAATTAACACAAAAAACCAGTTCAAAGGTGTAATTTATATGTATTTAAGGAAAGGAAGAGAAATATGACTAATTAAAATTTATTATAATAGTATTAATAATATTTAAAATGGAAGGAATTTTATATAAAAACGGAAATCCAATTTTGAGCCTATATTTCCAAAGTGTGAACAAAATTTGTTAATTTCCACAAAATGTCTACAGATATGGACTATAATACATCAATTTAAAGGGAATAAGATGATTAAACTAATAATAAGATTAATAATTCATAAAAGTAAGGAATAAAATAGAAAAATTCCATATATAATGTAATATTTTCTAATGTGTATGAAATCGAAAAATGTTAACAATACTTTTTCAAGGATTAACTGGGCAAGATTTATGACCAAGTTAATTAGTCTTTTGTTGAATATCAAGCTGAATAGGTGTGTGACAAAAACGTTCTTTAAACCGAGTCGAACATGAAGCTAACGTTTTAGCCATTGAAATCAGTGAACGGTAGTTAGACAAATTAGACACTTTTTGAAGCCAATAATATAAAAACATTCACGACAATAGTGAAAACAAACCTTTAACTTCACTAAACGAGTGACAGTAAACAGTAAAACATTATATTACAACTGATTTACTCTACAAACCTAACCGCAACTTGAAAACTTAACCGTAATAGTTGAACAAAATAGAAAATAAACTAACTAACGCAAATTTACACAGAACACTTCACCAGAATACACTAAATAGATTAACAGACTTATTACACCAGTGCGGGGACATTTTAGACCTTGATGAAGGTAATTTTATAGTAATTTTCTGACTCGACGCATATACCATAGCCGAGACCAACCCAAGGAGCGGCCATCTTGAAAACGAAACCTGCCTACTACATCGCAGAGACTGACGTCACATCAGTCTTCATTGGTTCGACAAAACATTTATTCTTATATCATAACCTGAATTATTTAAATACTATTGAATAGTAATTATTGTATTTATATGTGTTAACTGTTAATGTTATACTTTCTCGTCACCCTTCTCTGACTATTAATTCTTAATCGCTCAATGAACCTGTCTTTAATATAATATAACATAAAATTTTGTTCTGTATGACAATCGATAATTCCTGAGACAGAGTCGATAATTGCTCTCCATCGATAAGATATCGATTATTTATCTAAAATTGTCAATAAATCTTTATATTTCTATTATTTTGTATCTGTACTTATTTCACAGGGTAATTTAAGGGTATTTATAAGGCTGAAGGTATTAAGTGAAAAGAATATACTCTATTTTGAACAAGATATTGGACCAGTAAGGAAAGTCACCAATCGATTATTACCTGGAGTTAATCTATTTAACTCCAGACTTGGTGCACATCTTCAAGAAATGCTCGACGGTCAATAAATACTTACCTGTTACTAAAATTTTCACAGAACCCTTTAAAAAACAGATTTATCTAGTATACATACTTCTATAAACATAAACAAAATTATTTTATTGTTTGGAAATTCTATTACTATTGAAATTTCCATTTTATTTTTATTCTTTTGTAACGACCGGCATACAGCGGTCTGGTGACCAAGTGGCTAGCCCAAATAGTGGCATTTGATCAGATTACAGCCAACGAAAGGTCGTCTAGTTACAAAGTGGCGTCCAACTTAGAGGGCTTAATAATCTAAGCTTGGCAGCGATTGATTGATAGACAGCAGAAAGATGCAGAGACGAGCTACATCGAAAAAGAGGGCGGCAGAGGCCGAGAAAGAGATTGACATGGGGGATAAGGAGGCAACACCTGTTGAAGATCCAGAAGTGTTACTACCCCCGGTGGAACATAAACAACCCGAACCACCAGAGGAACAAGCTGAAGTAACAACGCAGACAGTGGAAGTCAATGTCCCAGAGAAGGAGAGATCTAGAACAATGGAAGAGAACATAATGGAAATGTTCAGGCAAATGAGAAAGGACATTGAAGAAAATAGTAAAAAGATGGAGAATAAACTGGATTCCACAGAAGAAAATAATAAGAAGTTGAGTGAAGACTTGAATAACAAACTGGATTCCACTAACAAGAAGATGGACGAAAACAGTAAGGATCTGAAGGAAAACAACCATTCACTAAATGAAAAACTAGAGGATCTGAAGGAAGATAACCGATCCACAAAGGAAGAATTGGGCCGTAAGATAGAGAATACCAATAAGAGGATCGAAGAAACCAGTAAAAATTTGAGTAAGAAGATGGAAAGGAAAATGGAAGAAAACAATAAGAGTTTAGAAGAGAAAATGGAAGAAACCAGTAGGAAAATAGAAAATGACAACCAACAATTAAGGGAAGAATTGAGAGAGGACAATTTACGGCTGAGAGAAGAATTAAGAGAAGCGAACCAAGAGAACATGAATAAATTAGACGAGAGAATTGAGTTAGCCAAAGAGGAATTAAATAAAAAGATAACAGAGACCAAGAAATCAATAGTAAAGAAATTAGAACAGGAAGTTGTGGTTGTTAACCAGCAGATCCGAGAGGTAGACGAAAGATGTCGGCTAACAGAAAACGAAGTGCTGGAAGTCCGTGAGGTAATAACAAAGGAAATTACTCAGGTCCAAGAACAGCAGAAGACAAAAATAGAGGAGACCAAGAAATTTGCTCTGGAGGAAGTAAATAAAGTAAGAACCCAAGTAACAGAAAAATGCGACGGCGTGGAAGCCGCCATGGTAAACATAACTGGACAGATGCGTCAGAGCCAGGAGGAGATAGAGTCAATCAAAAACAGACCATCGGGATATCACAGTTTCCCCATGTCAGAGAACCGAGAATGGCTGAATTTCCGACAATACAAACGGAAGCCAATGGAGTTCTTGGCACGAATAGAGGAGTACATCGAGAAACACCGAGGGAACCGATGGGTTCAGAATAGAGAAATCCTTGACGAGTCGTTTCGGGAAGTGAATGACCATTGGTGGATGGCAAACCGGAGCGACATCAATAACTATGAACAGTTCAGGAGTATGTTCAAGGCCAAATACTGGTCAGAGACCACACAGAATCTCATCAGAGATAATATCTGCCACGGCCGCTACCAACCACAAGTCGGCAGCTCAATGACAGCGTATTTCCTCGGCAAAGTGTGTATGGCCAAGCACTTAGAACCAGCCATACCGGAGGAATGCTTAATTAACAAGCTGTCTTATCATTATGATGAGGAAGTGATTCGCGCTAGGAGGGGCAGCCAGATAAAAACCATCCAGGCAATGACCGAACTCCTGGAGAATTATGAGAACGAAGATTACTACAGGCAAAGTCGTAGGAGAAGTGATGGGCCCGAACCAAGGACGTACCAGAATAATAACCAAGGTGCGAACCACGTAAATAATGGGTACCAAGGAGTTCGGACATACCCGCGAAATAATAATTATAATAATGGAAATACTGGAAATAATACCAATTACAATGACAGTAATAGAACGGGTCCCAACCAGCAAAACCCGAATCGACCCTCTAATGGTTATCAGGGTAACCACAATCCCAACCCTGGTAACGTAAATAGTCAGAGAAGCCCCAATTATGGTAACAGTTCCTACCATAATAATGCTAATCGTGTGGGTCCCAATAATAGTAATTTTAGTAATAATAGGTTTCCTCGCCCAAGAGTGAACTTCATACGGGCCACAGATGGAAGACAGCGAGGTTTCAACCACCATAGAGGGAACAGTTACCGAAGATACGAAGAAAGGCGGAGGAGCCTAGAACGGGACCAACCGAGGTACTATCCGACGCGCAGGAGTAATAGTTTGGACAATACTGAACAGAGGTCGCACCATGAACGACCAGAAGACCATAGAACAGATCGGCAAATAACCACCCTGAGCTTCCCGAATGAGGCATCCAATAATATGGCTCAAAGAAATAATGATGCCGAGCCTTTAAACGGGCACAGGCAGTAAGAAATAACCAGAACCCATTACTGCTTCTGACTACTGGGTATGATAATGAGAATGAGTGCAATATAATAAATAATCACAATCGTATTACCATCATCGGGTGCAACTACCTGAAAGACATCAGACAGGAGTTATTGGAAGAGGATAACAGGAGTCCCACCAATAACTTCAATAATGAAATTATACATGTTGACGCCAAGGTAGAAGGCATCCCAGCCAAGTTAATGATCGATACTGGGTCAAACGTATCAATAATAAACACGACGGAACTGGAGAGGATACAGCAAGAGTGCGGGAGAACTTTACCAACATTGCCATTGAATAATATTGTTTTGTTGGGAGCAACCGGCCGACAAAACAAAACTATACGTAGACAAGTCTCCGCCAGTGTGATGAGCTGTGGTATGGCGATAGACATGGAATTCTTGGTGGCGAGCGGTCTGCCATTCAATATACTGGTCGGGTGTGATGTGCTTAGGAGAAATTCCGCCATCATTGACCTAAGAACTGAAACATTATCACTATATTCAAACGGACATACTTGGACGGCGAACTTGGTGGGTAGTGACCAAGTCGTTCCCGATAGTATCCATCAGCAAATCCGAAAAATCAATTACATCCAACCAACATCCATAATTGAACAGAGAATAGACGACACATCCAATGAAGATTTATGGTCGCAAAAAATCCAGGAGATCAGGAATTTCCGGAGCGGTACAACTGGAGAAGGGTTAACAACAAACCAAGCGAACAAATTAATCGATATATACAATAAATACAAATCAGTCTTTTCTGATGAGCCCGGTAAAGTGAAGAATTTCCAGTGTACTCTACAATTCCGAGACACTGTAGACTTTAACCGGAAGTCTTACCCCATTGCGCAATCACGAAAGCAGGCAGTAAGAGCTGAAATAGAGCAAATGATTAACCGTGACATTATAGAGAGTAGCCATTCCCCTTACACAAGTCCTATCGTGGCTATTCCTAAGAAAAACGGACAAGTCCGTTTATGTTTAGATGCGCGCGAGATAAATAAAATGATCATAAATGACAGGACTTCGCCCGGTGAGATTGAGGAGATATTAAAACGATTCCACGGTACCAAATACTTCACTACCTGGGATACGGTGTGCGGATACTGGCAGGTGGAATTACATCCACAGAGTCGCCAGTATCTGGCCTTTATATTCGAAGGGCGGAACTACCAGTTTAAGAGGTTGCCCTTCGGACTGGTAAACTCAGTCGCAGTCTTTGTGCACTGCATGGATCAAATACTTGGCCAAGAAGCACTAAAATTCACCACCGTATATGTCGATGACTTGCTAGTGTCCTCAGAAACTTGGGAGGAACACTGCTACCGTGTGGAACATGTCTTACAGAAGCTAGCCGCAAACAATATTACTCTGAAGTTAGCAAAGTCTCATTTTATTGCTAAAGAGATACAATTCCTGGGCTTCATATTAAACGATAAGGGAATCTCACCGTCGGCTGAAAAAGTCGAAGCAATTCAGAACTTTCCTACACCAAAGAATCGAAGGCAGTTACAGTCGTTCCTGGGACTCTGTAACTACTACCGCAAGTTCCAGGAAAAGTACTCCGAACTGACTGCCAGATTCCAGCAGCAACTGTCATCTAAAAATAAATGGATCTGGGGTAATGAACAACAAAACATATTGACTCTCATAAAACAAAAATTTCTTAAACATATTATACTCCGTCACCCAGATTTTAACAAGCCTTTCTTTCTTAATTGCGATGCCAGTGACATCAGCCTTGGCACTACTTTATATCAAGAGGATGAGGAGGGCGAGCATCTTGTAATCTGTTTTGCCAGCAGAGCTCTGAACCAGAGTGAGAAAAACTATCATGTGAAAGAGAAGGAGTTATTGAGTGTCGTGTTCGCGTGCGGAAAGTTCCGTACATATATTCTTGGTTATCCCGTTACCGTCCGGACAGACCATAAATCTATCTCGTTCCTTAAGAGATGTAAGCTGAGTCATGGAAGGTTAACGCGGTGGATACTATTGCTGCAAGAGTACGACCTGAAATGGGAGTATATCCCCGGAAGGAAGAATGTCATCGCGGACGTATTGTCTAGAGTTGACATTGACAAGCAAACGTTCGAAGGGGAGAAGGAGAGTATTCTGAAGGTGTACCATATTCTCAGCAGCAGCGCCGGTCTACAATCAGTTCTAGAACAATTAAGCACACACCAACAAGCTGACCCGAAATTAATTAATATTATCTCAAGATTGGAAGCAGGAGATGAAACCATATCCCGATATTATACTATACATAAGGGAATCCTGTTTTCCAAACCATCATTATTTAAGGAGGAATGGAATGTAATAATTCCAACCCATATCGAGAAAGAGGTAGTGATCAGTTATCATGTTCGATATGGGCATATGGGCGCTTTAAAGGTGGTAAAGGCCCTGGAAGAAAACTGTTATATAAAGGACATCAATCGGAAGGTACGGAGGTATATTAGAAACTGTCGCATCTGCCAACTCGTAAAAACTAATAACGAGAAAAGAGAAGGGCAGATGATTCCAATAACATCACAGTTTAAACTTGAGAAAGTATTCCTGGATATCTGCGGGCCATTTCCCCGCAGTGGAGGCCGCCACCGATACAGATATATCGTCATCATTATGGACCATTACACTAAGTTCATAAAGCTATACCCAGCAAATCGGGCGACTACGAAGAAAGTTCTTAATATCCTGATCGACCAGTACTTCCCAACCGTCGGAAGACCGGTATCGATCATAACCGACCACGGAACGCAATTCAAGGGGAGGAGATGGCGAGATACACTGCTATCCATGGGAGTTCACACATACAAGACATCCGTATACCACCCAAGCAGTAACCCGGCCGAAAGAGTCTTACGAGAGGTGGGGCGCCTATTAAGAACATATTGCCATGATCAGCAGAGAAGGTGGCAAGAATACTTGGAGGCCACTGAAGAATTCCTCAACCTGGCCTACCATCCAGCCATAGGAATAACCCCATACTCCGCAATGTACGAGAGACAACCCCCTAGAGAAATTGCAGACATCTTGGAGTTCCCAAGAGAACATAAATATAAATTCAATAAAATTCAATTTTGTAATAAGGTGGCCGAAGATCAGGAGAAACGGCGGAGCAAATACAATAAATGCATGGGTAAGGTTATCCATTATACCATTGGAGAGAAGGTGTTGTTGAAGAATAGGGAATTACCCAGTTCCCTAGAAGGGATAACAAAAAAGTTATTGCTCCTGTATACTGGTCCCTATATCGTCTCAAAAGACAATAACAACAACACCTACGAAATCAAAGAAATAAGTTCAAGTAAAGTCAAGGGTGTTTTTAACCAGGCATCCATGAAGAAATTTTATGATTAAAAAAACAACTAAATTCAAAAAATAAGTAAGTTCACCTTACATACCAAGAAAATATGAAAAAACTTTATGGCTAGAATAGAAGAGAAGAAGTTTAAAAACATAAAATCAACTAAATTCAAAAAATAAGTAAGTTCACCTTACATACCAAGAAAATATGAAAAAACTTTATGGCTAGAATAGAAGAGAAGAAATTTAAAAACATAAAATCAACTAAATTCAAAAAATAAGTAAGTTCACCTTACATACCAATAAAATATGAAAAAACTTTATGGCTAGAATAGAAGAGAAGAAGTTTAAAAACATAAATTCAACTAAATTCTAAAAAAAATAAGTAAGTTCACCTTACATACCAAGAAAATATGAAAAAACTTTATGGCTAGAATAGAAGAGAAGAAGTTTAAAAACATAAAAACAACTAAATTCAAAAAAAAAATAAGTAAGTTCACCTTACATACCACGAAAATGTGAAAAAACTTTATGGCTAGAATAGAAGAGAAGAAGTTTAAAAACATAAAAACCCCAAAATTCTAAAAAGGTGTGAGCCAATCTTACATAAAAGATTATTTGAAAGAAATTATTTGAAAAGAAGAATAATATAAGAAGAGTTTGAAATAAGTCAACAAAATTTTAAACATAAATGAGATCACCTTACATACCGATTATCTAAGAAAAACTTTATGGCTATAATATAATAATAAAGAAGGAGAGAATTTAAAAATAAAACCATCTAAGGTCAAAAAACAAATAATTCTAGACAGTTTAATCATGTCTAAGTTCAATATGAAGAGTAAAAACCTTTCCGTAAAATGTTGTTGAAGGAAATAAAAAAGAAAAAATTCTTTAATACGATTTAAGTGAGTGAATAAAATAAAGTACAAAAACTTCTTTGGAATTATGAGAGAATGAAACTTTAAGTGGTATGAGTAGAAAATATGACCTCATAATGAAATAAATAAAAAAACCAGCATTTGCAAGTATAATCGCAATGACCGGAATAATGTGAAAATAATGTCAAAAATGTATGTAGTTAAATGAATTAATATAAAATGATTTATAAATTAAATGACAATTATGATAATGACAGTTATAAAAAATTCTAGAAAATAGAACAAGTGGAAATTTTAAGAACCAAGAAACAGTCTAAAAATGTCACAAAGATATGCTACTACAAATAATGCAGATTATAATGAAAAAACCAGAAGGTAATAAAGAATTTATAACCAAAAGGTTTATATGATAATAAAAGTATAAAAAGGTAATAATAGGAGAGCTTCCTACCATAATATCAAATGAAAGAAACATCCAGATAATAAGTCAGATGAACAACTGAGATAGAAATATTAAAATCTCTGAGAAGTATAATAAGTAATAAGTGAAGTATCCCAAAGATATTTTTTTAAATAGTAACAAATGTGTACTATTCTGAATAATTTTTTTAATCTGTCTGATGATAATTCCAGCAGGATTAATATATTTTTTGAGCAGAGATGATTTGCCTCTGTACTCAAATATGTGTGAAGTATTGGACAGCAGAGGAAAGTAGCGTACAGTGCCTCTCTGAACTGAACCAGCTCACAAAGTAGGGAACGATAGGGAGAAAATATCCCAAGGAGAAAATACTAAGAAGAAATATAAAAATGAAATAATAAATATGAAACTCAGAAGAATATTACTATCAAGGAAGATCAAGTGAGAGTGATATAAACTCAGATATAAATAAGAGAATTTTAAAATGGAAGGAAGTCCAAAATAATAACAAACTTTGAATAATTATCATAAGCAATTGTTTCAGACAAAGCAAGTATAGTCTGAAAAAATTACTTCTGGAGAAGGGCATTCTGTAGCGTGACAGAAAATCCACTACATTGTAAATCATATGAAATGATAAAATTTAATTACATCAAAAAAATGTTGTAATAATATTAAATGACATTTAAATAAATCAGAGGAATGAAACACAATAAGATAAAAATCCTCACTACATAATATATAAAAACCACTGTTAAAAGAAACCAAAGAAAGTATTGAAGCAACTCATCAACTCATAAATAATACCAGTACGTTACCCAGGAAGCTCAGAGCAGTAAACCAGTTACATAAGACAATATCCCGAAAAAAGAGACTCAATCAAAGAGTGGTGAATACCAAAATACTCTAAAAACAAATAGAAGAATAAAGTCAGTTCAGTGAAGAAATTCAATACTCCAAACTAAACCTCAGTCGTGATAACACCAAGTACCTTGGTTCCCAAGAATGAGGAAAGAAGAACAGAAGAGTGAAGACTAGACGAGGGACAAGAATGAAAACTAGAAGAGGGACAAGAATGAATACCAGAAGGAAGATATGAAGAAGGACCAGAAGGAAGACAGGAGGAGAGGAAGACATAGTATGAAAGAAACACCGTAGTAAAACCTATTATTATATAAACTACTATCAATCCCAAACCCACAAAAACTATGCCAAAGAAAGTATAACATCCCCAAAATCTTATAAAAATGTAATTTATTGAGAAAACTAAAGTGTTGTATAGCGTTATAAGAAGTGCACCGGCTAAAGCTATTGTGTAATAAAGAAAATAAACTAGTCTTAACGGTCCATGATGACTAAAGGTCTGGTCTGAGATAATAAGACTCAGAATATCAGAACCAACAGTGAAAGTGAATTTGTATAAGTGTTTTTTAAAAAATGCAATAAACTTAAAGTTGGTGATACTATAACTTAGTAGTATGCTATATCACAACTTTAAAGTCTAATAATAACCAGCATGATAAAATAATAAAATGGAAGGTTTCCAGTATTTTATTATTTTTATGTAAATCCTTATTTAAAAGACCTTTGTAAAAAAGGATGATAATAAATAGAGTATGGGAATTAATGTTTGCTGATGTGGGGAATCACAATAATAATGATTTAAACCAAAAAGGAATGGTACTAATATAGTATGAATAAGTGTAACATGTTTAAATAGACTATTATTTCACAGTCCTAAAATCAATGTATTAAATAAATGTATTTGTAAGGTTTATTAGAAAATAAGATTTATGTTATGTGTTTTAAAAAAGAATTATGTTTGATAAATAATAACCTACATACCAGTAATAATGTACTAAAAGGTATGCTATGTTAGATTGAAAATAGTCAAAAGAGATATGTTTAAGCTGTATCTGCAATATGTTAAATTGTGCAGATTAATAAACAATGTTCATAATTAATTATTTTAATAACTGTAGTGTTAATTAACTACTACACAAAACAATAAGTTATAGATCATGTTATTTTCATATAATTGTAGTTATGTAAAGTCAGAGGAGGAATCAAGTTTAATTTATTGAGAAAGAAAGAAATATAAAATTCTAAAATCTAGGCCATTTGGTGAAATCAGAGAACCAATATAAAATAGTATAATTCACTAATAAATCCTATAAACTACCCAGATTTGTATAAGATAACACAATTAACTACTACTAGGAATGATCCTATGAATTAAAATGACAATAAGGAGATATACCTTAACATTTTGTAAATTGTCAAAATATATAAATTAATTAATTTTAGAGAGCAATATCAAATCTACAAATTAACACAAAAAACCAGTTCAAAGGTGTAATTTATATGTATTTAAGGAAAGGAAGAGAAATATGACTAATTAAAATTTATTATAATAGTATTAATAATATTTAAAATGGAAGGAATTTTATATAAAAACGGAAATCCAATTTTGAGCCTATATTTCCAAAGTGTGAACAAAATTTGTTAATTTCCACAAAATGTCTACAGATATGGACTATAATACATCAATTTAAAGGGAATAAGATGATTAAACTAATAATAAGATTAATAATTCATAAAAGTAAGGAATAAAATAGAAAAATTCCATATATAATGTAATATTTTCTAATGTGTATGAAATCGAAAAATGTTAACAATACTTTTTCAAGGATTAACTGGGCAAGATTTATGACCAAGTTAATTAGTCTTTTGTTGAATATCAAGCTGAATAGGTGTGTGACAAAAACGTTCTTTAAACCGAGTCGAACATGAAGCTAACGTTTTAGCCATTGAAATCAGTGAACGGGAGTTAGACAAATTAGACACTTTTTGAAGCCAATAATATAAAAACATTCACGACAATAGTGAAAACAAACCTTTAACTTCACTAAACGAGTGACAGTAAACAGTAAAACATTATATTACAACTGATTTACTCTACAAACCTAACCGCAACTTGAAAACTTAACCGTAATAGTTGAACAAAATAGAAAATAAACTAACTAACGCAAATTTACACAGAACACTTCACCAGAATACACTAAATAGATTAACAGACTTATTACACCAGTGCGGGGACATTTTAGACCTTGATGAAGGTAATTTTATAGTAATTTTCTGACTCGACGCATATACCATAGCCGAGACCAACCCAAGGAGCGGCCATCTTGAAAACGAAACCTGCCTACTACATCGCAGAGACTGACGTCACATCAGTCTTCATTGGTTCGACAAAACATTTATTCTTATATCATAACCTGAATTATTTAAATACTATTGAATAGTAATTATTGTATTTATATGTGTTAACTGTTAATGTTATACTTTCTCGTCACCCTTCTCTGACTATGAATTCTTAATCGCTCAAAGAACCTGTCTTTAATATAATATAACATAAAATTTTGTTCTGTATGACAATCGATAATTCCTGAGACAGAGTCGATAATTGCTCTCCATCGATAAAATATCGATTATTTATCTAAAATTGTCAATAAATCTTTATATTTCTATTATTTTGTATCTGTACTTATTTCACAGGGTAATTTAAGGGTATTTATAAGGCTGAAGGTATTAAGTGAAAAGAATATACTCTATTTTGAACAAGATATTGGACCAGTGAGGAAAGTCACCAATCGATTATTACCTGGAGTTAATCTATTTAACTCCAGACTTGGTGCACATCTTCAAGAAATGCTCGACGGTCAATAAATACTTACCTGTTACTAAAATTTTCACAGAACCCTTTAAAAAACAGATTTATCTAGTATACATACTTCTATAAACATAAACAAAATTATTTTATTGTTTGGAAATTCTATTACTATTGAAATTTCCATTTTATTTTTATTCTTTTGTAACGACCGGCATACAGCGGTCTGGTGACCAAGTGGCTAGCCCAAACAGTGGCATTTGATCAGATTACAGCCAACGAAAGGTCGTCTAGTTACACTATTAATACAATTAATACTGTAGGAGTAAGAGGAAAAAGAAGTGGACTATACGAAACAGAAAGCATATTGAGTTGATCGTGAACACACATTCTTTCTTGGATTCATACAGTAAAGTTTCGACTCTCAATTCTGTAAGTTTTAATGTGAATAGTGCCATAAAATTGAATTCTATAAGACCTCAAACAAAACAAATATTTTCAGTCAGATAAGGTAATCAAAATGTAATATTCAATTTTTATGTATCTAGTACGTCACTATGAGCAATAATTGGAACTGTTTATGTCGGAGATTGCTTATACGTTAGGCGTTACTATTTAAAAAAATCAGACTAAAGAATAAATCATATATATAATATCTTCAAATAAATACACTGCAAATAGGTTTATTTTCACCTGACGCACGTTTACAGAAATTATTCTGTATCTTCAGAAATTTGTTTGAATTGTAATTGAATGTTTCGCTTACAATATAGTTAACGGATAATCGGAGACCTTACATTATATGGGAGACCTGCAGGAAACTCAACGAGTTACTTACAAAGAAATAATGGACGAAAACACCAAATATATAGCTTATAATTCATAAATGCTCAAATTTTTTGTAATATATTTTATATTATTAAAAATAAACCTTGTAACAGCAATATATTTTATTTTGTAAATTACTTATGTTGTGATAGTAATTCAACTGTCCTCAACAACTATATATTTATTTATGGCGATGGAAGTTTTATTTGTGTGTAATATATAAATTTTGACTGGATATTAATAATTATTAACGCGAGCGAGAGAAATAATTTTATTAGAATTTATTAAACTTTAAATAGAAAGTTGAAAGTTGATAACAAAACGTTCCTGCGACCACCTTTTTCGCTTTAATACTGATGACAGTTTGTTACAATCTACATTTAATCTTGTAAAGAAAAGTATTTAAGAACTGTTAAAGTGTTACCTTCTTAAAAATGTTTAAGAAGGTAACTGTTACTGAATTTCTTTAGTAAAGTAAACTGTTACTGATATTCGTTCGTAAAGTAAAAGTAAAATGACTTCTTTAATTTTTATTTGCTTCTTAATCGAACTAAAGTCAATAAAAAGTAAAGTACCGTTTACCAAATGGTAAAAGCTTAAGAGCATGATAATGTCTTTCAGCCGCCAGCTAAACGCAACATTATTATAGTTACTGACTGACTGATTGGTTACATACCTATCTACACCTATGCAGTGTTGTTTGCTTGTTAGGTCTTTAATCTGCGACGGACGTTAGCACGTTAGCGGTCGCGGTTTTAGTTAACGATTCCCGGCTGGTAAATGATGACGTCATGCAGCGTGATGCGTTACAGAAATTTTCAAATGACCCCCAGCCATAAGACATTATCATGTCAAAATAACAATCCAATTTCGACAAATATATAAATGAAATACACTAAATTAAATACGTTATTCTTTTTTTTTGTTAGTTTATAGTATTCGAATTAGTAGTTTATTCTTTTATAAATTTAGTAAAACAGTTCAGCGTAAGTTTCACTTTATAACTTATTTGCTTTTCCTAATAACTGGTTTATAATTACAATCACCTTATCTGAAAAAAATTTTCTAATTTTGAGATTTAACGTTTCAACGCATCAACCGATTGTAGCAAAACATGGTATGCCTGTCCACACTTTTACCCTACAGAATCGTTATGTTTTTGAGATTAATCCCTCCAAGATTGAAGGGGTGAGAGACAAAAATATGGGGTCAAATTATTAATGAATCGCACAAGCCATGCAGGGTATCAAATTAAAGGGAATTTAAACTATAATTTGAATATAGTATTCACTTTAAAAAAATTTTAATGATAAATTTGCAAAATTCATGTGGTGTAAATTAAAAAGAATTTAAAGTGACATTTGAATATAATGTTAAGGTTTGGAAATTTAAAAATTATGGGCCCCATAACAAAAAAAAATATATAAAAATTTGAAAAAATTCTGAAATTCGAGCACGGTGTCACACTATTAGGAACTGTACCCAAGGCCGAATGTTTCCAATTTTCAGTGTTTATTGTATGATTGTGTTATGTACAATTGTTATTCAAAGAAGTAGATAAATAGGAATTTTTGTAATTTTTCCCATAATTGAAATTTATGAAAAATATATTTTCATCGTTCAAAATCGTGACTACGTTCTGTAGCTTAGGGACCATATTAGTAACATTTAAGGAATCAGTAATTGTGATGGGAATTTTATTCGTTTCTAGCGTGCCAAAGACTGTATTTAGATATGAATATTTGGATAGGGCTTTATAACAATCCGACGTGTTTTCCTCGTTGCTCATAACTTTTTGTTGCTTTTAAATATATGTATATATATACGTTGATACGTACGTACAACGAGCCACTTGATATTTTTGTACTATTATATAACATAAGATGAAAAGACGGCTGGAACAATTGTTGGGACTCCGCCGCTACCTGGTTTAGAACAAAAGGCTTTAAACAGAACAATAGTTCCTTCATCATTGAGCTGCCTACATTGCACTCTCCTCCTTTGTACCCACAGAATTGTGATTACTGTTACACCAGCGCGAGTGCGCGCGCGCACACACACACAAACGGAACGTGATATGCCGGAAAATTACGCCACACGTTCACAATGTAGACGAACGCCGCGATGCACAGCGTCGGCATACAGCGATGTGTTTTTCCCAACTTAATTTAACTAATACAGTTGACACTCTATATAATTATAAAACGCGCTCACATATATATACACACACACACACACACACACACACACACACATTACAGTATTGAAACCTATAGATATAGATGTATATATAATTAAAACATGTTAAACATAGTTAATATTAATGGTGCGTTTAAAAAGTAATGAGACCAATTTATAAAATTAATTATTTATACAATGATTGTTAAAGAACTTTATTACATTTTTCTTCTCCGTCTTCTTTTCCTTCTCTTTCTCCTTCTTCTTCACTTCATGTCATTGCCTGCAACGCCTGTTCCGGTAGCCACACCGGACGTCGTTGCCCTTGGACGTCCCGCAATTTACTGACTTCTGGGTTTGTAATTCAGGGTTTATTTCGGTCAACAGTCTCGAAGGTGCAGGAGAATTATCACAACAGCGGAGAGAGCTAAAGTGTGTAGAGGAGTTAACCCCGCATGCGAGCTCAGAGACAATAAAGTGGCAGCCCCACCACAGAGGCATTCCTGCACGCCGACCGAAACGCATCCAGGGGAGGAGACCCTATTACTAGCAGAAACCAAGAATATTCTTGGAACTAGTAGGTAACAATTCTATTGTCTTAAAAATACTCCCCTTGATAAGCCACACATTTTCAGAGACGTGGATCTCACTGGTTGAAACCAGTACTAGAAATCTTCTTCGTCATCATCATCATCATCATCATCTTCACATCACGGCATAGTAATGGTGGTGCCTGTTCCGCCTTCAAAGATCCTCCAGCCATCTCCCCTGGGTCTACCCGCACACCTGTCTCCTGTAGGTTTATAATTTCAGGCTCGTTTCACCAGTCTTGAATCTGACATTCTTTCTAGGCGTTCTTTCCACCGTTGTTTAAAACTTGTAATTTTTCGTTCAAGTTAAAAATTTGTAATTCTTCTCCTATGACCTCACTCTTTATACGATCAAGTTTGGAACACCTTTTAAATCCTCTTAAGAACGCCATTTGCGAGGCGTGTATTTTACTTTCTTGTTTCTCGGATGTCGTCCACAATTCACACCCATAGGACAGAATAGAGATCGCCATAACTTTGTAAAAATGTAATTTGGTATTTCGTCCATCTTGTTTCTAAAAATACGATTGATTGTCCCACAGATCGTCTGTAAATTACCTAACATAACATCAGTAATATAGTTCTTATCATAGCCAACATCATATCCCAAATAGTTAAAATGGCTCATCTGTTCTACAAATTTTATTATTATTATTATGATTTTGATGCTGGTGCTGCTGATGATGATGATGATTATTATTAGACTATTATTATTATTATTTGTTCTTATTACTTAAAATCTTGACAGTTATCTGGCAGACAGTATCTTTTTGGTGTTACTTACTTGTTCAAAATAACTGTCCCCA
Source organism: Magicicada septendecula (assembly GCA_034769895.1). NCBI lineage: Eukaryota > Metazoa > Arthropoda > Insecta > Hemiptera > Cicadidae > Magicicada > Magicicada septendecula. The sequence goes on along the minus strand of CM068370.1, from coordinate 410,127,124 downwards.
AGTTGGTTTTTGTGTTTTTGAAACAGAAAACAATCACACTGACTAAAGACCTTTATAGGTGGGCTACCACAGAATGCCATTTTTTCGCCAAATATTTTTTTTTCACAGAGAGTGAAATAACGTGATACACCGTTATCGTGATGAAGTATTCAGGATTCAAAAATTCCTTTATTCCTTCCTTCCTTTTCGTGGTACTTCAGTCCCTACTTTACTCTGACCTCATCATCATCATCGCCTATTCCAAGGATTAAACTTCAACGTCCGTTCCCGCTCGCTCTACACGGTTTACTTGTCCTGTTCGATCCACTTTGTTCTTGGCCGTCCCAAACTACGCCGTCCTTTTACAACGTAATGTAGCACCCTCCGCGCTATGTTAGTTTGTCGTTGTCGTTGTAGACGGGCAGTCATTTCTGGATACATTATATATTAAAAATATACAGTTTAGACCTGATATCTACATTCTTCATCTGGTTGATAAGCTCATACTCAGCGGCAGCTCGCAGAAATCTCATTTCCGCGGCCTGTATACGCTGGTTTTCCTTCTTAGTTAAAGTTCACGTTTGACACCCGTAGAGAAAAGCAAGTACTGGGACACTTTAAAAAAACATAAGAAACGTGTATTTGCAACTTAATTTTTATAGTGTTAATAATTGTGCGACACATATTTTGAAATGTGTTTATTTCCTTTTCAAAGTCGTAATTGACATCAAAACATTATTAACAGTCTCGATATTTAAAACATTTACTTCTTGAATTAATTTATTATCATACACACGTCCAACACTATGCACGGAAAGTGCGATGTGACACAGCGATATCATGATGAAGCATTCAGGAGTCGCGATGAAACAATCACGAAATCCCGCGGCCGCTCGTCAATTCTTCACTGCCAGAAGAGTCCCAACCAGCGTCTCGTCAAACGTTGTCCTGCCAGCGTCTACTTATACTCCCTCTTCTTCCAGTATCCAGCATCTGTCCCTTCATTGTTTCTTGCGTACCCTTGTGTCATTCATTCGTACAATCAATCGTTCGTTCGCGCTGGTGGAAAATTGATCTCTGACCGGACCCGAATTGTGATTTACTGATGATGAATTACGTCTGATGATACAAAACCGAATCTAACCTAACCAATGACTGTTAATTAGTATTACGGAGATCTCTTGCTTTTGGCATATTTGTTACTACTACTACTACTACTACTACTACTACTACTACTACTACTACTACTACTACTACTACTACTACTACTACTGCTACTGCTACTGCTACTGCTACCACCACCACCACCACCACCACCACTACTACTACTACTACTACTACTACTACTACTACTACTACTACTACTACTACTGCTACTACTGCTACTACCACCACCACCACCACCACCACCACCGTGCTGGTGCTGCTGCTCATGATAATGATGACGATTATTATTTTTCAGTGAAAGGTTAGTGAGGATCGGTCAAAAATAACACAAATTTTAACTTATTTGTGTCGACGTTTCGACAATGTTTATTGCCATCATCAGGACTTGTGTATGAATACAGAAGAAATGTCAAACACAACAGAACAATTATTTGGGCGAACGTGTTCGTGTATGTGCGTGTTGTGTTTGACATTTATTTTGTATTCATACACAGGTCCTGATGATGGCAATAAACATTGTCGAAACGTCGACACAAATAAGTTAAAATTTGTGTTATTTTTGACCGATCCTCACTAACCCTTCACTGAAAAATTCATTGATTGACGGTCTCTACAAATTTAAGGATTTGATGATTATTTTTATTATTCCCTCCAGGGGCTCTCACACTTTGCGAGTACGGGTCCCTACCTGGACTCTCACTTTCTTTCAACTTGTTTTTAGTGAGGTCCCTTTAAACTATCCTGTCTCTCGCTCTTAACAAAACACTCTTTTTTCCGATCAGGAAGCTATTGGAGCATTTGAGAGCTAAGGGTATTTAGTTTACTCTTTTTCTTGAGCACATACAAATTTTTGTGTATACTTATAAGACAAAGGACAAAACACACGGATATACTACCCTATGTCGCCAAGATCGGCAGCCCAGTTGATCTGGAAAATCCAGCATCTTGTGTTTCGTCGTCCAGAACACTTTCATGGACACCCAAAAAAGATTTTATTTATCCCACCTACATCTATGTAAGCGTGATTTAGCTTGTTAAACATTTCTGTTTTACTATGTTGAAGTTTGACATAAATTTGATTACATAAAGCACTTCAATATTATTGAGCTCTGTTTTTGTGATGTTACAAAAACTAACGCTTACGTAAGAGTTGCACAGGTAAGGTTGAGAATATGATTTTTTTATAATTGTATTCAACTTTCAGTCAGACAGTGTTGCCAACTCGAGGGAAAAAATTAGTCTCATCAATTTTAGGCAGATTTTATACATTAATTCTACTGTTATTACGACGACACCATCTATAACAATATTCATAAAAATAGTACTAACATAACAGTAATAAGGAAAACGATTTCATAACATGTTTGCTTTCTTATTCATCCTTACAAGATATTCTTCAAAGTTCTTCTTTATCTGACCAATTCAAGTATTATGCACAAGTTGCTTGCTACTAAGTTGCTAGGCTGCTAAGTTAGGGAAGCCTGGCTGGGTTCATCCACTTTCTTCAACTGCCATCCAATTGTTGTGTATTAATATTGGAACATACTTTGGTTGTATTGTCGCATAAAATAATATAAAATATTTTTATTGCCATGGCGGAATTTGTAGAGAGAGTGCATTTATTCCGAATTGATTGGACACTGGTTCTTAAATAATCTTAGTGTTGGATGTAGCCTGTTTACAGCCAGAACCACATCGTTTTCGCGAAGAACAGTATGCATCTCGTCCGGAAGGTAGTATAACGTCTCCTCCTGTTAAGACATTATAACACAGAGAACCAGTTTAATTGGCCTCTGTCAATTAAACCGGCTGCCATTGTTAGTACTAATTACTTGCCAACAAATTGGGAACCTGTAAAGATCAGGAGTTTGACTAAGGTTACGTAAATTTACTCACTCTCTTCTGTTTAGCAAAAACATCTCTTTATTACAGCTTCCAAAATAAAGTTTCCAAAATAATACCTTTAATGATTCTTTTTGTTATTAAATGAAAGATTCTGATAGATTCTGCATTTTATGCTCTTATTCTCTTTAAACTGTTAGTATGATGAGCTCAAAACAATACAATTGTATATTACATAGAATACCACGGATCCGGGTTCTAATTTTTGTTTAATTTTTTTTTTAAAGTACTTAGATATTATGCAAACTATTTGAAGAATAGTTTGGTTCAATTTTAAATTAATTATATCTGTATCCATCTTCAGATTACTCTTATCTCGTTACAGAAAGTATACATATTATTAAGTTATGATTTACATGATTTGTGTAAGTCTTTACAAAATTTAACTGTTTTTTTTTCTTTGGTTTCTTAGAAAACAATATAACCACGGAAGTTATGCTTCCATGTCACCTGGGTATGATGTTGTCCTCTTCATGCTCCTATTCCGTAGGTTTTCCTGGATGATCTTAGTTGTAGTTTGTGTTCCTCCATTTCAGTGGTTGACTCTAAGTAGTTAGCGCAGTCATGAGACTCGGATTCTGGCTACCTGGAGCTCATAGTGTTGTTGTTGTTGATTCACTCCGGTCGGTCGTTTTCAGTTTTACATTTTGGTTTAAATTGCACTGATGTTACCTTATGATATGGTATGGAACATACCTTAAAGATTAAACCATTTCATAAAGAGATGTGTCAGCTATGCCTTTCTTAATTTTTTTAAATTTTATTTACATTTAAACTACGTAACTTTTGTTTTTACATTTCACTTCGTTTAACTACATGTGTGGCTTGTGTAACCACGAAACACTTATTCACGAATACCTATTTTTGCAATATAGAAGTATTCGTCTTCACAACACATGACAAGGCTGTTGACTTGGCGGTGATTCAGAGGAGACTGTCGTAAGGTTTAGTGGCCGAGTAGGGAGTTTTGGCGCAGTTCCCGCCGCGAGAAGAAATAGTTCGTACTTTTATTATTATTATTTACCTCTACTTAGCTACTATTAATCCTACTATAGCTTCTTTATTTAGTCAATATTTTATTTATTATTATCACGTCCTTTTTTATATAATTAGGATGGTTATTTTAATTAGCTCAACAACATTATGATTTGTATGTCCGTACTCGCGGTTGACATGAAGGTACAGGTATTTTGTACAAAGGGGAGGGTGAATTATTTTCTCACTTGTTATTTCAAACAAAAATTTTTTTTTGTGCTATTTAAATTGGCTTTAAATCGTCACAGTAGCGAGCAACAATATCTACAACAAAAATGTTACGGAGGTGATTCTGGATCGGACTATTGCAGGATGCAGCTGTGTCGAAAAAAAATAAAGCTTGATGTGGGCAGGAAATATGGTTATATTAATTACGGCGCTTCAGAATAAAGTCTTACGACTAAGAGGAAGGTATGGTTTCTCTTCACTATCTGCTTTCTGGATTTTTTGAGCAAACCTGCGCTACAAAAGTTTGGTGACCTGCACGTGCGTATCGTTGACATACTTTTTACTTTAACCAGAGGGTGTGCTCCACTGCTCACAAAGTCCGTGGCTCATGTAATGAATATTGTTATTATTATTACACACAATAATGTTACAGCATCGTTTCAAAACAGATTCAGAACACAACGTTTCGCACTCTAAAAATCTAAGACCGTCTTCAGATATATGATAAATTATACATCATAACTATCGACACTAAATAGATATCATCCTAATGTAACAAACAAATGTATTAATTACGAATAGAACACCTCACATCGTTTTTTCTTGTGGTCAGAGGTGGGGGACCCTTCCTACACAAATCAGGCGGCGTCCTTCGTACGCACAGTTGTTTGTACTATTATAACATATATATTTTTTTGTTTTATTGTGACAACATCTATTTTATGTTAGTAGATATGGCGTTGTAAAATTTATCTCACACCTGAAGACGACTTCAAATTTTTTAGAGATCGAAACGTTGTTTTGAATCTCTTTTGAAACAATGATTAATGTACACAAAATAGCGTGTAATAATAGTAATAGTAGCAACATTCCATCGAATTATAGTTTTAAAAAACCATGAATTTTGTTACGATCTCTGCAGGTAGCCTTGTAAATTCAGTGTTTATCCTTTTGTATGTGATTATGTGGGATATTAAAAGGATTTGCACTTTACTTTCTCTTTATAAATTATTACTTTAGATACGCACATTTTTTTTAGTTGAATTTCCCTAGAATACACATGATTTTTTTCTGTGAAGACTCGTTAACGTTTAATAAAAGCTTATTATATTGAGTAAAAATAAAACTCTTTCTTGATACAGTGACATAAGAAAATTACAATACCATGATGTTTAGTATTTTTTTATTAATTAAGAAAAGCATTTTTCACTTACAAAAAAATGTCCGAAAATTTTCAATCAATTTGCATTATAAATGTTACATAAGATTTAATTAAAAAAAAAAATAATAACTAAACTAGTAGCCTATACCATGCGTGTTGTGAAATATATGATTCCTATTTGCAAAAAAAATGGTATATTAAATGCAAAAGTACTGCCACCTGTTTTTTCGTGAAGTAAATATGGGAGAGATTAAGTTCCAGTTCACGCAGCCAACAGATTTTTCGTTGACACGCTCGCGGAATGCGTGGGCAAGGCACACTGGGAGAAAAATGCCGCCCGCGCTTTTCGCGGGCAACTTAGGCAAGTGTTAATACTCTTTCAATATATTCCCCGAGAACGTGCCGGATCTGACCCACAACACGGCAGAGATATGCAATTATCTTCTTCTTCTTCTATTCCTTTTTTTTATTCTTCTTCTTCACTTTATGGCTTAGGCATAAATGTCAGTTCTGTCTCAGCAAAGTGAAATTAAATTTGTTTCCATCTTGTCTTGTCTTCCACTGTCATGACTGCCCGTTAATTTTAGAATCTTCGGCAATTTGTCTTCGGAAACTATTTTTTTGTCTATTCAGTCAACTTGTTCCCTTCTTTTCTTATTTGTAATCATCTGTTCGGTAGTTCAGATTGCTTAATTTATTCTAGATATTATTATCACGTATTCTGTCAAGCCGTGTACATTCTTTGACTACTCTGGCTTTGTACGAACCCAACTCTTACTGACCTACAAAATCTAAAAAGCTGTGTTTTCTAATGACTTTAATTTTCTTACTTTACCCATTTTATTTTATAATGTCCTGTTTGCTTTACCTCGTAGTATTTAAATCTCTGTAGCTTTCTTCGTGTATCATGCCATTTGTGAAAGTATTAATAATACAATCTGATGAGAAACCTATAACCTGAAATAAGATAATTTTAGTTTCATGATCTGACGTTTCTATTGAATATTGTTTACCCATTTGTTTTGGTATGTATATTTATCTTCGCGTGATTGTTAATATAATATTTATTTCAGTAGCGTATCTAGAATTTGGTCTGGAGTTTGTCCTGTCGTGTCGCCTTCATACAAAAAAAAAACAAGTTAACACTAATAAGTATTGCTATCTTCAAAGTGGCTGAAAAACGTGTGAAGACATCACGTAATCAATCTCACTGGAGTAAACGGCACTGTAAACATACGTGCTATTGAAATTTGTTTACAAGATATTTTTGACATTTTTCATTTAACTACGGTTTTAACAACAAAATAAGAAACATAATAATGAAACAGGAAAATTTCATACACCAATAAAGGTACACAGTTTAAAAACGTTTTGGAGTTTCAATGCGTTCATTTTAATGCCTATTCATCTTGATTTTTGGCCATTTCGTTAACAATTTCTTCCGGGGTAAATGAATTGATTTTCCTATATTTCCAATTTGAAACGTATGCTCAAATGCTGTCCAATAAATCTGTTAGTGTACTCATAGCGTAATTTTAAAAAAAAGTTACTACTATATTAGCCAACGCAGCGGAGAAAATAATAAAACAGCCTAAAAATTAGGGGATTAACAAAATTCCTATTAAACTTTTTTCGACCCTCTTCCGGGGGGTCCGATCCCATTTGCCCCCCCACCCCCCGTAAATACGCTCCTGATTTATTTATTGTTAGGCATCAAGCAGCGGCCTATAGCCTATTCGATTTTGGTTGCGGAAGTCATCTTTTGTGCCGTGGCCTACGTGTTGATACATAGACCCTTCAAGACATAGATGATGACGCCACTAATGTTGCCTTGTGTGATGGAAGTCGAAATAAAGATGTGCCAAGACTCGACACCCACGTTTTCACTTAAATATTTTTAATGAAAAAATGTATTATTTACTGTCAGTCTGTAATTCTTCTCGCTGACTGTCGATGTACGCTTTTAATTATTCGTTTATGTTTCCGAGGAGTTGCGTTCTTGCTTAGGTATTGTTAGTAGATACACGTCTTTAGGTACAGTTCGTAGTTAGTCTATATTAGGCTTATGGTACCAAGAGACGTGCTGGCATCGAAAGGCGTTAATAAGTATGAGTTACAGGAGAATTGGGGGAAGATCCAGAAGAGAATCCCAGGGTTAAGGGAAGAAGGAAGTGTGTGAGAGTTACCGTTTTCACAACCGAGGACAGCAACAAAACGACTAAGAAAAATTTTGTTGTCAACAGCTAAAGAAATTATAAAAACAGTTACAAACTTGTAGAATAAATGCTGTAAGAAATATAAAAATAATAAAGTGTAAAGTGTAACAAAGTAACCCTTGTAATTATATTAAGATTTTGTAATATTATTTTCAACATTTGTACTTGTTTCATAATTATTTTAAACAAACTAAGTGCCTTTCTCAAAAAAGCAAAGGAAAATTGTATACAGAAAAATTTTCTTTCTATAAAAAAAGGCACATTATAATTTATAATACAATTTAGATTGATTTAAAAATAAAATATTCTTCAAAGCCAAGAGAAGGTATTTAGATCCCCCCTCCCAAACAACCGTAATCTTACATGCCGATAAGTCGAGTACTGGAAGTATGGTAAAGCGTTCTCCATAAGGCCAATAGACACAAGGCAGTCAAATCCTACCTCAAAAGTAGAAGTATAAGGCAAGTGATAAAACCAGGGCCCCTCGGATAAGGGATGATGACCCCACCTCCACCCCAATACATAAGTTAAAAAGTGATCCTGGTGGCTCTCCACGTTGGGGCTTTCCGACTGGTCTACGTAAAAATTTAAGAACTCATTTCGGAGGAAAACCAAACCCAGACAAATTTAAACGGCAAGGAATTACGGAAATTTCAACAGCTACGAACAAGGCTATAGACTTTAGAAAGAAGGACGTGTCAGATCTAAAATAATAATGAACCATATGAAACTAATAACATCAAAAATATGAAATCAGCTACTACAATGATAGTTTGGGTCAGTTTTTAGTGCCAGACGACTGAATTTAGATATCAAGAATAGAAAGGAGACCCAGAGGAAGTTTTTAAAGTTATGGCAGAGTTTTTTTCTACGTTATATATTATAACATTTCGGACGTTAGCTATCGTTTGGGAATCAATTCTGAACACAACGTTGCCTTGACCTCTATAAATCTGAGGTCGTCCTAAGATGTAAACAAATTTTTATATCATATATATATGAATACTAAATAGATTTCGTCACAACATATCTACAAAAACAGTACTAATTATCAGAAACAAAAAATGTTTACTTACCAAGAAGGCTGTCTTAGGAGGATTTTACCTCTGATCACAAAAGAAAAGAAAACGGGCTTTCTTTTTATTTGTCGTTTAATAAACAAAGTGTTTACTGTACACATTCTTCTGAAACTCATTCACGATACTGTTAATTTCATTCCTGAAACATTTTGGTAATATTCCGTAATGTTTTGTTTATTCCGTAAGGGCGTGATCACTACCGAATACTGTGAGCCTACTCATAGCGAGGTATATATGAACAAAGATTCCAACCACACAGATTATGTGAAACGTGCGGTTATTAGGTCATTGCATACTCGCACTAAAATATCTGTTCTGATTATAAATATTTGAGAAATGAATTATCTGAGTAATGAATAATATTTGAGAAAAAACAGTATCGTAAATGATTTTCCAAAATATTGGTACAGTATGTACTTTCTTTATAGAACTATAAATAAAAATAAAATACAAAAGAAAACATTGTTTTCTTTTTTTTGTGACCAGAGATGAAATCTTCCTAAGACAGTGTTCGTAGTAAGTACGTAAAAAAATTTTGATTGTAATACTTAATAATCTTTTGTTGGTATGTGTGACGCTATCTATTTAGTATTAACAGATATGAAGTAAAAGTCTGTTTACACTTAAGGACGACCTCAGATTTTTAGAGGTCGAAATGTTTTTTAATAATGTCGAAATTGTTTCTAAACGATGGCTGATGTCAGATATATTATAATACGTAACGAACATTATTGTAGCAGCCTGCCGTTGAGTTCTAGTTTTAAAATTCTTTCTACGTTGTATTGGTGTGGAAATTGAGTAACAACCAGAAGAGTCGTAACCCAGGATCCAGGCTTCTGAGGTAAAGTTTCTGCTTTATATGAAGGCATGTACACGAGAGGGTAGAGTACATAATGAGGATATACGTAGAGAATTAAAAATTGCACCAATGAAACTTAGGATTGACGAAAATGGAGATGGAAAATGGAAACTAGTGGTTCCGTTCGTGCGTAGAGGCTTACGGTGTCCCCGACAAGTGCTCTATTATAAACAAAAAGGGAAAAATACCTGAACCCCTGGAACTTACTGAGCGAAAAAGGTAACATCACCGTATCCTTAAAGGGACAAGAAATTAAATGCTCCAATTCTTTAATTTCAAATCTCCTGACTAATATTGTTTGTCAAAGAACGTAGGCTTTAAAGGCCGTTTGTCTGACTGGAAAACAAGTGCCGAGCTTTTGGGCCGTGATCCAACATTATTAAAATTGTGGTTGTTATTGAAAAGCTGGTTCGTGATAACGACACTGTCGCATAAACTATATAAAAATACTTAATAACTGAAAAACAAAAAATTACAATAAAAATGAAACAAGACGTTTCGGGCGCGCCCACGACTGCCTTCTTCAATGGTGCGGGCAAGAGGTAATGGATCCCACGAGAGACTGAGATTGTTGAGAGTCTCTCAACCATAATTTTAATAATGTTGAACCACATCCTAACAGCTGGCGTTTGTTTTCTAGTCCAATATTGTTTGTGCTGTTATTAGGGGATTATAGAAACAAATATAATTTTTTTACGTGTTTGTTTATTTACTATAAAATACCAATATGCGTAAGACAGCTGATATTTTTATTCACGAGTATTGAAATCTCTGTTACACGGATGTTGCGTAAATATCTTTCGAAAGTAAAGTTTTACACACACCAATGAAAGCTAAACTTATAGAAGAGTATTTACATGGATGTATGATCATGTTTATCCGTATTAACAATAAATTTTAAAAAGTAGATTATTTGGAACCTTGTCCGTTTACCGAGTATCTTTTCTCCCATAGAATTAAGTGATTGAGAAGAATGTGCATAAAAAGAATAAACCACTTATTTGCTTTTTTGTTCAAATATGATACAAGTTTGTTAACGATGGTCGTTATTTATAATAAAGATTAGAAAATAACTATAAATATAAAATAAAACACATTTTAAATTAAATTATCTTTTTCGCTGACAGATTTATGAAATGGTATGCGTAAAAACAATTTTTTAATAAGACTGGGAGCTGTTTTCTAGATAACAAATGAAAATAACGCTAATATTATAAGTTTGTGTAATAAATTGAATTGGGCGCATCCGTCAAGAAGTAGGCAGGTATATCTTGGTGAGCAAATAAATTCTTCGCAGCGATATCAGTGCTATCAATACAAGAGCCATGCGCGGGGCGGCGCCAACAATTTTAAACAGAAGGGGCGTCGTTTACCGCCTCAGTACGCGTCTCGACGCCACACCGTGCACACGCACTGACCGTCGTTTTCTCGTTTGACGATTATTTTTCGTATTAATCACGCGCGCCTACTAACTGCATTAAGCATTTACCGACTGTTTTGTTTTTCATTTAATTTTACCGCATCATTCATTTAATGTAATTTTTTGTTGTTTTTAATAATAACAGTCCATTCAAGATGTCAGCATAACAAAAGTAAGTTGTCAGCAGTTTTTAAGACTTTATTAGTTTTGTTTAAACATTGTCACATTATTTGGTAGCACAGAAAAAATATAACATATTATACGAAATGTCGAATATAAAAATACAATTTCATCTATTGTCATAAATTACTTATGACAATTAAATAATTAATAATTAGTGAGTCTGCATTTTTGTAAACAAGGTATACTGAAAAAATGTGTGATTTTTATTGGCGTCCTTAGATTGCTGTTGTTTCTAAACGTATAAATGATATTTGAAGTTCACGAAAGCAAATTTAAATCGAGCCTATGTTAATAGGAAGTTAATATAAATAAGACATTGTTATCTATTTATTTACTTGAATATTTGATATTTCTTTAGTAAACACTTCACAATGCGTTACAGTTCAGTTCATATCAACATTTAACCTGTATGTTTAAATATAATGCCTTCGATAAGCTAAAAATTGCACTAATGAATGTTCATCGTTCATTTAATGCGGAAGTTTTCAGATAAACGGTACCTTAACTGGATGGAACAGTAAACAGTATATCCTGTACGTTGTTTCTGGCAATTTTTTTAGTTCTCATAAAACGTGTTTCGTAGTTAAAATACGTCATTTAAGTATGGAGACTATTTGTAAAGTTTAAAGTGTATCGGAGAAGACAATTAACAGCACTTCTAAAATCTTAGTAAACCTTAAAACGGTAAAATTCTGAAGTTTAAAATGGGCGAAAATAAGTTTATTGGGAAATATTTTGAAATATTGATGACTGTTATACGTTTAAGGGAAAGTTGGTAACAAAATCATATTTTTTTATCGTTTTCCTAAACGCGTGGCATTACCAATTTTAAAATTTCAGTGGCGTGAAAGCTAAAGGCCACCAGATCGTGAAGGCCTGTATCCCGTGTCAACTAAATGAGGTTCTGGTGATTTGCCTAGGTACAGTTACTTCAAAAACTGCCGAAGACTTATTTATAAAATCTTTTTCTTTGAAAGCTAAACACGTAAAGTATACTGCGAACCTAATTGAATACATACATTCATAGGAGAATTTATAATGATTTTTTTAAAGAGAATGTTTAGAAGATACATACTTTACAATTATCTTTAAGCAGATGCGTAAAGGTAGTGCTTTTGAAATTACAAGTCAACTTCTTTTTGAAAACATGGTAAACAGTTTTCTGTCTTTATCAACTTCAATTTCTACACAGACTTCAACTGTCCTCCGCTCTTTAACTCGGCTTTTTGACATTACAGTTATTGATCTATTATTTTGATAAGTAGGTATAACTGAATTTCCATCCTGTTATTTTTGGTCTTTATAGTGGCTTCCCTGTTAAACTGCGCTTTAGTTTTAATTTTCGTTTTGAATAAGCAACGTTATAAGTCAAACGTAATAAAAAAACAAGTTTTTATCATGTTTCAGAGCAAAAATGATTTTATAACATGTTTCAGCACAGTGTAATACTTAATATGGAAACTATGCATTTACTCAAAAATAAGTTTTGTAATTTTTTAAAAGGTCTGTACACTTTTTCATTAGTTTGATTTTTTCGTTTAAGCCGCCTTTTCATCAATCTTTTTTATTACGTCTTTTTAGACAAAAAATTAATTTCCTTCAGAAATAATCGTTTTATCAAAAATGTTTAAATATTGAAATGTTTATTTGAAGGAGTCTCAGTGGATTAACAGCTGACCTCCCATAAAGTTGATATGGAAACTTTGTATGTCTTGTATGTGGTGACATTTGTTGCCTACGCAGTACACTTATCACTTTACGCACACACAGGAAAGAAGAATTTTTAAACCTGAAAACTGAACACGAATTTGTGAAATTTCTCATGACCCGATTCCTTTAAATGGACCCTCTGCGAATTTCCTAAATTTAATGAAAATACTGATGAAAAACGGTAATCTTATGGTGACGCACTGATGACAAAGTCATCAATATTGCCTAACTGTAGGATGGTACGTTGACATGAGAGAATATATCCTCGTTAGTAATTTAATTTTAATAGTTTTCCACGTCAAATGGCGAAATTTTACAATAATTATGAAGAATAATTATACATTTGGTATAAGAATAATTATAATTATACACTTGGTATGTTTTCGTGATAATTTTTTTTTTAAATCTCAGTTTTCGTGATCGGCTAGGTCATCTTCAGAGAGTAAGTACACTTCTACTGAGCTAGTTTTGTAACAGTATTACCTCTCCTTACTGTTCTGGTTTGACATAGCAAACTTTATACATGTAAAAACGCTTCTATTAGTTTACTTTCTATACTTTTAATTAGTGTTAACATTTTGTATTTACACTGAAGGAACTCAGAGTACACAGTTATAGTTTTTATAGTGCAACAGTATGTTTTAAGGCTAATAAAAATGTAGAAAGTTGCACGTATGCAAATATTGCAAAATATTTCAAGAGTTAATATAAACAAAATTATTCCTATAGTAGGCCTATCTAAAATACTAGACATAAAGAATAAAAAACACATTAATATTTGAAAAAGGGATTGAGTATATATACGAATAAAACAGTTCATATTCTATTAGCAAATAATAATTTTTTCTGCAAGTATGCATACAACTACGTAGAACCCAAGTATGTTTTACATTTTTTAACAGAAATCGCAGAAGAAAATTGTTTGCTTACAGAACATACAGAGCGTTGCCATAAGGTGGTGTAAAACATCCGAAAATTATTATACTCGTTAAACTTAACGGAAAATGTCCAGTAACTTATGCCAAAAAGACACTTCGTTTTTCGTCTGTATACCTGTATGTGTTAAAAATAAAATTATTTACTGATAAACGTATGACGGTGTGGAGTTGAAATTTGGAAACACATTACATGGACTGTTACAATTACTATTTTTATAAGTATAGAAAACAAATCAAAATGTTACCTTACAAGTTTTCTATGTGGCGGCTGATTGACAAATTTAATTCTATATTTTACGAATAAAACAAGTATCTATAAAACAAATATTTATATTAAGTGAAAAATTACACTTTTGTTCTTAATGCAACGATACCTTTCTTATGGAGTTTGGATAGAAACCAACGGAATTATTAAATTTCTTTCCTAACAAAACATTTGGCCTATTTTCCTTACAATAGCCACGTACTTTTTTCTGAGTCATTAAAAACTTAACAAACACAGGCTTATTTTTCCGACACACAAAAACAAAAACAAATAAATTAAAATAAATATTAATATTTTTATTTATTTATTTAAATTTTCTAAAATATTACCGCATTTATACGGTTCTTATGATGAAAATACTCTACATGTTTCGTTAGAAATGTAGCGTAATATCTCACTTCTTTTTACATAAATTTCATAAAAACGGTACCATTGGATTACAAATAAAAGGTATAATTTTTATGAGTTAAGCATTTTTTTAAAGTAGTGAATTTTGTAAAATTTAAAATTAATTTATCAATCAGCCACCATGCTGGAAATTATTGAGATAAAATTTTATTTGTTTAATACTTATAGGAAACTATAAAAGTACTTTGTATACAAAATTTTAACTCTACATCTCATATCTTGTTCGGGTGAAATTAATTTTTTGTTAAAAATTTGCAGAAAAATAAAAACGAATTTTTGGTACAGGTTTATTGAACAGTTTCATTCAGTGTAATTAGTAGAATTATAGAATTATTTCCAAAAGTTTGTCACGATCGTTTGGAAACACTCTGTATAATATTCAATCACTCCAAGAAAGTCTATACACATAAGAGTTACTTTCAAAAAAAAGATGAAGTGTACAACTCTTAACCGGTCGACATAATGTCTAAGGTATTTTTACAAGAAGATTTTAATTCTGTAAACGAGATTCTTAGATATTGTTTTAAAATTAAGTACAAAATTTAAAACTTGAAAAACTGATTTTTTGGTAAAAAAAGATTAAAAGATAATAAAGAAATTTTATTTGTTATGCACCGCTGGCTTAATGTTTTCACTAAACTACTTCAGTATAAGGGTTTAACTTCTCTGAAGATGATGGCATCAGTAAAAATAATTGCCACAGTTTAATAAAATAAAATTGTTATGCAGAAACTTACCAACTCATCATCTTCACGTTACGGCACAGGCAAGGTGCTGCCTGTTTCGCCTTCAAAGATTCACCAGCCTTCCTGCGTATACCCACACACCTGTGTCCTATAGGTTTGTATTTCTATATTTGTTTGCCCAGTCCTGAATCTGACATTCTTCATATTCACCATTATTTATAATCTTTTAATCTTTCATTCAAGTCAAAAAATTGTGATTCTTTTCTTATGACTTCATTCTTTACACGATCAAGTTTAGAGAACACCTTTTAACTCGTCTTGACAACGCTATTTCTGAAGGCCTGTATTTTACGTTATTATTTCTTGGTTGTCGTCCATAATCGACACCCACAGGTCAGTACAGTGACCGCTATAACTTTGTAAAACTAATTTTGTATTTTGACCTACCTTGTTTCTAAAATACGACTGATTGTCCCACAGATCGCCTAGAACTTACCTAACTTAACAGCAATATGACAATTCTTATCAGAGCCAATGTTATCACAAACAATTAAAAATGATTCATCTGTTCTAATCATTAATTTTTCACTTTTCATATTAATTTTTAATATTTTTGTTCTTATCTGTCTCTTGATATCATAATACCAGGCTTTACTAGTTATTTCCATTCACTTACTAGATCGTCGATATTAATGTTAAAAAGTGTAGGTGACATACTGCGCCCTTGTCTAACACCTTGATTGACAGATATTTGTTGAGATAACGTACAATAATTCCGTTATATAGGCCTTGTATAGTTATTATAAATTTTTGTGGGTATCACCGTTTTTATAAAGCTTGCCACAGCAAATATCTATCTATTCTATCAAAGGGCTTCT
This sequence comes from Magicicada septendecula, assembly GCA_034769895.1. Taxonomy (NCBI): domain Eukaryota; kingdom Metazoa; phylum Arthropoda; class Insecta; order Hemiptera; family Cicadidae; genus Magicicada; species Magicicada septendecula. The sequence continues at coordinate 410,111,069 of CM068370.1, read as the reverse complement.
TAAAGTCAACGAACGCCACATGCATTTCTTAAACTTACCAATTGTTTATTATAACTAAAAATCCTCAGTACTTGACTTGGGTTTTAGAAATGTACATTTATTCCCTATTAAGCGAACATATTTTTATTTTATTTTCGTTATCTCAGGCTCTGATATGTAACATTTCTAAAATTACAAAACAACGCACTACACGCTTTCGACCCTGCTATTTTGCATTCACTTGTTGGTTTACAGAGTTATTATATGCCACTACCAGTAAACTGCTCCTGTCTTTATAGTTTGCAGTCGTATTTCCGATAAGTGTCTTGATCACTGAACAATCGAAAGATGTCTTACGGCGGTAGTCTGTGGCGTTGTATTCGGGTCGTTTTACTTTCAAATGTAATAACTTTACAACAATAACACCAATATTAATCTTGTATAATACTTAACTTATTTCTATTAGTAATTTTGTACATAGGTTGATAAATGACCTGAAGAAGGCTTGACTCCCGAAAGCGCTCGTCAATACCACAGACAACATAGTGGTTTTTACAAAATTACTAGTAGAAATATTTGAGACCACTAACACTCCAATACAACAATAACTTAACTTATTGTATGAGTATTATTATAAACAATTGTCTATGGCTGTCTAACTTAGATTTCGGAACTCAGATTATATTTTCAGCGACGAATCAACAAAATGATTGATACCTTATTAAACGCTTTAAAATTGATAAATATTTTTCCAATCTCTTGCCGTGACATCTTCTGCGAAATATTATTTTGAAAATATTACAGTTAAACTTGCTTAACAATTACAAATTGGTTATTTGAAAATAATTTCAGCTTAGCTACTCGAATCACTTCATCCGTATCCCTTAGAAGACATCGCATCCATAATAAAATATATATGAGCGAAATATTGTCTATAACTGACTGTTTTTAAAGAGTTTGTAACACTAAATTGTTTTATATTGTCACGACAATGTAAACCGTAATTTAATTTAAAGATTTTAATATGAATATTAAAAGTTATAACAATGTATTAAATTATAATTTATAAGTAATTACAAACTTATATGTACAATTTTATTTGCCGTCGACTGAGGAGAAATTTGTAAAATTGCAGATATTTTAAAGTTAGTGATCAAAATGATTGAATTTTTTTTTAATTAAAAATTTTCAAATTAATATTTACACTAGTATTAAGTTAATATATAGTTCCAAAATAGTCTAAACAATCAGCTGTATGTTTACTGTAAACACTTGTAATTCTGTTTTAATTTAATTTCTGGTACAAATAACTGCCATGTCAGATAATAAAAACACCCGTTGCTTGTTGAAAACTGAATATTAAACGTCATATAATCTGAAAAAGTCTTTTACTTTTAGAGAACGCTCAAGATTTTACGTAAAAGACTCTCTTAATAGGCTGAAAGTAACTTGAAGTAAACAGTTAATTGCCCTGTAGACGGATTATGAGGATTCCGTCAAGTTTCGTAAAGGAGTCTCGTCATTATAAAATATCATTGACGTATGCAGGTTTTTTCTTCGTTAAGTACTTTTGACTAATCACAAGACTATATTATAAACATAACCTCTGATTATATTAGTTAGGGCAGTGTTTTTAATATTTCTGGCAATGTGAACACCTAAATATATTATTTTGTTCTCTCGGACCGTCGTCTTCTCCTTACACACATACTTAAGAGTAAACACACATACACAATAATAGTTTGTAAAATTGTATTTATACGGATATCAGTTAAGTGACGTAAGTACACACATATACGAATAATTTAATTAAACAATATATTAGCAAAGACAATTTCATATCCTGTACCGTTTAAATTTGAAACACTTTTGTATCCATAGTCAGAAATGTTCTTAAAAATTAATAGGCAACAATACGATTTCACCTTTCGAAATGTCAGATGACGTAAGACTTGTTTTTCTATAAAAAATATAAATCCGTAAAAAAACAACATAATTGTGTAACATTGGTTATAGCATTCTTTACGGAGAGAAACATTGGTGATAATTGTAACACATATATATTTTTAATTACAATTGTATACAAGACATTAAATAGTTAATAAAAGTTAATACACACGAACAGTTTTTCATACGAAATACGTACAACATAATGTGTATAATTACTACGAATCTACGTTAAATGTTACTTAAACATTATTTATTATTTCTCAACATGCTATTTGTATGTTTAACGTATTACGTAATTAATAATGTTTTGAGTATGAAAGAGAGGCTGATATCAAAATTTCTTATAAAGGAGTTAGTAAAACTTTCATTAATAATTTAACTCCATTCGCGGACCCCCCCCTGACCATATGTCACGGACCGTCGATTGAGAATCATTGGCTGAGCATACTTTTGCACTTGTAGAAAGTATTAAGATAACTTCTTTAACTTCTTAACTTCTAAAAATATGTTATCATCATAGGAGATGTAGGCTACACAGTCCATACACTTAGCAATTGCGAATGAATCTTAGAACGGATGATGTGAGTTTTTCAAATAGACTACTACTTAATCTCCACTTAAACGCCGTACTGTGTTATAACAGAGAGTATAGTGTTAATATTCTTAATATAGTAAAATCTACACATCTGCATCAATGTATATGTATTTTTCGTATCAATTTGGTAGAATCTTTACAATCAAAATGGTATTTTTATACACCGCGAATTGGATGGAAAACGATGAGTAATATTTTTCAGTTGAAATAAAACCGTCAAAATCTGGACTTGAGCCAACGTTTCAAGTGCTATATATTCCTTGAAAGTATATGAAAAGAACAAGACAAGCGAATTGTTCAATTACTTTCTTCCCTGGTACATTTTCTCTTTCTCTTTTCTTTTTTCATGTATACCACTTATAGTGCTGTGTTAGATGATTTAAATACCCTGCAAATACCTTGACAGTGTACCGCGTTGATTGAGGCATGTATATTTGGGTTGTTTTCTGTTTTACTGACGTTCAAAACTGAATTCATGTCTACCACTGTATAAAAAGAGCAAGGCAATAGTTGGGTAAAATTCAGCTAGACAGGTTGAGTCCTCATTTTTGTTGTTGTTGAATAAGAGTAAAACTGTAAGCGAAAAAAGTTTCTTCGTAATAATAAAAACTTTATGTTACAGTCAGCATATTATCTACAGTTATTAGTTGCACATAGAAATACAAAAATTTTGTTTATTGTATTTATTGCTTCTAAAAACCAATTAAGCCTATTTAAATATGAATAAATAAATACATATGTGTGTGTGTGCGTGTTTGTGAAAGTACTGTAGGATGAAGAAGTTTTTTCTTACTTGAAAAATATGTTTCGAGAATCAAATAGTTTGCTCATCGTCATACATACTTCAAAGTCTTGTGAGATATCTGTGTCCTGGTTGGTCACAGCTTAGCTAACAAGAACCAACAGCAGCAACCGACCAGGATCAAATTCTGGAGTAATGATGGGGGGTGTGTAGCGTAGTGCTGGTCACACTACCATGCTTGTATGTCAAATACTTCACAAAAGGCAGCCTACCCTGCCCAACTTCTAGAGTGCCTTTGAAGCCAAATATTACATTAAACTACTATGTATATCGTTTATAGACCGTTAGATCGTATTCTGTGCGAAACACATTTAGGCTAAACTATGTTTGAAATTTTGAAATTTTCTTGCGTACATAAGGTATTTTATGCGTATTGTACCGACTTTGCATTCACAGTTTATGAAGTCAAAAGACAGTGTAACACTAGCTTCAGAAAAAATATGCTCTGATTAATCAACTTTCACGCTATCGCTATGTAGTCGCTATAGTCGCTATGTCGGATCACTGTAGTAGCTATGTATATTGCAATAATATGGTTCTCCTCCTGTATCTGGCGTGTATTTCACTACTTTTGAATTCACAGACGTATGTGAATTGTGAATTTGGAAGTTCATCTCAGACTATAATGCAACACAAGTATTCTACCTGAACTGCGGAACTCGCTTCACTATTTTCAACGAAATACATTTATTAGTGGATGAACTTTTATGTTAAATAATTTTTCAATTATCATAAAAATCATGAAAATCCCGATTATAGTTTGATTCTTTCAACTCCACCTGATGCTGTATGGGGTAGTCCTTAAATGACAAGCTGATTTCTCTCTGGACAACGTGTGTTTACTCAAAATTTCAATAAAAATATTGATGCTGAAGATGAAGTTTTTCAATTTATGTAAAACGTAAAACACAAACGAATAATGCATAAGCTAACTCTTGTTTTTTAATTCCTAAAAAATTTTTAATCTAAGTTTTACAACTTATAAAGAAATTTTCTTATTTTTTTTTACAAGAAAATTTGTACAAAACCAGACGTATTGGTTTGTACAAACAGAATCCTGATAAATGCAGAATTCACGAAGTACTTAGGTCAATTAGTTTATACTTTTTGATAAACATCTGAATAACTTGTAAGTATTCGTCGTAAAGTCAGTTCATTATTAATTTTTTAAACATACGATATTGCAATTTATAATCTATAAATGTTATTGTTATTGCTACTGTTTTCTAGTTTGATCATTCTCAGTATAACTCGTTAAATTACTTTTAATTAACGCTGCAGTAAATTAATTTTTATATTCCTTCTCATAGAAGGCAAACATTAGTCGTTTGTTAAGAAATTTACTAAAATAACTGTAACAAAACACTACACAAGTGCCAACAAATGAACTCCAAAACTGTAAACAGTAGTAGCCTGTTAGACCATTGGTTCTTGGACAAAAAAAAAAACGAAATATTGGTGACGTATAAAAGAACAATTAGAAAGCACCATTATTTCTCTTTGTAATGGTATGGAATACAATGCTATATGTAAATAAATGACAAAACTATCCCTTATAGGAACTTTATAGCATCTGATTGGGAACTATTAGGAATAATAGGAATATACTATTATAGAAACGTATAGCATCTGATTCCGTGGTACTTTTTACAGACATCACGGGGCCGATGCAATCAATTCATAGCACTGCAAGGGTTAAATAAATATAAGTATTTATTTATAAAATAGTATTTGAGTCGCTTTCTACCTCTTAATATAAAAGTTACCGTTTACTTTTTTCGAAAATGTTGTTAACCGAAACCGTTTACCACTTTTCATTTGAATTAACACAGGTTCTAATGTAACACATTTATTCCTAGATTGAACTATTAAAAATATCATTATTATTCAAAATGACTAATGATATCTAATTTAGTAAACCTAACGTTTAGGTTAACAAACCCTTCTTAACAGCTTGTATTATTCAATTGTTTTTTCAATTTAATTTCATAACCTTTAATCAGTACATAGTATTTAATGACTTTATATTAAAAGAAGGTAAGAAAAAATAAATTTATTAAACAAAACAAAACAACTGTTTTCAGACTAATTTTTAAAATATGCGTTCAGTTAAACTTTATTTGTCATGTAATTTTAAAATAGTATAGGCCTACATTGAATCCTCTGTTAACCGGCAATTCTTTAATTCAAGTTCCGTTTAATTGCAATGGTCGGCTGATTTTTTTAAAATGTAATGTTTGTACAGTTTTATAAGAAATCATTTTATTCAAACCAATAAAAACGCGATAATAGTTAAACTATGAAAGTAACAATAATAAACAGTAATAAACAACTCCAGTATACTATAAAAATTAAATGTTTTTAATTTTTAAATTTTGATGATGATAGTTTAAAATATCGAATCACTGGAAATATTCAAAAATTACTAAACATATTCTTATAAGGAATTACAATGTGAAATATTAATAATAATAATAATAATAATAATAATAATAATAATAATAATAATAATAATAATAATAATAATAATAACAATAATAATAATAATAATAATAATAACACAGAACAGCAGCAGATTTGTATTTAGAGTACTAATTTTTGCACGTACAGTATAGACTTTGCTTGGGCATTTGATTTTGTAATACATTTTGTAATGGGAATTCGTTTAGTATTACAATTTGTCCATGTTGTTCAAATATTGTACACGCCATTATTTCTTTTTGGCACTAAAAGTCACCATTTATTATTACCGAAAATTCTGGTTAGTATTTTATCAGTTTTTGTAAAATGACGTTTCGTGTTTTCAAACTACTTTAAACAGACAATATTTTCAGGAATAATATTGTTTATAAACTAACAGGAAAACTGACAGTTTATATCACTCTTCTACTAGTTAAATTATATTTAAAATTTATACATTTATATTAACTGCGCTGACAGAGTAAATTAAAAATTTATGAACTTAGGTAACGTTTTGTACGTATTGGAACTGCACAAGGCATACTGGAGTGTTTATCACGATGTTACTAATTTATCGAGTGTACGTTTTCATTAAAAAATATAAAACCAATGTATAACAAACATGTTACACTTTAATTCAGAATTTGATTCAGTTTTCGAGTTCGAGAAAGTTCATCAGTACTTTACTCTGACATCCAACTGGAAAAACGCAAATTTTATTTACTCTGGATTTTTCCATGTTCAACAGAACTGTCGATTAGAAATGAATAACAATCGCAGACGCCACAGTCCTTTAGATTGCCATCGTCTAAGTAACATCGATTTCCTTTCAGTCATTTTATTTTTATTAAAAAGAAAAACTTTCACCCACACTTCGGTGAGACATCGTCTCTTAGGGGTTCGGCTCAAAATACAAAGTCAGTCCTATTTTATTCTCGAAAGGGATATACCTACGTTGTAACATTTGGCGACTTTATTGATCTCAGTCAGTCTCCGCCGGAAGTCTTTGTCTGCAGATAGCACATAACGTGTCCAGAGTCGCATATAACGCGAGCGATTTGTCTCTGCCATGTATCTGAGGCATTGTCGATACGGGCATATGTTGAAGAGAGTAGGTGAGAGTGGACAGCCCTGCCTTCCTTACTCAGTGACTGTTTACGATTCTATTTTTTATACATATTTTGAGCCTTCTCATACATAAAAGATGTCATTAGGCATTACAATACATTCCTGTCTTCGGCATTACTTTAAGTAAAAGGTTCCCTTTGACTCTATCAAATGGCTCTCATAGTCCACGAATGGAATAGGCGTGGGAATATTAAACTAAGTATGTTTTCTTTTAACATAGTGACGCAATCGGCATAATATCTCCCTTTTCTAAAACCGTTTTGTTCTAAAACCGCTCTTTTCTAAAACCACTTACAGACTGCCTCATTTACTAGCAGCTTAATGATATAACAGCGATAAATTATTGTATTAACTTGGCGTGAACAATGTAAGCTAATGTCATAATCATGATTTTCAGTTTTAGATCTGTCGCTTTTTTATTGATAGAGCGGACATACGACATACCTGGAATGTGTCCAGGTGTCCAGCAGTAATTGATCAATAAAGAGGAAGTGATTTTGGAATTTCGAGGAAACACACTTAATGAGCTCGCAGTTTAAATCACCACATCCTAGTATTTTCTTGTACCTTTCCTTATTTTATAGATTTTCTATTTCGCCCAAAATTGTGAAGCGAATACTTTAAATTGCTATTTGCCTTAACATAATCTGCATTTTCATCGTCCTTCTGTTCTTGGAGTTCTGTGAAACAATGCAGTCATTTTTTTCCAAATGTAAGATTATACGTTAGATTTGCCTATTACAATACGCTTAAGTCTTTTAATGTACGATTTGTCTTTTATTGTCTGCCATGCCGATCATACACTGTATTGTATTAGAAAGAAAATTCTTTCAGTTCATTATATTTAATTTTTTTAGTGCTAGCTAACTTTTATGTTTACTTCTGTTATCGCCTGTTTGAGGCTTTAAATGTTCTAAATAAGCTAGTTCCCTTTCTGCTACATCTGAGCAATGTCTTCATTAACCATGCCTTCAAAACCATGTCTTCAGACCTGCTTTGATAAAACAAGGTGTGTTTCAACGTGTTAATCGAAAGCTTTGGTTGCCGTCAGTATATTTTAACTTTCTTAAAAATTTGTGATGAAGATTATTATCTTTAATTAGATTAATTAACTTCATAGTGTAACGTATCAAAATAACGGTTACATAAAAATAATATAATACGTACCATAAGCATATTTCATCAAGCATGGAAGAAGGAACAGAAGGATGAATATCAAAAGTGTATCTATAAATAAATAATATTAAAGCAACCCAACGAAGAAGAAAGAAGAGTCATAAAAATATATCATCGAGTAGAAAGAAGAAAGAGAGAATACAATGAAATAATATAATACGTTAGCATCTAGGCCCAATAGATCAAAATATTGAGGGGATATGCCGAAAGTGACTATCGTCATAAGGAAGAGACATATCAAACGCAATTATCATAGTGAGAAAATAGACTAATTTGTCATAATAGTGAGATAAATATAAGATAATGATTATCATAATAGTGAGTGAAAATGTGGAAGAATATAACTATATTAAATGAACATGTTATCACGAATAGTGAGGAACCAAGAAATGCATCACAAATGACAAACAATTAAAATGAAGAAGAAACAGTTGAATAACCAGAAGAAGAAGAAGAAGAAGAAGAAGAAGAAGAAGAAGAAGAAGAAGAAGAAGAAGAAGAAGAAGAAGAAGAAATGTACCATGAAGAATGAAGATTATGTATGACCAGAACAAGACACCAACATTCCCAAAATATGGAATGCACCACAATCAATATAATAACCAGAATAAGAGTAAAGATTATAAGATTAGTAGTAATAAAAAACTACCTATCAAAGAAGGACATAGTGAAACCAATATAATAAAAAAACCAAGTGTTGAACATTAATAAGTGATCACAAACAATAACAGTGAATACTTTATATAAGTGCAACAATAAATAATGTAATAACACTAACCCCAAATAAGCAACACAGACTTATTAGTGAAGTGTTTATAACTGAGGGAAGTGAATAAAGATTAATAAGTGAAAAAATCAACGGTTATCAAGTGAAATACACAAACAATTAGTGTACCAATTGTAATCCAAGATTGTAAAACCACAAATATACTCAGAAAGACCACCAATTTAATGGTACTGAAAAGAGAAATAATTGCTCAAAGAGATCAATGATAAAAGCTTTATAATCCTTGATATGGAATGTGCCTGAATGTCATAGTAACACAGGACAAAATGTAGATAAATGTTAAAACAAATAAGTAGTAAACAAACTAATTTGTTGAAAAGAAACAAATCAATGTATACAAGCCAAGATACAACCCACCAAAATGTGTAACATAGTTAGATAAAAAACCAAGTATTATTGTATAAACATATAGTGTAAAATGTGTACAACATGTGCAAAACATAGTAATAAACAATTATAGTAACATGCCATAATGACATGACAGTATTTAAGATGAATACTGAATAGAGTAAGAAGCATATTGTTGCCAGCTAAATGACACATAACCTCATATGAACTGGACCTACAACATAAAATCATACACAATAATTAGATAAATTAATTATCAGTAATTGTTTCAACCAGAGACCAAATAAGAATAAATGTATAAGACAATGAATACCCTATGAACTGAAGAACACAACTATATGAGTCAGATTATTTATAATAACAATAAACCAATTAGACAGAATCCCATGTGACCATAGAGTTAATCAAAAAACCTTAACAAAACTTGTAAAGAGAGAGTAAGAAAGTTTACCAATAGTTAGAGGAATGTTCAATACAACTATGAGAATACCTCACAATCATTGTACAAGTAATTTAATAACTGTAATTTAATAAACTAACTAACAGTAATCATAGGACTAGGTGTAAACAAACATCATACAGTAACTTAAAGAAATTTCAGCTAACAAAAAGTTAGTAAGTCCACTAAACAGACCATGTACAACATTTGTACACACTTTAATTATCAATAATGCATATAATATGTGGTAAAAATAACTAAATAAGAGTGACAGAATGGCGAATTAATAGCATAGTGTATTTTAAACAATGCTATATGTGTAAATAAGATATTATTTTCCGAAATAAAGTATTAGCAAATGTATGTAAGTGTATAAAATAACATTCTAGTACCAAAGGTATGTATTAAGGAATAATGGTGATGTAAGCAAATATAAATACTTGGACATGGATGGCTTGTACGCCATTAGTACATTTTGCTTAAATCACAAATATATTAATATTATGTATTAGATTGTAAGAGATATGGACTCCAGACGTTTAATCATAAGCATTAAGATATAATTACACCAAAATATAGTGGAAAAAACTTATTTTTATTAAGAGCCACTATATGAATTTTGAATAAAGTGAAGTGAGTTATTAATGGACGGAATTATTACTTGTTTGGACTTAAATTAAAGACACAAGTATCCGCAAAACAATGCGACTATCCAAATGACAATCAGACTATTAATAAGAAACTTATGAATATTATAAGATTTCCTGTCATTTCCGATTGGAAAGGAACGCGTCATAGCTGAGTCTCGAACCCAAAGCATAGACGCTAAAAATTAAAATTTTAATTTAACAAAGGCATTTGGGGTAGAGAGTACCGCATTCTAAACCAATAGGATGATCTGATTTTACCAGACGAGAGCAGAAGCTTTGATGAGAGGAACTAATTGTCTTCCAGCCACCGATGCGAGCGGAGCCTGCGACAGTCCTCAAGGAAAATATTTTAAAATGTGCGCGTATAAGAGTATATAGTCATAACTAACCTCAACTGAACACCAATTTTTATCGTGTGACAGTGCTACGAGTGATAAAGTGAATTATTAAAAACATGGCCAGTGTATAATAAAGGCCATGTTAAGTGAAAGATGCAGGGAGTATTATACGTTAACAATTTTTAAGATAAAATGATAATATAATATTCGTTGATTAACGAACATTATAGCAGACTACGTGAGCCAAGCAAACACACTATGCTTGGTTAGCTAGCAAACGATGAATTATTATCAGGTTCAATGAATAAAAGTTCTCGTCTGATTTAATGATGATATTTAATTAAAATATTTTAATATTCATGTTAGAAAAACAATAACAGAAGCGGAAATAATAATTTATACCGCAAACCTTACTTGTAAAATATAGTCGCTTGTTTGACTACGATTCCAGTAGTATTTGATAAATAATAATTTAATATACGAGAACAACCATTACCGTTAATTATACATCTTATTACAATAAATAATGTTTTTGTGGAGATAGTATTAAGATTTTAATAATATCAATTATTCTATTTGTTAACTTACTCCCATCTATAGGTAAACTAACCTATAACCAACACGTATTTATTTGCCAACAGAGAGTCATGAATAATCATGAATAATACTCTTATGAATAGACTCGATAATAAGAGTTTTTCGATTTTTTTATCAATTCCAGTTCATAATAATAATAATTAAACCAGTAACATTGTTTTATAATGTAACGTTAATAACACGTGTACACAGCTTTTAGCATCAGAATGCAGCACACCTGCCGTACGATAGTACGATAATTTGAATATCGTATTGAGGTTAATGATTTTTAATTTTTTGTCTTTTTAATCATAATATATGAATAAATATTGTTGTTTAATAAAACATCTTTGTATCTTGCATCATGTACATTCAAAGGATTCATGAAATTTGGTAATGCTTATAACCAAAATAAACATAACCTGAATTACCATATTATTGTACGTTGTACCAGTGTTACCAGCCCTGAGCTGAAGAATTTTCAGAAATTAATTAACTTTGCTGTTTTAAAAATTATTAATAATTGTTTTAAAAAGGGATTTCATTGAATTTCACTAATGTTAATAAACACCTTAATTTGTTACCAGTGAACAGAGAGTCTTTATTTCTATTAAATAGGTACAAAATAATTTATATTTTAGAAGCAATTGTTTCACAAGGTGGCGGCAATATTCAAGCGGCCAATATTTGAATATTCAATTCACGATTGAATATCATTGTCATTTTGTTTAATGTGTATATGTCGATATCCAGGCAAAGTATTTTGTGTGTTATTAATGTATTTCCAGTGAGATAGAACAACCCATTAAGAAGATCGAAGACGTTCACGGATGGTAAGTGGGGAGGTGAATACAGTAAGATATCAGTGATTATAATCCTTTTCAAACATAAACATTAATTTAAATTTAAACATTACTAATTCTATCAATTACCAAACAACACTAATCATCGATGTTTACATTACAACGTGAGGAGTGAAGAAGAGTCTACTACTAAACCAAAATTTAAATAATTTAAAAATAAAATACAACGCTAATCTAATCTAACCCAATTTAATTTCAAATAAAATATATTACAATAGTTTAATTACTCTGTATGTTAAATATGTATGTTTTGTTACTGTATAGTTACTTATATATTTAATATTTTTTTGTAACGCACGGCATGTAAAATTGTAAAATTGTTTTGTAATATGACATGATGATGACAGCCATTGTCATATATTGTTGCAGAGAGTTGTACACTAATAAACAGAAAGTGAGATTGTTTTTTATCATGTTATCCAATATATAAATATTTAAATTCCTCCCTTACATTAGGTTACTTTAGTTACGAGGGGGCAAGAGTCCGGTCTGTGTAGGGTAAGAGTCCTACTGACACTTATCACACACGAAATGGCCCAATCCACTGTAACTCGTGCACGGCTCTTCCCACCACATACTACACTGACGACACATGATCCAGTTGACTGTAGGGGCGGGATTCGTAAAGGTGCCCACAGCCTCCGCAATAATAATCAACTTTCCCGGAACACGATATTCCTCTTCTTCCTTTGAAATTTAGACTTTGAAATCAGCGGGACTCATCAGCACACACTTCTGGAGTGCTTAACAACAATTGTAGGCCTAATGCAAGTTTTGTTTAATTGTAATGTGAAATTTGTTTATGTGGGGTAAGATTCCGCACAGGAGACCAAGAGGACTCTTGCCCCAGGAAACTTGCCCCACTGTGTTCTATACTTTTTGCTGACTTATTATGATTCAATAAAATAAGATTGTCCACTAACTTTAAGTTGATATGTAACCTCAGACTTACCTTTTAATAATGTATTGTCGAAAACAAATAATAAGAAAGTATATATTTGTATAAATACTCTTAAATTACATTGTAAAATAACTTCTACTTCCACAAAATTAAACAACGTTACTGTTCACTCACCATAATGGTGCTAGACTCCTTGTTTGCTGTGCCCAGCCAGCAGAATGCATTTCTTCAACAGCCCAGACACCAACTCACGACATCTATTAAGAAAACTAGTAACTACGACGTATTAGGAATCTTGCCCCGTGGGGAACCTTGCCCCACAGTACTATATGCCTTCGGCTTATTTAATTATACGTTCACTCTTTTTTGAATCTTAATTTTTATGAGCAACCTTTTACACGTTGAATCAGCTCATTCGGCATTGAAGTTCTCACTTCTAGCATGTGTCCTATGATACAATTATTTAAGCGTATTTTATGTATTTTTATCTATAGCTTATGACTACAAAATGGTGGTACTGTAGCCACGAATCAGCAAAATTCATTGTCTCCCATGAAGTATAAACTTTTGTTTACAGTACTTAAAACATTTGTTTGCAATCTGTTATTATAGGTTTGTTTGCAATTTATTCTTATAGGTGCTGTTTTGCACATTTTTGTTGTTTACAAAAAATAATACAAATTTTTGTGCGAAGACAGTAGCAGATACTTTACATCAGAGGTTCTTTAGGTTACTGTATGAAATATTGTATTGTAACGTATGCGGAAAAAGTGTACGCAGGTACAGAACCTTCTACGTGTTTCTAGACTATTCCAGTGGAATCCGGCTGTAATGTGTGTGCGTACGTGATTCTCAACGCGTTAGCTAGACTATACCAGTATTCGCGCGGCCGCACGCGCTGTGTCAAGGCCGCATTGACTTACGCTCTAATGTTTTCTTGTATTGCTGATGCGTAGTATCGACTATTCTGAAACAATTCTGCTATGTATTTAAACGACGACAGCTGCGTTCAGCAGTTAGTTATTGTCAGGCAATTACACAGTGCGTTTGAGTGGCGATTTACACAGTGCGGTTCGAAGTATTGTGGCGAAGTGTATGTGTTTTATAATTGTGCGGGTCAATAGTAAGACAATTTTGTTTTATATTAGTTAACATTTTTATTGTTTATGAAGAATTTTTATTTGATTTGTTGTAAGAGACTATCTTGTTGATTACAATCTGTTTAATTGTGATAATTAAAGCTGGTGATTAGTGACTTTATTGGTGTCTTGTATTTTGTTTTCCACTGTACAAACGACGATCACTAGACCGTTGTAACAATATAATATATATAATACACATATATTTATTATAAGACATTGACACACGTGTATTTTTCAACCGCGTGGTGTTGATCTCTTTTCAGTTTCCACAGTTATCTGTCTTGCCAATCATTTTTCTTGAAATCCTTTCCTGTCCACGTTGTAAGTAGTGCTACCGTCGAGTTGGTAGCTTCAATCTTCCCCTCTTTCTATTTAGTGAGTTTGTCGAACACAGATTTTTAATAGCCTTCTTGCATTTTTGCATATGACTATAACAGTTTAATCTTTTGACTTCAACGATACCTATAAAACCTCAGCCGATCCCTTCTGTGCTACTGTGTATCCCCCTAATTCTCTATGTCGTCAACAACGGCGTCGCCAGTAGTCGACATCGGAAGCTAATGATCGTATAGTATTTTTGTCTGTTAGTTTTCAACCTATTTCATCCTGTGCAGTTATAGTTTCAGTAATAGTTCCTAAATAATAAAATAATAAAAGATAAGTTCAAATCTTACCTGCTGTAGATGCAACATTTAACTTATTTGTATACCACCAGTAGTTTTGTACGAATTGTACGCGGTTCAAAAGTTCTTAACAATCTGGTCTTAACAATGTTTCTGGTCTGTTGTTTGCTGTTGTTTTCTGATATACAGAGTCATTTATTTATAGAATTATATTTATACGTTTTTTATTGGAGGTTTTTTTTATAAAAAACGTAGGACTGAACAATTTATCGTTAATAAATATGAATGTAGAAGAATGAACAAGAACAAGTAATTCTTAGTTCCATACTACCGTACGGAACCACGTTGAAAGCAGTAATTTCAGTCAAATATTATTCGGTAGCAAGGTAAGACCCGTTATTATACGGAGCTGATCAAAAAGTAGTTGCCTTTGTAGTGATCGATTACGTACGTAATAATATTTTTAACTTAATGAGTTCAGTCACACAACCTCTGAAACGTAAGGATTTAAAATACGTCTGTAATTCAGTACGACTGCTAAGCATTAAACAGAAAGTAAAAAAAATATAACTAAATCATTTTCAATGAATTACTAAATTCTTACTAACCATAAAATATAACTTAACCAAAAAATCTGTATGCCTCATATGTATTGTTATATTAATCCAAGTCCTACATTTATCATCCTTATAATATTTTTTTGTAACTACCGTACTTTTTAAATCCTAATTATTTATAGGAAATGAGGTATTTATTCTTCCAATATTTGTTGATACTAATTTTTTTTGTATTAACAAATACACAATTAAAGAGAGGTTGTTCATTTGGGCACATTTATGAATACACTTGTACACTTGCTCTGAATTACATTAGCTCGGAGAAACAATGGTTCTAGGAAATTCAAGACTCCAGGAAGTGTAGAATGGTATCAAGCAGTTACATTTGCATAGAACCCAACGATGAGTTTTAAAAACCGTTACCTGCTCAACCTGCATAAGCCCAAAAACAAGTCCTTTATTTCATCTAACAGTTAATTAAAAAATAGAAAGGTCATATTGACTACATTCAACTAATAATTTGAAAATGTAATTTACAGTTCTACTATATGCAAAATTTACTATAAACAAAATAGAAAATAAAATAAAAACTGAACCATTAAGAAATAATCAAAATGAACAACACATAAATAATAACAAATTAAAAAATGGGCCACATTCACATTTATATATAATAAAATGACAAAGCTAACAAAACTTTAAAAACACAGAACACAGACATTAAAATAGCATACCAAACTAATAAAAATATTTTACAAAAACTAAATAACCCACACAACAAAGATAATACAACAACCAAAGATATATACATAATTGAATGCTAAGATTGCAATAAATGTTACATAGGACAAAAAATACAACTGAAAAAACGTTATTTTAAACATCAAAACGTATACAAGAAACCAGAATTATATAAATCTAATTTGGACACATATGCACTAAACACAGGACATGAATTCTCAGACATAACCAACATGACATTAATAAAACACGTACCACACAAAGGCACCTTAACGAAGATTTGGGAAAATTTACAAATATACAAACACAAAACAAACTAATACCTGAACAAATACAAATCATTACAAAACATGACACAATTTTCAAAGCACTCAACATCGAAAATACACAAAATACTAACAAATACACCACAATGCATTATTACAACTATTGCTCTCAACATTGAACACATTACGATTTGTTATTATTATTATTTCATTTCTGTTATTAGTTTGTTGTTATTAAGCGGATTACGTTCGCGCTCCCGCGCAAAATTACACATACACACATACACAGAATTACAATTTTATTTGGATGGT
This sequence comes from Magicicada septendecula, assembly GCA_034769895.1. NCBI lineage: Eukaryota > Metazoa > Arthropoda > Insecta > Hemiptera > Cicadidae > Magicicada > Magicicada septendecula. The sequence goes on along the minus strand of CM068370.1, from coordinate 410,094,436 downwards.
TCTCATACTGAAAGCTTCACCCACAAGTACTTTTCCATCAGCAGTATTTTTTTTTCTACTTTGCTTCATTTCAGAAACATTCCTATAAAGTATGCCTACTACCAATCGATTTGAAAACTGGAAACTTTGAGAATCGTAACCGATATGTTAACTTTTACACTGATTCTGTAGTCACACCATTCAATTTATAAAAAAATATTCTTTCCATGTTGTGGTACGGTGAAAATGTTGTTTATTGATGTACTTTTGACTATTTTTCATTAATTATCTTTAATTTTACTTGCTGATCAACGTTCTCCGAAAAGACACTGAGTACTACGGTGACACATTTGACAGAACATCCCTCAAACTTAAAGATAAGAAAAGAGAATCAATTCATTTCCAATGCTTTTGGAAAATTTGAAGGTTTGGGGAATCTTCCAAACGTAGAGTTTAGCCAAAAATTGCAGTAAAATCATATAAATTGTAATGATTGTAAAGAAAACAAATTGTAATTATTGTATAAAAGACTCTTTGCATTGTATATTAAGCTATTAAAAAAAACAAAAGAAGAATAATAGAATATGCAAAAAAAGGTTTCTGGTAGGCTATCTATAAAAAACTACCTTTCCATGGTGTTCTCTAGAAACGGTACACTGTAACTAGATATCTCCTTAAAAAGTACAATAAAACAATGAATAATTAAAATAAAAATGTAGCACACATCTGCCTCCACTATTTATTTTTATAGCATTCGCTTTAATAAAATTTAAACTATTATAATTTAAATTGATAATACAGGCCGTCATACTAGAGTATCGCAGATGAAGAAGCTTCACGTAGAATAGAATTTAACATTATATACTGCAACGATACAGCCATACGCTGTATTAGGCATTAATTTGAATAAATATAAAATTTGTAGAATTTTTATCAAGTTACGGGTAAATGGACAGGTCTGAGATTGTAAAAATATTTCATTGTTAGATTAGGGGAGAAATTAACCTGTTCCGACAGGCAGTGAACACCTGCTCAATTGTATGTGTGTTACACGTGTATCTTGTGTGTGTTAGTGATGCATGTAAAGACAGGGATCTCAGCAACCCGCCCCAAGTAATTAATAAAATAATTATTTTAATTCACTGTGCGAAAACTAATTAGTGTATAAACAAACCAAAGGCACCAAAGTGTGTGTAAAATTTATAGTTATCCCCAGTGAAAAGATGACCTTAATAGAACACGCTATGCGAAGACAGTGCGAAATAAACGTGCCAAAAAATACGCAAATTACCCTAAGACGCTCAAATTAATATAGTGAATGCTTAATCGAATTAGCTATGATTTGTGGTATCTCGATTCCGTGCAAAACATTGCTATTTGCTAATAATTGCAAATAGATGAAAAGGTTAGGGAGTGGGGCTATCACGCGATATGCAGGTATCGACAGGAGATTTTGGAGCCAACTGGCGCGGAATCTCGAGAGGGTATAAATTAAGGGTTCGACCGAAAACCCTTCTCTTCATTTCAAGACACTGTTGCAGTCGGACATGCTGTCCGTCGGCAGAACAGTTTTATTTTTATTTCTATTACAAGTCGCAGTAACGAAAGAATAAAACGTTCGTTAATTTCGTGACAATATTCCGGAAAACGTAAATACCGAAATTGTAAGTCTACCAAGAGTATCTACGGAAAAGCTACCAGAGCGACGAGGGATGCTGGACGTTAGACGATGTTTAAGATCTACCTTGCAGCAGATAACAATTCTCTGATGAGGAACACACTGCTGTAGAACGACGCTGGACTCTAGACGTATCCAGGACCACGCGAGGACAGGAGGAATGGAAAACTAACTCTGGACAACGCTGGACCCCCGACAATAAGTCGTAAGATCATCAGAACTCGAGGTGACATGCGTAATGCTTTTTAAATGATTTTTAAAAAGAGCTCATAAAGACTATATCAAAAGACAATAAATTAAAACAAAGAAAAATTTATACTTAGTGATAATATTTTTGAAATGTAGATAAATGTTTAGTCGTAAGGATCAGCGATCGCATATAAAGAAATCTATATCTATAAAAATGAATGTTTGATTCTTTCTTTGTCCCGTATGCGTTCCTATACCATTCATCCGATTGCGATGAAACTTCGGTGAGTTGTTGTGCGCACGCCCGCGAAGGTTTATGAATTTTTTCAATGGGGCCTTTTGGGGGGTTCTTGGGGTCTTCCACATCTCCTCCTAAACCACTGGACCGATTTCAACCAAACTTGGCACAAATATTTTATGCAACGGGAGAACCAACATAGGGTAGGTGTTTTTTCGATGGGGTCCTTTGGGGTCTTCCACATCTTCTCCTAAACCACTGGACCGATTTCAACCAAACTTGGCACAAATATTTTACGCAACGGGAGAACCAACATAGGATAGGTGTTTTTTTCGACGGGGTCCTTTGGGGGTTCCTTAGGGGTCTTCTACATCTCCTCCTAAACCACTGGACCGATTTCAACCAAACTTGGCACAAATATTTTACGCAACGGGAGAACCAACATAGGATATGTGTTTTTTCGATATGATCCTTCGGGGGTCCTTTTGGGGGTCCTTTGGGGTCTTTTACATCTCCTCCTAAACCACTGGACCGATTTCAACCAAACTTGGCACAAATATTTTACGCAAAGGGAGAACCAACATAGGATAGGTGTTTTTTCAATGGGGTTCTTTTGGGGGTTCTTTGGGGTCTTCCACATCTCCTCCTAAACCACTGGACCGATTTCAACCAAACTTGGCACAAATATTTTACGCAACGGGAGAACCAACATAGAATATGTGTTTTTTTCGATATGATACTTCGGGGGGTCCTTTGGGGTCTTCCACATCTCCTCCTAAACCACTGGACCGATTTCAACCAAACTTGGCACAAATATTTTACGCAAAGGGGGAACCAACATAGGATAGGTGTTTTTTCGATGGGGTTCTTTTGGGGGTTCTTTGGGGTCTTCCACATCTCCTCCTAAACCACTGGACCGATTTCAACCAAACTTGGCACAAATATTTTACGCAACGGGAGAACCAACATAGGACAGGTGTTTTTTTTCCGATACGATCCTCTGGGGGGTCCTTTGGAGTCTTAAAAAACTAACTTATTAGATCTGGTTACTATGGCAACCCAATGGAATAGATTCTGTTCTAAATATATTATCGCATTAAATTGAAGACCACGCGAACGAAGTCTTTATATATTATATATATATACAAACACTTTCTTTCTTTGAGTGGCATTGCAACGCATGCCGGGTACTCGCTAGTAATAAATAAAAAGAGAATTTAAATTTGAGAGAGTAGAGTTTGTTATCCAAATAAATAGTTAAATTGATTTGATATTTGAATTATAGAAAAGAATAATTTGAATTTGAATATTAAAACAAATGCCAGTCTAAAAGTAATTAATATAAATTTAAATTTAAATTTAATTTTAAACATTGGTATAGACTGAGCGAGTTGAGGTCAGATCTGAATTAAAAGAATTCAATTCAAATTACATTTTAATTTTATATTTTATTAATAAATAAAATTATTAACACGTCTAGATTAAGATTATTAACATGTCTAGATGTAAGAGGTTTTTAAATATGTGTAACACTGCCTAGTAGGCTATAAGATATAAACATTTAATAATGAGCAATATCGTGACCGACGATTATTAAGGATGTTTATGATTATCTATAAGATTGAGTAAATAATAAATATGAATTTTAAATACTCATAAATACAATACTCTTATTATAATTACACCTGAACCCCAAATACACGTACACGTTATATTAAATTGCAACTTGTTACGTTGTAATACACATTTGTGGAAAAATCAGATCTTTGTCCGTCCAGTATGATTCGAACTTTGTCTGTATATTAATTAAACAGGACTGGTAGAATGAAGTAGACAAAGTACATACTTGTTTACTTGGTATACACCTGTGTCGTGTGTGTGTTCGTACGCGTGAGTTTTATCAGCTCGTTGATAACACAGTACATTCAGAGCAAATGTCACTAAGAGCAAGTGTCACTCCGAGTAAATGTTCCAACCACCATTTATCTGTTATGATAACCGCCTTTGTTCGACGCGGTTGCAATTTTTGTGACTAGCTATGGAAAACTTAAGTGTTTAGTTGATCGAGCGAAGTGAGTTTTTAGTTTCCACCCAAACGTTTGGCATTTGTCTGACTGTCGACCTGTCTGTCTGTCTGTTTGCGGTATGTCTCTCAATAACTTTCGAATGCATCAATCAATTTTCATAAAACTTCCCAAGCGCGTTTAATTTTGTCCTACAGAATACAAAATACATAATACTATGTTGTTTTTGACGTAAATCCCTCCAAAAATAAGTGGTAAAAGGCAAAAGTGTGGGTGATGAAAATTGTAAAATAATCGCAAAACCCACATGGGGGGTACCAAATTAAACGGAATGTAAACCATAATCTGAATATAGTGTTCATTTTTAAAATTTCAAAGTATTGCACGCTAGAGCCCGAAAGTTGGTCAAAAGTTTCATAAAATTGCAAAACTTCATCTTAGTCATCAAATTAATATGAATTTAAACTACAGTTTAAATAGAGTATTAATTTTTAAAAAATTCAGAATTTATGGACATTTGGGCCTAGAAGCTTTGTAAAAAGTTTGACAAAATTCAGGTCGGGTATCAAATTAACACCTAATTGTAGTGTTAAGGTTTAAAAATTTGAAATTTAGACACCAGAGGCCTCAAAAGAAAAGATCAAACTAAAGAATTAGTAAAGAAATAGGATTTTTGTCATTTTTTCTTAATTGAAAAATTATCTGATAACAAAATTTAGGTAATAATAAATGTACTTCGTTCAAATAGAGCGCGAGTTTTGCAGCTCAAGGAACATAATAGTATATTTAATTTTATTTATTTAATTTTAAAATAACAGTTAAATACTTAATTTTAGAGTTTGTAGCAGATACTTCCAAGTTAATTTTTATTGAAACGACGCACGCTTGGATGTATGTACAAATAAATGTACGATGATGTCTACAATATTTTGTTCTATTAGCATAACTGTCGGTTTGAACAATGTCACATTTTATTTACTAAGTTGCGATATCAGGTACGATCAAGCTGGTACTAAAAGTAAAAGGTTCAATTAAGTTATATGTGCGGACCGATGCAAATAATATTGAAAAATAAAACGACATGTGATATAAAAATGAAATTTTATGAAGTAGTGGAGGTACCTGTTGACATCCTAGACCTAACAGGAAAGGCAGAACGATTAATAGAAACAGACGCCATGAAGTTTTTATGACGAGCAAAAGGACACTGAAATGCAATGAAGATACAAGGTTGAAGTAAATGTATTTTATTTGTAGTAATGTTCAATGTTCTTTAAAACACAAGATTAAAAAAGTTATTTTTGTAGTATTTTTTTAGAAAAAAAATTTGTTTATATCAAATAACGCGACTTCTAAAAAACAACCTACAAAAAGTGTATTTTGACTGTTTTCATATTATGCATCCGAATGTTTTTGGGAAAAAAATTTACTTTTAATTTTTTGTCGTTTTATACATAACTCCTTCAATTTTTGCCATATCGCGTTATACAAAAAAAAAGAAATTGCGGGGAAATCACATTTTGATTGCAAAAGAATTTCTACACTCAACTCGTTGTTTCCGAGTGAAACAATAATAAAATACAAATTTCCAGTTTCTCAAAAGTAGCAAATTTCTACGAAGCTTCTATCGCAGTCAATTTACTAAAAAATATTAAAGGAAATTTTATGTAATAGTACATTGTATTTGAAACAATTATTATAAAATCGATAGTGTACACAGTATATTTTCTTTTTACTGTACACAACTTTATGTTTAGCCTTCATTATTCTTCATCACCATAAAAAGAAATGCATACCTTTTTTTTATAGAAACTTTACGTATTATTTCTATCTAGGGAGAATGTCTTTTAATAGTTGCGTCGCAAACACAGCTGCAGACACGTTTTCAAAACTCGTTATTACAGTAAATTTGCTACTGTTCTGAAGCCAAACTTTATCTTCATTAGACTACCGTATGTCACAATATTATCAAATATCATTTACAGTAAATACTTATATTATTACGGCTAAAATATTTCCGATCAGTTTTCTGCAATAATAAATAGCCGATGCTAATAAAATTACCCAATTTAAAGTACGTTATAAAATATCCAATTTATATAAATGTTCCAAATGAATTTGTTAGCTAAATGAATAAGTATTGCCTTCTTAGTCCGTTCTGTGGCTTCCTTATATAAAATTTAAAGATGTAAAAACAACGCGTTTCAGAACTTATGTTCCATCATCAGGTGCGTTTCACTCGTTGAAGGTCATCGAGTGAAAGACATCGACGTTAAGACACGACACATATTTAAACACAAAAAACTAATTAACAGTAGCAGTAGGGAGGTCTCTTTTCCAAAGATTTAAAGAACATCTACCAAAAAAAGGCTTAGAAAAAACTAAATCCAATTTTGGCCGACATTTGAATAGTAACCACAATTACACAGATTTTGCTACAAATCTTATACCCATACATGTTTGCAAGAAAGGCCGGTACGTGAGCGATGCCGAAGAATTTGAAGTGTATAAGGCGTATAAATTTTATCCCGAGCATTTGTTAAACGACCAGCTGAATTTTCATTCCAACACATTGGATGATACAGCATTGCAAGTCTCAGAACGCCTGAAGCTCGCGTCACAGATAACACACAGACTACAATGACAACAGATGGCAGTATCGATATTACACCGTACGGTGCGCACCGTGAACTTCGCGCGCTATTGTTAATTAGTTTTTTGTGTTTAAATATCTGTTGTGTCTTAATGTGCTGCCGACCTCCAACGAGTGAAACGCACCTGATGATGGAACATAAGTTCTAAAACGCGTTGTTTTTAAATCTTTAAATTTTATATAAGGAAGCCACAGGACGGACTAAGAAGATAATACTTATTCATTTAGTTTATTCTATTGTGGCTCGGATAGGAATATGAAGTATTTCTAATTTGTTATGT